>OU744731.1:57484288-58084288 GCA_916613615.1 Steromphala cineraria | reverse complement strand
AGCGTCGCTGATTGCACAACTAATTGTGATTGCCTCCAATCAGGCATCTCCCATTCTATCCAACAAACTCGGCGTAATATAACAGAGGCTAAATCAACATGACTTGATTTGCCTCTGTGCGGAGAGTATGTTAGTTAACAAGCTTGAATATATGTACAAATAGAAATGATAAAAACTCTATTGTTCAACTTCGGAGTTATGGAAAGACCATCAATCCACTGACATAAAAATCTACAGCATCTGTAATACTCTTGATACACTGACAGATAAATACCTGACACCTCTGGTCTAACCCGCTAAGCTCGGGAAAATAGTCAAGTTCAAAGATCTCAATTCAAAGCCCTCATCTGTGGACTCGAGTGGAATCAAGTGGACTAAAAGTCCTTCTAGGTCATGATTTTAGTCGCAAAGAACGACATAAAGACTATATGACGTAACAAACAATGATCTGAAGCAGATATGAATATGCAAAAGCAAACTCTCATACAAAATAAAAACATAGAGCCACTGGCTCTGTAGCTCATCAGGCTTCATAACAAATTTGCTCTCGGATGTGGCAAATGTGCTTCCTCCTTAGTAGGGGCCACAGGCTAACAATATGTACAATTTAGAATCCGTTTTATAGCCCCTGTCACACTTCAGCGTATACTCACTGCGTACGAATTGCTTATGGCAATTTTTCTCATACGCAGCAATACGCAGCCGTACGCAGGACACGCAACTCATACGCACCTTAGTTGTGTCAAGGTCGTTTCTTGTATGTCGGCGTGCGCATGGACCATTTTCATACACTTGATAGTTTTGGGCATGCTCAAAACTATGCTGCGTATGGTCAACACGCAACAAATCGGTTTTAATTCGGTCGAGCGCGGTACATGTACGTTAAGTAATCGTGATGAGTATTCACTTCATCCGCGGTGTGAGTTGATGTTCCGAACCAAAGCATTTATAACGCATAGAAGACGTACACAAAACGATCTTCAAGAAAATGTAGCGCGTACGAAGAGCGATCTTAAACCGAATTATAACAATTGAAAAATGCATTGTCCAGTTTTTCCTTATGAGTAACGTATAACAACGTACTCATAGCGTACATATGGTATATAGTGAATTTGATATAAATAGCAAAACGAAAGGGTTGGTGAGCATAACATCTCCGTATACTGTTTGATAGTTTTCATTTCGTCTCCTTCTTTCATATAGTACTTAAATATTGTATTTTAAAAGAATCAAGAGTCGAAACTATCCAACTATGATAACAACCGCATGGAAATACACATTAAAATTAATTAACCAACTTTTTTAGAATTGCCATTAATCATTTATTAAAAGTAACTAAACGTTGAATACAGACGAATGAGTGAAATATGTGTACTACAAATTCTAGTAAATCAAAGATAAGAAGAGATGAATAAAAAGTAAATAGCATTGCATTTCCATGTAAACAAATCATAAAGAAGCTAATTTGTTTGATTTGTTTTTAATGTTTTCATTGTAAACTTCTCAGCTCCAGTATAATTTTCTGTTCAAGTTCAGGTAAAGGAAAATGTTAATAAGTGTTTTACAAATGTAAGTTATCATTGAATAAGGAAGGTCCGGACCAAACGCGACGGGATGAAACCGATGCTTTTGTTAAAGCATGACATATTGAGTAAACAAAAGGAGAAGGTGGGTGCATACAACAGAAAAGATCCGACCTAAGGTTCAAAGGGGAGAAGAATGTATTTTGTAAATCGAGGGGTGTGTATTCGTAAAGAAATGATCAAGTAACAGGCGAAAACTGCGGACTGCCATTTAAGTAGGAACTCCTTTTAATCACATGTGATAGAGAAATGAATTCCGTAAGCTTAACCTTATTCAGTACGCTTTTGTTTAGATAAATTGTCTTGCAATTGGTAGCAATCTTTTCGTTTTCGCAAGATCCCTTTTCATATACATATTACCTACGAAAACTCACTGCAAAGACAGCAAGGATCGGAAATTATATGAAGACGCAACGGGCTCGGAATATGTTAGGGGTCACAGGGTCACCAAAGTTAGAATTTATAATCCCCACTAGTCAAGGAGTCTGAACAAAAAGCTTCAGCTTTCTATGCCTTTTGGTTCTGGAGTCGAAAATGCACTATTTACGGATGGATGGATGGACGGCGGCCGTACACCATGCCATGCCATAGGCCCATCGGGCCTTTTAGGCCAGATGAGCTAAAAATGCATCTTGTCTATTCAACGGGAGATTTGATTTTATTCAGTCACCTAAATATCTTAAAGGAAGGATACAGTATGATGTAAGTATGAGTATGAGATTGGTCTTTGACATATCTAATGTCACCACGACATATTTTGTACAAGAAATCTTATTGATGAAAATAATATCATTTTTGAATGCTAGAGGCTTCAATACATTAAATCTGTTCAATATGACCCAGCTTTTATGTAAGAGTTACATGAAACGTTAAAAGCTCTTGGTGTATTACTATAGATGGATGTCATAACATGAAAGTTGATCAGGAAAATTCAAGAAACTCAGAACTGCACCTTATAAAATTGATGCTATATAACAATTTGATCAGTCAAGTCGGGACCTCAGACATGGTTTGTGCAACGCATAAGAAGAATCATAATTTAAGGGAGATAATTTGATCTCACAAAAGCAACAATATTACCAATATCAATACACTGCATGTTCCTCTTAGTTGCAAAAACCAATTTCGATTCTTCAAACGACTAGAATCAATATTTAAAACCAAATTACATTTGCTTCATTGCACGAGAAGATATGTTGGTTGATATGGTATATTTTTGATGGTTAAAGAAGTAAATGCTTTCTAATACTGCAAAAATAGTTCTGCCAATTATTTATGTTATGGGAATGTAATTGTATTTGAATACAGTTCGTCCATCCGTATGTTAGTTTCCGGTGTTGAATGAGACGTTTGTGTGAATGTAGCTAGTGAAACTTATGGATCGATGAGCATGTGCAGATGTTCTTGATTTCATAATTGCAATCGAAATATACTTGAAACTCAGTTCCTCATAGACTCAAACACTACGCTAAGACTCAGTTTAAAGACATTGAAATGAGGATCAATAAGCATGTGTAAATGTATCTTCTGAATGGTAAATGCAATTTCTGATGATTTTCATATTTGATGGTTTGCATTTTCGAATGTACATCTCGTAATCGTGCAAAAGTGTTTAGAGTAATTTGAATATATTTGAATAAGAAATGTGTCAATGAAAATTAATTAATATGCATGGTTTATGAACTGAAAAACTCCTGTGCATTTAGATTGATATAACTAAAATCTTAACGACTTAACAATTTTCTTCATATAAATCGAAATGCACATAATATTTTAACTTAATTTGAACCTAAAGAGAGTTGGATGTACCAAAGAATGTTACTATGGTGAACATTAACAGCAAGATGATGTTTAATTTTTGGACCTCACTAAGTCAGACTTATTTACATTGGCTATTTCTTTTGACTCATTTCAATGCCTTAAGCAGCTCCGTTATGGGGGGCTGATTTTGATGAAAGCATGTAAACATTGATCTACCATTACAAAGCTCGTTTTATAACTTCATACCATAAAACATTTTCGACACCTTAAATGTTTGATGTTACATATGCATTATATCAATATATATTGTTGTTGTTAAAAAACACAAAATGTGACATAGTGGTATTTCAAAATTAATTCGTTTAGCCTTTGGCCATTCATAAAAATGTGATGTTTCATAAGAAAAAATAAAAAACATTGGCAATATTGGAAATATGACAAACTGAGAAACAGGAATCAATCAATCTTTGACAAAATTTTATTCATTATTTACAAATCCGATCTCATATTTCTTAAGGGAAACACCTGTTCACAATGTATTCACAAATATAGCGAAAAACCTGTATTCGACAATTGACAGGATTGCAGTTTTTGTAGAGCATTTAAATTCAATTCACAAATATTTTTGTCTTTTCCTTACAATACTGGATTTCACGGCCTTTAAATGGTAGAATTTGAAAGAGACTTTTTATGCTGATTCCCTTGATGCTACATAAATCGATATACCATTTCGACCACATATAAAGAAATCAACCAATGTGAGTCCCACAATGTTACTTATTTTTCAGTCTTTTTTTCTGGGAGAGATTACCATGGCAACATGGAAGTAATTAATAGGGACATATCCAATTTCGCAATGGAAAAAGAAGAGCTTTGTTGATGAGATAAATTAGTTCTATCTATATGCATCGAAATGCAACCCATTTAAAGCTGTCGGTAAAATGATGTAGGTCAACTCGAAACAACCCGAATGGTTGGGAACTGGTTATGGATAAACATGACAATTCATTGGAATGTGAACTCATTTTATGTTTAATTGCAAATAGTTTTGGTATTCATATTTTGCGTTATATAGTTTCCATAGCTTTATTTTATTTACCTCTGAGATTTGTAACCATAACTTGACTCTCATATATCAGCGTGTCAAACTGTGTCAATAAACTGGTGATATATATCGTCGATTCCGCCTGAAATTAGGATCTTCAAACACACAATTTCATTTTCTACAACCTCATGTGTCATTTCTTAAGAGCTTACGAGGTGAAATTTGGAAATCACCACACGTATAATTCATCTACATGTATGTGCTATTGAAATCAATAATGTTGTTAAAACAGAATTGCATTCAGTATGTATTATCGGCAGTTTTAATTTAAAAAAACGAGAATCGAGAATTGTAATGGCTGATGTCCTTTAGAAAGTCATTTGAATTTCAAGATTCCAATGCCACATCGCAAGTACATTTCACATGAAACTCAGGTATTGAAAGCCTTGACGTAATCAATCGAATGACTGGTAGAAATGCATGGATTCAATCTCAATGAAGTAATGTCATTATTCTGTTTATGTTTAGAGGAGTTGACGGTAAGAAGTTTCAAAGTTAGTTAATAACATCTCATAAAACAGACTTCTACTAGATTTTAGCTTTAGTCAAATCTTATTTAGTATTCCGATGTTCGATTTTCTAGTATCTTCACTTTGTGCAAATGTACTCAAAAAATATAAGGTCATGACATTTAGAAGCTCAACTTGTTTATTTAGATAAGAAAAATAAAAAAATACTACGGTAATCAAATGTCAAATCTCGGCTGATGCACCATATTGTAATTTCATTTCAGAGAGCGGATGACAATAAGCTGTCAAGCTTGTGACCATGAACTGTCGACCATGTTGTTATCTATTAATATAAATCATCTGACAGCCTCATTGTATCAAATTACATTAATAATCGTGTAAAAGATATATCTAAATTATCTCTTGATCACCGTGTAAAAGTGATATCTGGATACTCTCTGAATGATGATATCAGATACTGTGTTGAAAATAAGGATGGAATAGAATCAGATCTGAGCTTAAATGGCTTTATATGATGTATGATTGAGCCGTTCTATTCCGTAAACGATTGTCTCTGAAAACCAAACCGAAAGGGTTATTTGTTTAATTTCATCAATACTGTTTACTTTTAGTGTAATATGAAATAATCAATAGTTGAAATTGAGGTATCATGTATGCTGTTCTATCCGATTGGTTTCCCTTTAAAATGACTAATTTTCTTTTATCAATGTTGTTTGTAGAAAATAACATTTCTCTCAATGTTAATCAGGTTATACCAAATTAGTTAGTGAAGCAATTGTAAAGATTCCATATTTATGCAACGTTATTGCTTCATCCATCATTGGCTTTTTATTAATCTGTTTATTCAACTGCCAACTTCACCTTTTATTTCAAGTGAATAGTTCTATATCTTTGAAACGGATACAACTTCAAAAGAATATTTAATCATTAAGTGTAAAACCAAATCTAAATAAATCATGAAATCGTGGCTTTGACTGTCTTTTTAAGGCAAGCAACATCTCTCTTTGCTAATTCAACATCATAACAGCATTCTAAAATATATGGGACAATAATATAAAGAACATATTACATCATACCCTTTGTAGACCTTGGATAGTGACTAAATGTTGTTAAATTATAGAAATATTTAGGACATTGTATTATATCTAGGGACAGTACAAGGTAAAAAATTCCGAATCTAAATCAATGTATAGAGAACCAATGAGTTGTCCTTATCGATTATTGCAAGGAAGTTCAACAGAGAGATAGTATGCAGCTTTCAACGACAAACAAAAATTAATACACCTCACAAAATTTCGTAATACCCGTCTTCAATGTTATTTTTTTGTAAAATTTGATCAAATTCCATATTTTCATAGCATTTACCCAAGTTTAATTTGAATTTCATTCAGATGCATAATATAATCGAAAGCAGAAGTTATATACCAACATTTTCACATCATAATACAATTATTGACTTCAGTTGAGGTGAGTCCAATGGTTAATTGACCTCGGAACATAGGTTTCCGAGGTCAATAAACCATTGGATTCACCGATAACTGAAGTAAACAACTGTTTTATTATATGATCTATGAAAGTTTCAGTTATTTTGAAAACTATTCAATTATTTTATGTTTTTTTGGAAGCAACTCTTTACGGCGCTCCTCGTAGTGGCGATCTATTTTTAGTTCCAGGTCATTGGATTGTTATGTTGATTTCGCGTGACGTTACCCGCGGTCAACATAAGGTTTGATCATTGTCGGTGACCACCTTCCTCGACCAATCAGAAGCATATCACTCGTCCATCATATAATAATGTTAATTATTGAAATGACCATGAACTATTGGTCTTGTTGTTATCAATTCTATTATATACACGTGACTGCTTTCTAGGATAAGGATTCACTAATTCGATAATAGTGGTATTTTGTTGAAACCCTAAACCATCATAATCTAAACATATAGTTTTCCTCTTATTGTTGCTGATTAAACCCATGAAAAGATGTTAAAGGGGACTGGTAAAGAGTTCATGTGGATATGTATATTTTAGGCATAACCTATTTTTTATTTGAGACCTGAATATGGTTATGATTTCGACAAAGATTCGAAGTAATTAAAAAACATTCAAATGGTATCAGAATTAGTTATTTTGTTAAGAAGCGGGGAAAAGGCTAATCAATGTTTAACATTGAATATATTAATAAAAACATGTCGCATCATCTCCTTTTAGCACAAAATCCTTTGGAAAAAATAAAACAGAAATGTTTATTGATTTGCTGCTGTTCGGTTTTCTACTATAGTGTTGCTGTCGTGTATATAACCGCTCATTCAATTTCATTCACATATATGAAAATCCGTTCAAAAAATCAACATTCCACTATAAAGGTTTTCTCTTTCAACTTCCAATGAAGACATCCTCATGATAGCAGCAAAAAACCAAATGAGACACTTCCAATTTCGGCACACAAATAGAACAGGCATTGTTCATGAAAGAAATTTTTTAATTAATTCGATTTATATTCATGGCAATAGAATTCATTTACTTTGTTTACCGTAGGATGAACGATGTAGGTCAACACGAAACATGATAGTAAACCCGTTTTAGTATCTGATTTTGCTTTAAAACATCATAGTCATGTAAAACCAAATTTAGACTTTTTTTGGCAAATATTTATAAAATCCAGCTTTTGCATGAATTGTTTCAATGATTTTATCTTATTTACCCTGAAATTTGCAATCCCTACTTATTGAACCATGTATCAGTGTGAAATCTCTGTCAATATACTGGTGATTGATGAGTATTGGATTTCAACGTAGATGAGAAACTCCAATCACAATAATTTTTATATCTTACAATTTCAAATCATTCATCACGAAACTCATTTGTTGTTTTATCAATTATCAATAAAAGTTGTATGATACACTTATCTCCAAATCTCAACAAAAAGGTGCTGGGTTATAAATGCCCCTCTTAGCTAGAGGGTACTTCTGCAACAGAAACTATAAATGATTTCTTACCAAACATGCCATATATCAGTGGGTCAACACTGTCAATATACTGGTGATATATAACTGATTTTCCTTTAAAGGGACAGTAGCACGTTTTTAGGGGGAATATAAGGTGATGTCAGGAAAATGAAAATAAATGGTTACAATTGAAAGAAAATGTATTTAAACTAAATGGAGCAGTAATAATTCAAATTTATAATGAAACGTTTAGCCATGCGATTCCTTTTTCTTACACAAAATGAATTAAAGGTGTTCACACAAAATGTCCGCCAATGGACTTTAGGTGAATCTTCATACTTTGTTCTGTGACTATGGATGATTGGCTTGTGTAATGAGATTTTTGACACTTGAAAAATAATACATTTAGCATTAACTTACAATTATCAGTGAACAATTTGAAATATAAAATTATCAAAAAACGTGCTACTGCCCCTTTAAATGTTGTCATCATTCAATGTTTGACTTATTCATCATGAAATGATACACTTATCATCCCAATAAAACAATCAGGACTCGGTTATATTTGCTCCCCTTTCTACTGAAGCTTCTACAAGACTAGATTCTCGGTGATAATCCTGCAAAGTACATTAGTTATATTTTCTTGCTTACCATATTTGTTCTTGTACTGCTCAGTCGGTATTGTAAGCAAAACCGGTTGTCCTGATTAGAAAACTCATATTGACAGAAGCTGACGTAATGTTTCAGTGCTAAATTACAAACGTTCACCTTACATGTTATCTTACACGAGCCTAAAATCTAGTAAAAAATGTAGTAAATAACTTGCTATTATCTGCTTTGCAGAGACACTCGTTATGCGATCAATAAGTACTGCTGCCTTTAGCATTATTGCAATTTTAGGTTTAGACAAATGAAATTGTTTACAGAATTTGTCACTCTCCATTGGTGATCTACATTTTACACACCACTGGTTCTTAGGTAACAAGCAGGCTACTTCAAGTCTCTGGAGTCAGCCAATCATCGTTATGTAGCAAACAAACATATTCACAAAATCTTGTTAGAACCTCTTTTATTAAGCTAAGATCACAGGAACCCGATATCGTAAATAAAATGTAGGTAAAGCGTGGGTAAGAAAGATCCGTTCCTATATGTATATATAGAGTAAAGGAATAAAGGCATCCATGTTGCCGATCTCGACTCGCTTCCGAGTTAAGTCAAAATTATCGCTTCAAATCGGTGACATCTCATTCACATACACAAAAATCTCTTTGTTGTACATTTCTCAGCAAAACTTAGCTTGTTTCAAACACATGTCACCCTTCAAATAACTTGTATATCTATTAATATTCGCAAATCGACCGCAGAAACCTCTGGGGTGTACGTTACTCCGCACCAAATGCCTCTCGAGCGATCTGATAGGTCTGTTAATCGTAAGGGCGAATTTCTGTAGATAATTTCTAGACATCGTGAAAAATTTAAAAAGTGATTTTTGTTGATGTTCCACCATTTTCAAACCAGGTTGTGACAATGGAGTCAAACGATTATTTGTTTTGGTATGTAGATTCATGTTTTGCACTAGGGGATTGTGACGGCCCAGTCGCTTGTCTTCACACACTGTAGAATTAATAAATGGAAATTTCCATTTCATTATTTAAAAAAGAGAGGTTCAAGATTTGTTTGTCTCTTGTGTATAATTACAAGAAAATAAAAAAATATTTTAAAAAAATCATAATACTATACTTTTGCATATCAGTAAATTTAAATTGATGAATTATATCATTGAATTATTTCAAGTAAAACAATTTAATTCAAGTAAGTGAAACACGACCACAACATTGTGCTATACAAAAGTGTATCAACATTATTAACACAATCTGTGGAATGATAAGTTTATATTTTTTCTAGAAATTGTGATTTGATGGTTTTTATCAATTACGTTATGTAAGAAATAGCTTAAGCATTATTATGTTTTATTAATGTCAAATGGGAATCTTTTATACCAAGACTGTAAATGCATATTTTTGTTAACTTGTACACCTAATGAACAAAATGCTGGCAATCATAAATAATTTTCAGACAAACTTTTTTTTGTAAATGTTAATTTTACATTATTTCAGAATTAACAGCCTATTTATAAAAGTATTCACAAAAGATTTTGATAATTGGGAACCAGTGGTTTCGTAGATAAACAGGTTCGTAGAGACCGATTTTTCGTAGAGACACCAGGTTCGTAGATAACAGTTTCGAAGAGACCTATCTTTCATATATACTGTATTATAAATATTTATAAATACATCTTTTGTTTGCATAATACAAACAATGTTAAATTATAGCACTGGTATTCAGTTTTTTTTATCTACGAATAAACCTACACTGATAATTGAGGATGTTGTACATGACACTGAAAAACACAAATACCAGAATGAAACATCAGAAATTAATAATTAGATATTTGACGTTGATATTTAGATAAATAACTGTAGAGAATCACTCTTACTTTTTACCTCATCACTGGACAGAAAGTTTGGCAATTCAACTTCGGTCAAACGTACATCACTGAGCCAGGGAAGTATAGTACGTCTTCTAAGATCCCTGACTGAGCCAAGCCCAGTCGTGAAGAGTTTTGACATGTTCATATATACATTTTCTTTCAATTTTTAAGTAAACAATAAAGACAGTATTACAGGTGCCTGTCTGGCCAATGAAAACAACAGAATGTTCATTTTCTACTAAAGACAAAGCAATCTTCTGATCAGAAATTGATAGCGAAATCATTTCCGAAACATTGCACTGTCCAAACCACGCCGTTTTGTTTGTAAAGCGATGCTTTAAATGAGTTCGCCAAACGGACCAATCAGATCGCCCGAGAGGCATTTGGTGCGGAGAATTGTCACCCCAGAGGTTTCTGCGGTCGATTTGCGAATATTAATAGATATACAAGTTATTTGAAGGGTGACATGTGTTTGAAACAAGCTAAGTTTTGCTGAGAAATGTACAACAAAGAGATTTTTGTGTATGTGAATGAGATGTCACCGATTTGAAGCGATAATGTTGACTTAACTCGGAAGCGAGTCGAGATCGGCAACATGGATGCCTTTATTCCTTTACTCTATATACATATAGGAACGGATCTTTCTTACCCACGTTTTACCTACATTTTATTTACGATATCGGGTTCCTGTGGCTAAAATGGGCAGTAGCACGTTTTATAAAAAAATATATTCTAAAATTGTCATTGATAATTACCGCTCAATATAGTAAACCAAAAATCAGAGTCAGAGAAAAAATAATAGAAATTCACATAAAGTACATCGGTGACCATTTTTGTGTGAACACCTTTAATACATTGTGTGTAAGAAAAGAGAATCGCATAGCTGAATGTCCAATTTTAACTTCCAATTTCAAGAATGTAAGAAGCCATTTCAGTGACATACGTTCATGAAATGCCCATTTTCTAAACAAGGAAACTATTCAAAATCGAAAGACATTAGGAGGGTATGGTGTCATAGGTGATATATAAGCAGTTTTTTACTTAAAGGTTATTAGATACAAGGGGGTTCAAAAATGGAATAACTGACATAGACACTCTAAATGATACGTCTGCACGTTGTAAATAATTTTAATAAACTATGAGTGAAAAAATCCAAACTTTGAGGTAGTGTGATGATATATTACAATCGCTAGGTTAATACAAAACTTCACACACGTTTCATAACAATAGACACACTTCATCGTGTAATAATCTCTATATAATATATCAAAAATATTTGATTTACTATGAAGATATTATATAACATCTTCAGTCTGTATAATAATTCTAGAATAGTCAACATATCAATACATTGCTACAAATTACAAATACTGACACTGGTGAAAAAAGACTAGAACAGCATTAACTTAGCGATAATATTGGCTCTGTGCAAGGATTAACATGCTATGCAAAGTAAACAAGACTGATAGAATCATATTAATAATTTACTTGTCAGGGGAATGTTAATATGTATATATATATTACTACAATAGGAGTTATCCATCATTGTAACTGGAAATCGGGTTGCCTTTATGACCTTAGAAATACATTCCTACACATAATAATAACATATGAACAACATATGGAAATAATCAAATTAATCTATAAGTAACATGTTTTATTATTGTGACATGTGTAATAATTGTGTGAATTTAAATAATTTGTGAATTACACATAACCTACCAAAAGAGGTTATAATAATCATAAACTAAAAGTCAATTGCCAGGGGAGAACAGTGCATACATTATGTAATATTTTGCTATTATTTTGAAATATGTTTAGTTAACAATTGAGCTCTTTGTAATATATTTTATATCCCATATTCTGTAGCGTAGATGAATGCTCTAATACTGAAAAGAAATTATATGAAACTTTATAAACTTGTTAACACGCTAAAACTTTCTATATTAGTTTCCCTTACTGAAAAGTTCCTTTGGCCTACATGTATTATGCTGAATATATTGTTTCGGATTTTGTTTTCCTGTTGTGATGAGCTCGTGTTCATAATTATATAGATGCAGATCATGGCAAGATAACATACTAGTGTGTATATCTAATTATCAAGACCGCAATGATGACCATTGGAACCTAGAAATACGAAAACTTAAGACATGATACGGAAAATTACAACTACAACTCGAAGAGAAATCTGGAATCAAAAACTCCAAATAATATATGCAATAAGGGCTTCCAAAAAGATTTCCTGCTGTTAATGAAACTAATCTCTGGTTATTAGCAGGTTTTGTGCAGTTTCTGTTGAATACTATATTCTCCCACTTAAAGGGGCAGTAGCACGTTTAAAGGGGATTATCAGGTGATGTCATGAAAAGGAAAATAAACAGTTCCAACTGAAAGACATTGTATTTAAACTAAATGAAACAGCAATAAATCCTATATATATTGGAAAGTTTAGTAATGCTATTCCTTTTTCTTACCAAAATGAATTAAAGGTGTGCACACACAAATGGCGGCAAATGAACTTTATTGGAATCTTTATAGTTTGTTCTCTTGCTGGGGATGATTGGCCTGTGTAATGAGATTTTGGACACTATCCAAATAATACATTTAGCATTAACGTACAACCATCAGTTTACATTTGAAAATATAAAATTGACAAAAGACGTGTTACTGCTCCTTTAAGTATTGATTGATTATCAGCATTCCTAGCATCTCTCTTAAGGCAAATATTTGAGATAGCGTAATAGCATTACCACTTTAACAAAGATAAGAATATCGATCATTTCAGGCTTTGAGATATTGTTTTCTTATCAAATAAGCAATACTTTTGACATATCTACCCGTTTTATGTTTATCTTTGTGCATTATTAGTACTATGTCAATTATCATAGGCTTTATATTCCAAGATAGCACTAGTTAATGTTTTCCATCAGACATTTATATAGATGTCTGGGACTACACCACTTCGTGACTGAAATAGAACCATATCATTATCAAAAGATGAGTTTTTACAGTGAAGGGATATTTTTGATGTTTTTACATTTTTGATAAAAGTATCCCAATTACCTTCTTTTGCATTTACAACCAGGAGTTATATGTTAAACCTACTGATCCAGAATTGAATGGGTTTTTTTTACATGAACATTTTGTATGTTGCATTTCTTTCAAATTAGGATCTCATGGCATATAATATGTCACAATAAAGTATGATGCTGTATGCCTTGGATATTGCACAGTTCATAGTGTAAATAGTTTTCAAAAGGAATCGTTAAACATTTGTAGAATGAGAAAAAAGTATATATAAGTTTATATTATATGCAATGGCCTGTGAACACAGTATTGTCAGCGTTGACTGTAATGACCTCTCGGAAACAATTTACAGATACAAACTTACAATGGTTTCAGACATCGTATGGTAAGAGTCATTTTTGTAACAGTTGACTATAACTGTTGAACAAAGAGTTGATATTTAAAATATCAATGACTTCCTTACCTCGAAAAATAAAGGATTTGTTTTGATGTGGGAAAGTCCGGGATAGCTCAGTCGGCAAGAGCGCCAGTCTCATGTTGATAGGTCCGAAGTTCGAATCCCATCCAGGCCAAGGTGAAAAACCCTAGAGTTCACCTCTGTTAGAACTCTATAAGTGTCACCTTGGAGCCCTTTTGTGTAGTGCAACAAAACTGCGCACTTTAAAATATCCCACGAATTCATCTCAGTGGCTGAATGGTGGATACATGAACACAGGCATACGCCGAGCTGTCGGTTATAAGCGTTCAGCAGTGTTGGACAACCTGCTGTGGCTACTAGTATGTGTCTCAGTTCGCCCAGCTGAGAATTGGTACCCTGTGAGCCATAGAATGGTCCCTAAGCTGAACACAACATATGTGGATGCTGGTTGAATACTCCCCAGGGAGTTGAATTGGAAAAATGATCGGACGGTGAAAGAATGCCATTGACCAGGGGAAACAATGTAAGCGCCTTGAGCAACCACGAGTGGGTGGATATGTGTGCTATGTAAATATCAATATAATTATGATGAGTCAAGAGGGTAACATCAATATTGTTTTTGATATCTGACACCAAATATGCATTACATAGTTACTAATTATTGGTTCAAATTCAATACCATAACAAACTTCAGTCGTGAATATTTGGATGGATGGTCTTTTGTGTAAGAACATATTAATAAAACCTATATTTTTCATGGTAAAAGATTAATTCATTCAAAAAATCTTTTTAGTATATACATTTAACTATGGGTATTCTTATATTTTTCATAATTCAAACTAATTCTGATTATCTTTACTACTACTTGCAAATAGTTCATTGTCAATTGCCTGGATTTGAAATGCCAAAATACTTTTATACAATACACTCATGGCAAAAATTGTTGTCACCCCCTAATATTTAATTAAATTGGAGTTTATATAACATTGTATGCATGGCAATGTTGGTTTTCCATGGAAATGTCATTACAGGCATGAAGTTACATTAACTCACACTTTACAATGAACAGTGTCAGCGGTTTCATGTAGACCACGTGCATTTCATTGAAATGATGGAAATTTGTCTCCTTAGGTTTGTCATTTCCATCGATTACTATAGACCTCTTTCATAAGATACAGCTTCACGACTATAGTTTCTGAAAAGCATAGACCATGCCTGGTCCCACTCCACCAGGAATCAGACATGAAATCATTGGCATGAGTCGTGGTGGCGCTTCGAATCGTGTCATTGCTGCAGCATGTAACGTCAGTGTTAGAACTGTTCAAAGGATTAAAAGACTGCACGCCATACAGGGAAATGTTGTTCCGAATAAGTCTTCAGGCCGTCCCAAGAAAACTACGGTTCGTCAGGATAGAATTCTTCTTCGTTTGACCCGACGTCATAGACGTCTTTCGTCTTTGACTCTTGCACAGAGATGGGGGGCTCATATTAATACGCCCATTTGCCGGAGAACTGTAGTGAACAGGTTGCTCCAGCATGGATATAAGGCAAGAAGACCTGCCATCAAACCATTCTGGACACTGGCCAACCGCAGGGCACGGCTTGCTTGGGCGCAGCAGCACCGCAGAATCCAACTTGGACATTGGCGTCACGTCATATTTACTGACGAGTCTCGTTTCCTACTGCATAAGGTGGACAGGAGAATGAGAGTGCGACGTTTACGTGGGGAAAGGCTCAATGACGACTGTCTGCAGCATCAGGTTGCCCACGGTGGCGGTTCTGTACACGTATGGGCAGGAATACACCATAACGGTAAAACGGATCTTGTCGTCCTTCAAGGAAACGTCAACCAGAGGTCGTACAGACGTCTTCTTGAAACCGTTTGCCTCCCACATGCAAGAAGAGTGTATGGCAACAACTTCCTGTTGCAGGACGATAATGCACCAGCCCATCGTGCACGTACAGTGAACGCTTTCATTCAGGCACAAGGAGTAACAAGATTGCCCTGGCCTTCAAAAAGTCCGGATATGAATCCGATAGAACATGCTTGGGATCAGCTTGACCGTGCACTTAGAAGACTGGACCCTGCTCCTGCAAATTTACAGCAATTGCGGGCTGCTCTTGTGAATGAATGGAACAATTTGGCTGTTGCAAACATCAACACACTGATAGACAGTATGCCTGGCCGAATTATCGCCCTTGAAAATTCCAGAGGCGGTGCTACCCGATATTAGGCTTGTAAATATACTCTTACATGACTGCAGAATGAAATAAAACCGACAATTGAACTTGAAAATGTAATTTGTTTTATTGATACCCATCCAATTGATACTATAGGGATACTGTAAAAAATTGCCCTTTTTCACAGGGACCATACATATCCTAGTAGAATTTCTTAAATTGGCCAGCACAAGACCAAAATACAAGCTGGTATGTTTTACGAATGTTTTTCCCAATCACACAAATCATTCTGACAGTTATTGCATGTTTGATTATTTGTCAACACTCAGTTAAACTTGACGTAGCGTTCTCAGTCTGGGGGTGACAACCATTTTTGCCATGAGTGTATGTCTATTCGTGTTGTTTTGTCTCAAGTGTAGTAACATATGATTGAAAACCTATTTCGGAAGCAATAATCGCAGATACCAATGACGTAAAAGGATGTAACATTGTTCCAAAATCTATTTTCAAAACCATTTATAATAGTTTAGTGGTCACTTGTGCGTCTGTACTGACATGGAAGCCATATTGCGAAATGTACACATAGTTTCTTGACTCCATCAGATCTGAGAGTAATGGTTACACATTTTCATTAAATATCTGAAGAGTTGAAATATGTTTGCAGCTTTTATTATAGTTGAAGGTGTAGTAGGTTTAGTAGTGAACTTAAGATAATGCAAAATTAATCAATATGAAAACTTGATGTATATTACAAAATCACAGCGGTAAAGAAGAGGTTAAGAAGAAATCGAAAACATTGTGACTGTATTGTCAAAATGTAGAAAACAATCTTGGCTGCAATATATGGGAGGTTAAAGGTTTTGCGTCAAGTATCTGGACAAGAGATTGGTTTGCAGATTTAACAGACAGGAGCAATTTATTATCTGCAAAAGAGGGACTGAGTTAGCAGAACAGTTGTCGAAAAGTAAAAAATACGTTTATAAAGCAAACTCCAAAATCTTAGAGGTACATTCGAAAAGATAACTAACAAATAAATGTTCTCTCATAATGACTGTCCTTTGCTCATAATGGAATCTGTAACTGGTATTTTGTTAGATAAAAACACATATGTCATCAATTTGTTTCTTATGTATATGTCCTTACACGCCTGGAGGTATTAAAAAATAAAACATCAAATTAACTATTTCTTATCAAAAATGTTAACGAAGTAAGCAACCTGGCTACCGATAGGTCAACGATATTGTGGGCCAATAATATTAAACAATATTGATACTGGATGTAAAGAGTAAATCTTTTCTCTGTAAATCAAAACCTAAAACTTTTATCTGATGCAATAATTTGCTTTCCTAATGAGGACTTTACAAATTCTTGTTACTAAATGCCTACTGAAAATTTTATGAGAAACATACACTAATATTACAGGAAGACTGTCATGAAATAAAGTATGAAAACATATTTAAAACATTTGTTTCGAAACGAATCTAAATTTGTAACATCAGTTTTCTAGTTACCTTTAAGTCCTTTCAGATATATCCTCATTTTTTGAAATTATTTAACACATTATTTCATTAAAAGAGCTGGCGGTACTGTATTTTCAAACAATAACAAAGAGCGTTCATCCACTTTAAGGAAAGATTGAAATAATCTTAGCATACATATATACATACTTTAATATCACAATTTCGTGAAAATTTTAATTCTAAATAAACACAAAACTATACTCTAATCAATGAAGACATATCATTTACAAACAAACAAGAAAACAAGAAAACTGAGACAGGTTGCTTCTCCTGTGGATGAATACTAGCTCTCATCGTAGTTCATTTGTAATAAAAGGTTCCTCTGAAGATCTAATCCAAACAGATATTAATAAAAAGCTAAAAGGGTTTTATCTTTATCATTCGGGTCCACATGTCAATGTGATATCGGAAATCGATTTACAAAACTAATTTCCAATTTTTCAGCGCATCCAGCCATGATAGCTTTATCGTCAAGGAGACTTTTTAGATTGGATGCGCCTGTTGATAATATGAAATTCGCTGATAACAAGTGGTTGGACCATCTAGTGAATGTACCCCAAATTTTCAGATCAATTCTTCTATGTCAAATTCTGGTCAGATCTATGTTATTGCTCTTAAGTTCAATCTTCCTTACTATCATTGCAAACATGTACTCTGATAGAATGCATCCACAAATGAAAAGCCGTTCAGAACACAGAGTTACTGAAATCTTATATCTTAAGCTCGTATTGAATATAAACATGGAGTTACACAGCGTGTATATCTTTGTTCCAGTCATCAGTAATATACAAAGCCATAAGCAAACTTCTTTTCGCAAATTAATTTCAACCTTCTTCATAGTTCATTTGTTGTTATTTCCAATAAGAACATTTTGTAAAAAAGCATGTATGTCACTTTCCTTATGAATAATAGATAATATGTATTGATCCACGTGTGAATTAATTCATTCCAGCGTGTAAGACCAGTTTGGTTAGAAGCGTGGAAGGTAATCTGTATTTGTAATAAGTTTCTTTATCGGTACACAATAATAATTGCTTCATTGTTCACGTTTAAATTCAGAATGAAAAAGAACGGTCCATTCATGTAGATGCATTGAATACAGTTTGAGTTGTATTTACATGAAATCCTTCTTCATAAGCCGCTTTGAAAGAATTTGTTAAATGTTATTATGTATTTCGCAATCTAGACAGAAAATGACATGCAAATTGAACATTTAGCTGCCTTTGAGAACTGATTATCTCACAGAAAGAGGTATCTGTTAATTACATGAATGTCAAAGATTTGAAGATATCACTTGATTGATGTTTCCGTATGTGGATTCGCCAAAATCTCAGGAAAAGTTTGAGAATAGTGATATTTGTCAAATTTAAGATAAAAGACATTTTGAAAATACAGTTTTTCTTTTCAAATATAGATCAGACAGATTCAGACTTAGTTATCTCAAATAATGTTATTGAGAAGCCACTGGAATTCATCATCATTTCTTTCGATTGTTAACGGTTGAAATAAGAGAAATATCATATTTCAAATTTTACTAATAATTCAGATATAAAAGCATAATCCCCCACGTCAATCTCTCCTCTCTAATAATTATAGGATATCTAACGAGCTTCCCCTTTCATATCAAGTTTATGTCCCTAGTGAAATAATTTTGCTTTGTCACGAGCCTTGGCGAGTGACAAAACAAAATTTTTTCACGAGGGACATAAACTTGATATGAAAGGGGAACGAGTTATGTATCCTATTTATTACCAACTTGCATTTCAGACGATTTATTGCTTTTTTAAATAACTTTTTATTATGCCTATAAAGAGACGAAACGGCGGATGAATATCAAACCACGTCACAGCCTCAAATATTATACTATTACGACGTCAAATATTCACATTTCTAAATTCTACCCTACGTTAATAAATAGTGTCTGGTGAAATGTAAGTAATAAGCACTTTAGTCATGAACGAAGCGTACGTGAAAATAAAATCTCACTGCGCGAGAACATTCAGAGTTATCTTTCTTTGATCAACGGCATGTCATGACAGCCGCCATTTGCCTGTATCTTTTCGTCAAATTGTGTAAACAACCGCCTTCAAAGTAAGTTTAATATGCTTATCATTGTTCAAACGCGTTTTGTTTTGAAGAAATGTTGTCTAAAGAATATTCAGTTGTCTTTATATTCTATAAATAACAAGCAATGTCTGTCTGTGTCATTTTGGAGCGACATGGATCAAATTAATGAAATACGGTGATCAAATTGTGCTGAATTTAAACCCTTTTGTGTTTATATGAGCCTTGAGATATCAGTAAGATGTTTTATTGTAATTCTTTTGTCCTCCGATTTATTCCTTAACAATTCGTTAAGGAAGATTTTAAAGATAAACTGAAAGTTTGAAGAATGACTCCGACTCACTCGGTGCCATTCGAATTTGTGAATGAAAACACGTTCGTTTTATGAATGAATAAAGTAGTCCAGACAATGTCAAAGTTCACCGCAAGCCAATCAAATCACTTTGAGGTGTTATGACCCATATGTGTCATAACAAATTATTATGAAACCCCTTTACGAAGTACCACGTGGGTAATAAGTTACATTCCAAACCGTTGTTCTAACTTCCCTTTAGACATTCATTTTAATAGCGAAACAAACCTAATAATCGCCTTTCACAATTCTCTTCCCACAAAGGCAGATCAAGTCATGAAATGTCGATACATCCTCTGTTCAATTTAGCCGACTTTGTGGGATAGAATGGGAGATGCCGGATTACAGCCAATCACAGTTAGCTGTTCTAAAATCATCATTTTGGCTTTTGAATCATGACAAAAGTATTGTGATATGAACAACACTACACGTACCAATGCGAGATGCGTTGTCATTTGTTAAAGAAATTCAAATGGATTGTGGTGCAATTTTTTCCCGCCGGGGGAAACTTCCGGAACCCATTTTGTTCTACCTCTGTTTGGAGAGAATGCCTCTCACATACTTTATGTGAATAATTAATGTGACATTGCTGATGAAAATGCATTCTACATGTTATGAAAGTTAAAGACGTTATAAACTGTTCTTTAAACTTTTTCAACTTTTATTCTCCAAAATTGAAAACGTTTAATATTTCCGTGATCAACTCAAGCTCTTTGAAAGCGTTTATTTGGCCTTCAATTGTATATGTAAATATATTGCTTGAAGACGTTGCGTAATGTAAGATTAATATTTTGACAAGTATATGTGTTTATTTGATTATTTTTATTGACCGCATTGATTAAAGCTGTGAAAGCTGTAAGCAAATACGACCAACTTATAAAACACGAACCTGAAATCAGAAATCAACACAAAAATTGAAACACTGCACACTTAGACTAATAACTCAAAACTTCCAAAATACAAAAATGCTTTATAAAGTTTTAAGAGAAGGTTTTCTTCTGGTCAGGAAGCACAAGGCATGTTCGATTAGCTTTTTTATCCTAAACTGAGATTTCAAGGCAATAAGCAGCTCTTTTTGCGTCACAACCAATATAATCAAGAACCAATAAAACGTAAAACAAATCATGAGTAAAAAGTCTTCTTTGTGTTTTATGTGAAACTAATGAAAATAAACTCAAAGATGTCATAATCCTTTTTTTCATTAATGTGAATATTAGGAGAGAATATGAATAAGATAAGTAAAAATGGAAATTCATTGATATCAAGAGTCTAATGAAACCAATGTTTTCTTCTGTCACTCTGATTTGAATATAAAATAAGTTTTTAAGGAGACCACATCGCCTAAAACGAAATGTTATTTTCCCAAACGAGTAGTAAACTATGGTATCAAAACAGCACAGACAATCATTCATGAAAAGGGCATTTGAGAAATTGGAAGTGAGAATTTTGTATATTTGTCTCTTTCTCTTAACAAATCTATAAGCACCAGAGTGTTGAAAACAATTTCTTAAAGCTACCAGTGTGACGTCAATACTTACTCCTACATTCAGAACTCCGTTGTCCAACCTCCACGACCCCACGCCTAACTTACTCCAAACATGTTACCCAAAATATGGATTCCAAACCTCAACGAAGATATATTATTTCAAAATTAAAAGTTCCATAAAGCATATGTTTAAACAAATCAACTTCTTCTTTAAAATTATAAGAAATGATAAATATTTTTAAAGTTGTCCTAATGGCGGACTTGAACATTTCACTGTCAGTAGCGGCAAGTGATTTAGAAAGCTCATTAATGAATCAATTGATCGATCATTCAATCTTAATAATGAATGAAGGCCACGGGCCCATAGTTATACAGAATATACATGTTTCATATATACAATGAACATGTATATGATACATATCAATTAACCAAAGTCTATTTTTATAAGCAATGAATATATATCTATTTAGATTTAACAACGACTACTTTGTAGAGGAAGTGAACATGTAATTACTTTGCATTTGATGATGATGTAATCCGGAGAAGAGTTGTTTTTAAAATAGCCTATTACTGCATCAAAGATGTCCTTTCATTCAATAGTTTAATTCTTTATTGCTGCTTAAGGAGGGATATAAAAACAACATTCTCCCGAACATAAATTCAGTTTTTACAACATTGCGGTACATTGACTGTCCTTGACATGCTGTACAGAGTTTGGAAAACAACCAGCAAAAATAAACATTTACTTGTCAAAAGGTATAATGAATAAATTTATTCAACATCCATCACTGGATTAAAGAAGCAGATAACCTTTATGACTAAAGAAAAACATTATAAAAATATGTATTAAGGGGAATAAATCAGCATCGATCATCATTAGAAGTATTAAGCATGATGCTGAAGGCATTGTGTTTGACGTTGAATACACATGTTGTCTTTTACCAGCCACCATGATATTGACACTTTGGCCTCCAAGTAAGGTGATTCCGAAAATAAGTTTTGATAATTTAAACCAGGGTTTGAATGCAGATTTGGCATGGTCCTTTATTTAAATTGAAACAGAAACTGACATTTATTCATAAGTATAAGTGTAATGACATTACCAGTTTGCTATGGATAGACAAATAAATCATGTCAGACAATAGGTAGTTAATGTATTTATATTATACATGTGTATATGCATAAACATAAATCTCTCTTTTAAGGATTACTTTTTACAGTGTGTGTTTCATTTCAAAATAGTTAATTATTTCCATCAGACATCAGAAGCTTTAAAATGAGACTTTAAACTACAGACTGAAATAAAACTTTACTATATTGATAGATACGTATACGGTATATTACATTTAACGGAAAGGATTGATGTTCTTATGCCTTGATGAACCTAGGTCAATATCTAGTTTTGGATTTTGCAAAGAAACGTTTTTTTTCAATGTTCCATTATGCATGCAGCATGTCTTACATGTGGGATTCTGTTGACATACGTAGTCAAACAAATACAATGGTTCATAGTCAGGAATTTGCATTCTTTATATTGTAAATTGTTTTTTAAAAAAACCGTTTGATATGTGTATAATAATAAATATTGCTTTTAGACAACAGAAGTGATGTGTTTTGGTTATAACTATAAATTTATTAATTGTGCTATGTTTAGCTAAATGGTAAAATTCATTTGACATAATTTATTGAATGAGTTCATCCTAAGCAGCATATTGTAGTTACTTTCGATTTTATACCTTCGTTTCAAACAGCATACCTTAACTTTGACACTGCTGACTCAAGACTTTCGAATATCTTTTGAACTTAGAATCGATGGTAACCAATTAATACATCAACCTCTAGACAAGGACTAAACAAGTTTGTAATACAAAAATATGTTTTCCTCATTTTAATTTCAAATGATCACACAACAATCGTTGAGACTACCCATCATAATCAAAACAAACGTGAGAGACCACGTTGTTGTGAGATACTTCTTTATTGATTCCACTTAAGAAGTTGTCACATACCAGAATAAATTAGGCTTTTTAGCGATGTTTCGGTCTTAGGACTGTTTGATGAAATTATGACAATGAAACGTTGAAATATATTCTTATTCTTCGCCAGTAGTTTAATTCCAGAACACACTTTAATACCTCTAAAGGAGTTTAGAAATAAAGGATACTATTGTTTAGTTAATCCCTATATGCTCAATACAAAAGCATAAACTAACAAGGTTACTTATATTATTACTTAGAGTGTATTACAGGCACAATGCCACGAAATCACAAGACATATCTCCATTGATTCCACGTAAATAACTAACTGATGCCAAGCTGAAGTAGACTTGCTGACTACATGCTAATAATTGCTTGGATATAAGGATATCTCACTGATAGTGTTACACTGTCTTTTTTTAATATTCTGAACTACCCGAGTACCATAACACAGCAATTTTTTTTCCTTCAGTTGCTTTCATCTATACCTAACTTTTGTTGTACAGGAAAACATTTGAACTTTAAACACGTCATAAACTGCTCGTAAACCTTACCTATTGTATGTGCTATTCACATAATTAATGTACCATTTCTAGAACCAGGTAAATAAATTTTCGAAAAGAAAATGGAATTACGTATCACTAGTCTACATTTGTATTCATGAGACAAGATTATGATAAAAATCTATTGTGACTTGAAGGCAAAACACATGCCTATTGGCAGTTAAAAAAATATATGTATGTATTTGATGCCTACAGCCAGTGTAAGATGTTTCTGACCAGGTAAATACATTTTCGATATGACAATGAAATATGGTATCACTAGCCTTCATTTTGATAATTCATGAGATATGCTAATGGTAAAACAGCATTGTGACTTGAAGGCAGAACACATGCCCTTTGGTAAATAACAAAGGAACCAAATATAGATATATAATGCAACTGAATTTCCTACAGCCGGTGTAATATGTTTTTGACCAAACTGCACTCATTCTCAAGAGAATCAGCTAGAGCAAATAGGTGAACAAGCGGATGTGAAATGTTATTTATTACGAAAATCAATAACTCATGAGTGGATAAAGAGGATGTGATAAGATTGAACCAAGTCAGACAACTTAACAGTGTATTGCTGTCTGGAGTTACTGATTTGGCTTACCACTCAATAAATCAAATTTCGTTTGGATATCATTTATGAATGCAATTAGATATAGAAAATATTTAGAACTTAGATAAAGAGTCTACATTAGTGTTTCATATATTGTTTTATTGTATTTGATGCTGGTGAAAATTATATCCAACAGATCAAGCTCGATGTTTTATCACTAGTGATCCTTCACAAATACTATGAACTATCACCAAAATCAATCTTTTACCCGCCTATTATCTGATTGCACGATATTTCTCCGTAATGGAATCTAGGTAGTAGGGAAGGTTCATATACCTGATATATCACGATTTTTAAACAATAGCACAATTAAGTGTTTTTTGATGAATAAACAGTCAAAATGTTTTGTTACATATATGTTATAGTGAGCAGGAAATGAATTAGTCGTAGTTCTATTTCGACCACTTTGGTTTTATCAATATCTGCTTAAAAGATTATTGATCACTACAAGACTTTAAAACACTTTTTATAAATTCATATTTAAGTAAGTTTTAGTTTCTTTATCAATCAGGCTTCTGTATATCATCTTTTTTATTTCTGTAAACTGACAGTTTGATACAACACTATTGACAATGTTAATAAAAAACCAATTTCAGATGCAATAACCATAGAGACTAATGACGTCAAAGGGTTAGATGAAAATGAATTTGCTTCAAAATCTTCCATCAAATCCAAACATTACTGTACAATGTAAGTATGATTGATATGACATGGGAAGCAACTTTGTAAAGATGTACATGGCCATGTCAACTCATTCGATTCATGAGATTTTGATTGTAAAAGTTGTCATTGATGACTAACATCCCTCCAAAGTATTACACCAAAAAGCAGATGTATCTGATAAATGTTAACAAATACTCAATTTGGAATCATTTTAAGTGCAATATAGTTAACATTTGATAACGGGATGGAATCGTTTAGGGAATTCTTAGTATTAAGTATGGTATATCATTCAAACGTCTTTTGCAATATAATCAACATGAAAATCAAGATGGCAACAATCACTGACAAAGTTACTACATGCAATTAGGTGTATGGTTACCTTATTGATAATGAGGATAGGTTCTGTGAGCAATGTTGAAATGATTGATATGCCTTATACCAATGTCCTACATTAAGTTTTCAGTCAGTGTAGGTCATTTCTACCAGTGTTGTTATATTGGCAAACCTGATTTTCTAGTGTTCTCTTGTAAAGAAGTGCTTGGACACCAAACAGACTATTGACACCATTTTACTGAATCATGAAAGTGTATTCAGCTTTATTTGCCAATGATCAAATGTCGTATCCATCTTCACTGTTTGAATTCTCACACATTGCATTTATGTACTCTTTGAAGATGTTGCCACAAATAACCGTTAAATGACAAGCGTTTCACATTTGATTCCAATTTAGACACAACGACGCCAGCAGAATCAGTAAAAGCTTTCTAAAAAGAAGTCATCTTCAGTACACAGAGTTTACTATTTTTTTGGGCGACAAATACTGAAGGGTTACACAATATATAAGGATTAAATTTGATGACAGCTCGTTTGAAATTAATACATGGAGGTACTGAGTGTGTGTATGTCTGATCCTATTATCAATATTACAGAATCAATAACAGAGCAAACTTTATTTTACAAATAAATTATCCTTCACATGACCATTAATTCACTGAGAAAATTAAAATGAGTGATTGAAACTTTCGTTGTTACTAGCTCAATGATAAGAAATATGTGTACATTTTCGTTGTATTTTAAAGATGTTATTGGTATCTATGTTCTTGAGGGTTGATACGATGGCAAAAAAAATTAAAGAGAGTTGGATATATCATAGACGTTTACATTGGTTAACATTAACTGCAAGATGATGTCTAATTTTTGGACCTCAGTAAGTCAGACATATTTACATTGGCTATTTTTTTCGACTCATTTCAATGCCTTAAGCAGCTCAATTATGGGGGGCTGATTTTGATGAAATCATGTAAACATTGATCTACCATTATATAGCTCGTTTTATAACTTCATACAATGAACATTTTCTACACCTAAAATGTTTGATGCTACATATGCATTATATCAAAACAATTTTGAGAGTTTTTTTGTTTAAAAACACAAAATGTGACATTGGTCGTATTTCAAGATTAATTAGTTTAGCCTTTAGCCATTCATAAAAATGTGTTGTTTCATAAGAAAAGATAAAAAAACATTGGCAAAATTGGAAATATGACAAACTGAGAAACAGGAATCAATCAATCTTTGACAAAAGTCTGGTCATTCATTAATAAAAATCCGAGTTCCTATTTCTTAAAGGAAACACCTTTTCTCAATGTATTCACAAATATAGCGAAAAAGCTGTATTCGACAATTGACAAGATTGCAGATGTTGTAGAACATTGGAATTCAATTCACGAATATTTTTGTCTTTTCCTTGCCGAAAATTGTAGAATTTGAAAGAGACAATGCCAGAAAGTTTTATGCTGGTTCCCTTGATGCTACATAAATCGATATACCATTTCGACCACATATAAAGAAATCAACCAATGTTACTCTTACAAGTTTTCAGTCTTGTTTCTGGGAGAGATTACATGTACCATGGCAACATGGAAGTAATTAAAAGGGACATTTCCGATTTTGCAATGGAAATAGAAGACTTTTGTTAATGTGATAAATTAGTTCTATCTATATGCATGGAAATGCAACCCATTTAAAGTGTTTGCTGTCGATAAAATGATGTAGGTCAAATCGAAACAACCAGAATGGTTGGGAACTGGTTATGGATAAAAATATCATTTTATGTTTCTTTGCAAATAGTTTTGGTATTCATGTTTCGCATGAATAGTTTTCATAGCGTTTTTTATTATTTATGTCTGAAGTTTGTAATCATAACTTACAGACTCTTATATATCAGCGTTTCAAACAGTGTCAATAAACTGGTGATATATATCATCGATTCCGCCTAAAATTAGGAACTTCAAACACACAATTTGATTTTCTACAATCTCATTTTCAATTTCTCACGAGTTTATGAGGTGACATTGGGAAAACACCACACTTTTTATATGTGTCATTGGAATGAATAATGTTGTTAAAACAGAATTACATTCAATATTTAATTTTTGGCAGTTTTAATTTAAAAAATTGTCGAGAATTGTATTGGCTGTTGTCCTTCAGAAAGGCATTTGACTTGCGAGATTCCAATGCCACATCGGAAATACATGTCACATGAAACTCAGGTATTGAAAGCCTTGACGTATTCAATCGAATGACAGGTAGAAATACATGGAATCAATCTCAATCACTGCAGCTTAGAAGTAATGTCATTATTCTTTCTTATGTTTAGAGTGAGAAGTTTCAAAGTTAGGTAACTCATAAAACAGACTTCTACTAGATGTTAGCATCAATCTTATTTTGTATTCGGATGTTCGATTTTCTAGTATCATCACTTTATGCAAATGTATATTAAAGAATATAAGGTCTTGACATTTAGAAGCTCAACTTGCTTATTTAGATGAGACAAAATCAATAATACCACGGTGATCAAATGTTAAATCTCGTCTGATGCACCATATTGTAATTTCATTTCAGAGAGCGGATGACAATAAGCTTTCAAGCCAGTGACCATGAACTGTCGACCGTGTTGTTATCTATTAATATAAATCATCTGACAGCCTCATTGTATCAAATTATATTAATAATCGTGTATAAGATAAATCTAAATTATCTCCTGATCACCGTGTGATATATGGATACTCTCTGAATGATCATCCGATAAATGCTTTATAAGAGATATGTTTGAGCAGTTCTATTCCATAAACGATATTTGTCTCTGAATACCAAACTGAAAGGGTTATTTTTTTTTAATCAATACTGTTTACTTTTAGTGTAATATGAAATAATCAATAGTTCAAATTGAGGTATGGTGTATGCTGTTCTATCCAATTGGTGTCCCTTGAAAAATGACTGATTTTCTTTTATCAATGTTGCATGTAGAAAATAACATCTTCCTCAATGTTAATCAAGTTATACCGAATTAGCTAGTGAAGCAATTGTAAGGATTTCATGTTTATGCAACGTTATTACTTAGCCATCACGACTTTTTATTCATCTCTTTATTCAACTGCACACTTATAATATTTTATTTCAAATGATATTTCTATATCTTGCTAACTAATACAACTTCTAGAGTATCGTTGATTTTTGTTAAATCATCCCTCAAGACATTATGAAATCGTGGCTTTGAATGTCTTAGTTAGGCAGGCACCATCTTTGTTTGATAATTCAAGATCATAAAAGCATTCTAGAATGTATGGGAAAATATTATAAAGAACATATTACAACATCCCTTTCGTAGACCTTGGATAGTGACTAAATGTCGTTAAACGTGTTATAATTGAAGTGCAGTTATAGAAATATTTAGGACATTATCTTATATCTAAGGACAGTACAAAGTGTAACATTCCGAATCTAAATCAATGTAAAGAGAACCTATGAGTTGTCCCAATCGATTATTGCAAGGAAGTTTAACAGAGAGATAGCGTATAGCTTTTAATGACAAAAAACTTAATACACTTCACAAAAGTCCTTTAAACCCGTCTTCAATGTTCATTATTTGGTAAAATATGATTAAATTCCATATTTTCATAGCATTTACCAAGTATGAATTTCATTCACATGCATAATATTATCGAAAGCAAAAGTCATATACCAAAATTTTCACATAATTGTTAATTATTGAAATGACCATGAACTATTGGTCTTGTTGTTATCAATTTCAATTATATACACGTGACTGCTTCCTAGGATAAGGTTTAATTAATACAATAATAGTGGTATTTTGTTGCAACCCTAAACCATCATAATATAAAAGAAGTTTTCCTCTTACCGTTGCTGATCAAACCCATGAAAACGATTTTAAATTGGACTGGTAAAGAGTTCATGTGGATATCTATATTTTAGGCATAACATATTTTGTATTTGAGACCTGAATATGGTAATGATTTCGACAAAGATTCGGAGTATTTTATTAAAATACAAACGGTATCAGAATTTGTTATTTTGTTTAGAAGAGGGTAAAATTGTAATCAATGTTGAACATTTGATATATTAATGAAACGATTTCATCTCCTTTTAGCACAAAATCTTTTGGAAAAAAAAAACAGAAATGTTTATGGATATGCTGCCCTTCTGTTTTCTACGATAGTGTTGCTGTCCTGTATATAACCACTCATTCAATTTCATTCACATATATAACAATCCGTTAAAAAAATCAACATTTCACTTTAAAGGTTTTCTCTTTCAACTTCCCATAAAGACATCCTCATGATAGCAGCAAAAAAAACAAATGAGGCACTTCTTATTTCGCAACAAAAATAAAACAGGCATTGTTCATGGAATAAATTAATTAGGTCAACACGATGCATAATTTGATATGTCCAACCACCAATCAGGATAGTAAAACAGTTTTAGTATCTTATTTTGCTTTAAAACATTATAGTCATGTAAAATCATTTAGGCTTTATTGCAAATATTTATAAAATCAAGCTTTTGCATTATATGTTCTAATGATTTTATCGTACTTACCCTGAAATTTGCAATCCCTACTTATTGAACCATGTATTAGTGTGTTAACTCTGTCAATATACTGGTGATCAATGTGTTTTGGATTTCAATGTAGATAAGAAACTTCAATCACAATATTTTTTATATCTTACAATTTCAAATCATTCATCACGATACTCATTTGTTTTTTTTTTATCAATAATCAATAAAAAGTTATATGATATACGTATCTCCAAATCTCAAAAAAAATTATGCTGGGTTATATATGCCCCTCTCAGCTAGAGGGTACTTCTGCAACAGAAACTAAAAATGATTTCTTACCAAACATACCATATATCAGTTGGTCAACACTGTCAATATACTGATGATATATAACTGATTTTCCTTTCAATGTTGTCATCTTGCAATGTTTGACTTATTCATCATGAAATGATACACTTATTATCCCAATAAAACAATCAGGACTCGGTTATATTTGCTCCACTTTCTACTGAAGACTAGATTCTCTGTGATAATGCTTCAAAGTACATTAGTTATATTTTCTTGCTTATCATATGTGTTCTTGTACTGCTCAGTCGGTATTGTAAGCAAAACCGGTTGTCCTGATTAGAAAACTCATATTGACAGAAGCTGACGTAATGTTTCAGTGCTAAATTACAAACATTCTCCGGACATGTTATCTTACACGAGCCTAAAATCTAGTAAAAAATGTAGTAAATAACTTGCTATTATCTGCTTTGCAGAGACACTGCTGCCTTTAGCATTATTACAATTTTAGGTTTAGACAAATGAAATTGTTTACAGAATTTGTCACTCTCCATTGGTAATCTACATTTTACATACCACTGGTTCTAAGGCAACAAGCAGGCTACTTCAAAGTCTCTGGAGTCAGCCAATCATCGTTATGTAGCAAACAAACATATTCACAAAATCTTGTTAGAACCTCTTTTATTAAGCTAAAATCAAAGGAACCCGATATCGTAAATAAAATGTAGGTAAAACGTGGGTAAGAAAGATCCGTTCCTATAAGTATATAGAATAAAGGAATAAAGGCATCCATGTTGCCGATCTCGACTCGCTTCCGAGTTAAGTCAAAATTATCGCTTCAAATCGGTGACATCTCATTCACATACACAAGAATCTCTTAGTTATACATTTATTCAGCAAAACTTAGCTTGTTTCAAACACATGTCACCCTTCAAATTACTTTTATATCTATCTATATTCGCAAATCGACCGCAGAAACCTCTGGGGTGATCTGATAGGTCCGTTAATCGTAAGGGTGAATTTCTGGAGATAATTTCTAAACATCGTGAAAAATTTAAAAAGTGATTTTTATTGATGTTCCACCATTTTCAAACCAGGTTGTGACAATGGAGTCTAATGATTATTTGTTTTGGTATGTAGATTCATTTTTTGCACTGGGGGATTGTGACGGCCCAGTCGCTTGTCTTCACACACTGTAGAATTAATAAATGGAAATTTCCATTTCATTATTTAATAAAGAGAGGTTCAAGATTTGTTTGTCTCTTGTGTATAATTAAAAGAAAATAATAAATATTTTAAAAAAATCATAATACTATACTTTTGCATATCAGTAAATTTAAATTGATGTACATGTATTATATCATTGAATTATTTCAAGTAAAACAATTTAATTCAAGTAAGTGAAACACGACCACAACATTGTGCTATACAAAAGTGTATCAACATTATTAACACAATCTGTGGAATGATAAGTTTATATTTTTTCTAGAAATTGTGATTTGATGGTTTTTACCAATTACGTTATGTAAAAAATAGCTTAAGCATTATTATGTTTTATTAATGTCAATTTGGAATCTTTTATACCAAAACTGTAAATGCATATTTTTGTTAACTTGTACACCTAATGAACAAAATGCTGGCAATCATGAATAATTTTCAGACAAACTTTTTTTTGTAAATGTTAATTTTACATTATTTCAGAATGAACAGCCTATTAATAAAAGTATTCACAAAAGGTTTTGATAATTGGGAACCAGTGGTTTCGTAGATAAACAGGTTCGTAGAGACCGATTTTTCTTAGAGACACAAGGTTCGTGGACAACAGTTTCGAAGAGACCTTCAAAAATTATCTTTCATATATAATGTATTACAAATATTTATAAATACATCCTTTGTTTGCATAATACAACCAATGTTAAATTATAGCACTGGTATTCAGTTTTTTTATCTACGAATAAACCTACACCCTGATAATTGAGGATGTTGTACATGACACTGAAAACTTAAAAACACAAATACCAGAATGAAATATCAGAAATTAATAATTAGATATTTGACGTTGATATTTAGATAAATAACTGTAGAGAATCACTCTTATGTTTTACCTCATCACTGGACAGAAAGTTTGGCAATTCAACTTCGGTCAAACGTACATCACTGAGCCAGGGAAGTATAGTACGTCTTCTAAGATCCCTGACTGAGCCAAGCCCAGTCGTGAAGAGTTTTGACATGTTCATATATACACTTTCTTTCAATTTTTAAGTAAACAATAAAGACAGTATTACAGGTGCCTGTCTGGCAAATGAAAACAACAGAATGTTCATTTTCTACTAAAGACAAAGCAATCTTCTGATCAGAAATTGATAGCGAAATCTTTTCCGAAACATTGCACTGTTCAAACCACGCCGTTTTGTTTTTAAATGAGTTCGCCTAACGGACCAATCAGATCGCCCGAGAGGCATTTGGTGCGGAGTAACGTTCACCCCAGAGGATTCTGTGGTCGATTTGCGAATATAAATAGATATAAAAGTTATTTGAAGGGTGACATGTGTTTGAAACAAGCTAATTTTTGCTGAGAAATGTATAACTAAGAGATTCTTGTGTATGTGAATGAGATGTCACCGATTTGAAGCGATAATTTTGACTTAACTCGGAAGCGAGTCGAGATCGGCAACATGGATGCCTTTATTCCTTTACTCTATATACATATAGGAACGGATCTTTCTTACCCACGTTTTACCTACATTTTATTTACGATATCGGGTTCCTGTGGCTAAAATGGGCAGTAGCACGTTTTATAAAAAAATATATTCTAAAATTTTCATATATAATTACCTCTCAATATAGTAAACAAAAAATCAGAGTCAGAGAAAAAATAATAGAAATTCACATAAAGTACATCGGTGACCATTTTTGTGTGAACACCTTTAATACATTGTTGTGCATAGCTGAACTTTACATTATATATTTGATTTATTGCTGTTTCATTCAGTTGAAATACATTGTCAATTTCAATTGGAACCATTTATTTTAATTTTCCTGAATTCACCTTATCCCTAGTTTTTTACTTAAAGGTTAATATATACAAGGGGGTTCAAAATTCAGTTGATTCGTCAAAAATGGAATAACTGACATAGACACTCTAAATGATACGTCTGCACGTTGTAAAGAATTTTAATAAACTATGAGTGAAAAAATCCAAACTGCGAGGTAGTGTGATGATATATTACAATCGCTGGGTTAATACAAAACTTCACACACGTTTCGTAACAATAGACACACTTCATCGTGTAATAATCTCTATATATTATATCAAAAATATTTGATTTACTATGAAGATATTATATAACATCTTCAGTCTGTATAATGATTCTAGAATAATCAACATATCAATACATTGCTACAAATTACAAATACTGACACTGGTGAAAAAAGACTAGAACAGCATTAACTTAGCGATAATATTGGCACTGTGCAAGGATTAACATGCTATGCAAAGTAAACAAGACTGATAGAATCATATTAATAATTTACTTGTCAGGGGAATGTTAATATGTATATATATATTACTACAATAGGAGTTATCCATCATTGTAACTGGAAATTGGGTTGCCTTTATGACCTTAGAAATACATTCCTACACATAATAATAACATATGAAAAACATATGAACATAATCGAATTAATCTATAAGTAACATGTTTTATTATTGTGACATGTGTAATAATTATGTGAATTTAAATAATTTGTGAATTACACATAACCTACCAAAAGAGGTTATAATAATCTTTAACTAAAAGACAATTGCCAGGGGAAAACAGTGCATACATTATGTAATATTTTGCTATAATTTTGAAATATTTTAGTTAACAATTGAGCTCTTTGTAATATATTTTATATCCCATATCCTGTAGTGTAGATGAATGCTCTAATACTGAGAAAAATATTATATGAAACTTTATCAACTTGTGTACACGCTAAAACTTGTTATATTAGTTTCCCTTACTGCAAAGTTCCTTTGGCCTACATGTATCATGCTGAAAATATTGTTTCGGATCTGTTTTCCTGTTGTGATGAGCTCGTGTTCATAACTATATAGATGCAGATCATGGCTAGATAACATACCAGTGTGAATATCTAATTGTCAAGACCGCAATGATGACCATTGGAACCTAGAAATACGAAAACTTAAGACTTGATACGGAAAATTACAACTACAACTCGAAGAGAAATCTTTAATCATAAACTCCAAATAATATATGCAATAAGGGCTTCCATAAAGATTTCCTGCTGTAAATGAAACTAATATCTGGTTATTTTTTAACAAATGCAGTAACTGATTACTCAAGTTATGAAAAAAACGACTTCTTTATTCTTCTTTAAACAATATTTCGACATAGATTCTGATATTCGTATTTCATAAAGTAGGGAAAACGTGATAAATAGGTTAAGTATTTGTCTTGCGGCAATTTCTCCTATTAAGACATAGTGATTCTCTTAGTTAGGCGTGCGGTATTTGGGTTTATATACTGGAATTTCTCTCTCCGCTTATTTCTTGATATACACCTATATACATAACAAGTAGGCAACAGATCAAATTGTAACTGATGAAAACAAAGTGATAGAAGTCATGACTCTTATTTCTGGGGTTTCTTTTTTCAGAATATGGGATTTTAAGGGTTCCTTGTGGTATGCAAAGTGACTTTTGACATAATACAAATACAAAACTTTGACCAATTGCCTTCATATAAAGTAATTACTCACAAAACAACAGCAAATACACTTAAATTACTCATGGTTATATACCTTGTTTTTTCGACATGATAATACAATAATTTTATGAATATGAATTATGAATGTTACACATTAAATACAAACGTTAAATGACTGATTCTTTTTCAATTAACAGGCTAATTAGTGGTTATGTCTTATACATATTTATTATAACAAGCGTTTTCGTTTTTGGTATGAATTTTGCTGGTAAAAAACGTGAGAATACTTAACTTTTTTCCGTATATGTATGTATATATTCATTTGTGAACATCTGTGATGAACGTGCCAGTGTTAATGTTATAATCAAGCTCGTGTTTCATAAGTTGATAAGGCTGAATGTTTTTTTTTTAATTCTATAAGTTCTGATTGTGATTAAAAAAAATGTCATTTTGTGCTTTTCATTTATCCTTAATAAAACCTTTACTTTGATGTCGGATAAACAAGGAGATGTCCCATGCATTACCCTATTTACTCCGCTGTTTTAATTATAGCATATATTCAATCAGTGTATAAGGATGATGTTGAATACTATATTCTCCCACTTAAAGGGGCAGTAGCACGTTTTAAGGGGATTATCAGGTGATGTCATGAAAAGGAAAATAAACAATTCCAACTGAAAGACATTGTATTTAAACTCAATGAAACAGCAATAAATCCAATATATATTGGAAAGTTCAGTAATGCTATTCCTTTTTCTTACCAAAATGAATTAAAGGTGTGCACACAAAAATGGCGGCAAATGAACTTTATGGGAATCTTTATAGTTTGTTCTCTTACTGTGAATGATTGGCCTGTGTAATGAGATTTTGGACACTATCCAAATAATACATATAGCATTAATGTACAACCATCAGTTTACATTTGAAAATATAAAATTGACAAAAAACGTGTTACTGCTCCTTTAAGTATAGATTGATTATCAACCTTCCTAGCATCTCTCTTAAGGCAAATATTTGAGATAGCGTAATAGCATTACCACTTTAACAAAGATAAGAATATCGATCATTTCAGGCTTTGAGATATTGTTTTCTAATCAAATAAGCAATACTTTTGACATATCTACCCTTTTTATGTTTATCTTTGTGCATTATTAGTAATATGTCCATTATAATAGGCTTTATATTCCAAGATAGCACTAGTTAATGTTTTATTATATAAATGTCTGGGACTAGACCAATTCGTGAATGAAATAGAATCATATCATTATCAAAAGATGAGTTTTAACAGTGAAGGGATATTTTTGATGTTTTTACATTTTTGATAAAATTATCCCAATTACCTTCTTTTGCATTTACAACCAGGAGTTATATGTTAAACCTACTGATCCAGAATTTAATGTTTTTTTTACATTAACATTTTGCATTTCTTTCAAATTAGGATCTCATGGCATATAATATTTCACAATAAAGTATGATGTTGTATGCCTTGGATATTGCACAGTTGATAGTGTAAATAGTTTTCAAAAGGAATCGTTTAACATTTGTTGAATGAGAAAAAAGTATATATAAGTTTGTATTATATGCAATGGCCTGTGAATACAGTATGGTCCCCGTTGACTGTAATGACCTCTTGGTTGTTTACAGATACAAACTTACAATGGTTTCAGACATCGTATGGTAAGAGTCATTTTTGCAACAGTTGACTGTAACTGTTGAAAATAGAGTTGATATTTAAAATATCAATGACTTCCTTACCTCGAAAGATAAAGGATTTGTTTTGATGTGGGAAAGTATGGGAGAGCTCAGTCGGCAAGAGCGCCAGTCTCATGTTGATAGGTCCGAAGTTCGAATCCCATCCAGGCCAAGGTATAAAACCCTAGAGTTCACCTCTGTTAGAACTCTATAAGTGTCACCTTAATGTTGCCCTAGTGTGTAGTGCAACAAAACTGCGCACTTTAAAATATCCCACAAATTCATGTCAGTGGCTGAATGGTGGATACATGAACACAGGCATACGCCGAGCTGTCGGTTATAAGCGTTCAGCAGTGTTGGACAACCTGCTGTGGCTACTAGTATGTGTCTCAGTTCACCCAGCTGAGAATGGGTACCATGTGAGCCATAGAATGGTCCCTAAGCTGAACACAACATATGTGGATGCTGGTTGAATACTCCCCAGGGAGTTGAATTGGAAAAATGAACGGACGGTGAAAGAATGCCATTGACCAGGGGAAACAATGTAAGCGCCTTGAGCAACCACGAGTGGGTGGATATGTGTGCTATATAAATATCAATATAATTATGATGAGTCAAGAGGGTAACATAAATATTGTTTTTGATATCTGACACCAAATATGCATTACATAGTTATTTTTTATTGGTTCAAATTCAATACCATAACAAACTTCAGTCGTGAATATTTGGATGGATGGTCTTTTGTGTAAGAACATATTAATAAAACCTATATTTTTCATCGTAAAAGATTAATTCATTCAAAAAATATTTTTAGTATATACATGTAACTATGGGTATTCTTATATTTTTCATAATTCAAACTAATTCTGATTATCTTTACTACTACTTGCACAATAGTTCATTGTCAATTGCCTGGATTTGAAATGCCAAAATACTTTTATACAATATGTCTATTCGTGTTGTTTTGTCTCAAGTGTAGTAACATATGATTGAAAACCTATTATGGAAGCAATAATCGCAGATACCAATGACGTATAAGGATGTAATATTGTTCCAAAATCTATTTTCAAAACCATTTATAATAGTTTAGTGGTCACTTGTGAGTTTGTACTGACATGGAAGCCATATTGCCAAATGTACACATAGTTTCTTGACTCCATCAGATCTGAGAGTAATGGTACACATTTTCATTTAATATCTGAAGATTTGAAATATGTTTGCAGCCTTTATGGACATTACAGTTGAAGGTGTAGTAGGTTTACTAGTGAACTTAAGATAATGCAAAATTAATCAATATGAAAACTTGATGTATATTACAAAATCCCAGCGGTAAATTGGTTAAGAAAAAATCGAAAACATTGTGACTGTATTGTCGAAATATAGAAAACAATCTTGGCTGCAATATATGGGAGGTTAAAGGTTTCGCGTCAAGTATCTGAACAAGAGATTGGTTTGCAGATTTAACAGACAGGAGCAATTTATTATCTGCAAAAGAGGGACTGAGTTAGCAGAACAGTTGGCGAAAAGTAAAAAATACGTTTATAAAGCAAACTCCTAAATCTAAGAGGTACATTCGAAAAGATAACTAACAAATAATTGTTCTCTCATCATGACTGTACTTTGCTCATAATGGAATCTGTAACTGGTATTTTGTTAGATAAAAACACATATGTCATCAATTTGTTTCTTATGTATATGTCCTTACTCGTCTGGAGGTATTAAAAACAAAGCATCAAATTAACTATTTCTTATTAAACATGTTAACGAAGTAAGCAAACTGGCTACCGATAGGTCAACGATATTTTGGGCCAATAATATTAAACAATATTGATATTGGATGTAAAGAGTATATCTTTTCTCTGTAAATCAAAACCTAAAACTTTTATCTGATGCAATAAAGTGCTTTCCTAATGAGGACTTTACAAATTCTTGTTACTGAATGTCTATTGAAAAATTTATGAGAAACATACGCTATTCTTACCCAAGCGGGCAAGGATAAGCCGGGTATTAAAGTTTGCATAATGGTCATGGGAATTACAGTTTTTCTAAAAATAACTCGCATTTTGATTGGTTGACGGAACTTTTTTGCATCCATTCTGGATCTTCTATTTCAGTTGAGAGATATAGATGAAAAATCTTATACTTAAATTGCGAATGTCACACATTACCAAAACATTTTTAATGGGAAATCAAGACCTTCTGATGTTTTCTTTGCCGTTAATACAAGTTTAAATCTTCAAGGCGGCGCTAGGTGGGAGAGTCGCTGGCCGAACTGTCGTTACGTCATAGCTCTATGACGTCATTAATCATGACGTCAAACAGTGACGTCATACATTCCTCACTATGCTTGTCAAACGTAACGAAAGCTAACGACGTCTTATTTTTTCTTTTCGGTTGTGCGCGGTAAATAAAAGCGCTTTTTTATGATATTAAACAATATTTTTGGGATATAATGTGACATCAATATAATGAACTATTTCAAATAACATCTTGAGTTACGAACTACTTAGAGACGCCCATCCTGAAGTAGTGAGCAAATTTATAAATGGCGTATGAATACAATATATACTTTACCGGCCGAGCGTAGTTTTTTAATGTTTCTCTTTTTCTACCGTTTTTACGCATCAAAATTATCTTGGGTAAGAACAAGAATAACCAACTCGATGATCATGGCAGTCTTCCTGTAATATTATAAGAATAATCAATGAGTTGCGAGGAATTACGGATTATCTGTCCCTCGTGAATTATTGTGTCAAACTCCTCGCTGAAGCTCGGAGTTTATCACAATAATTAACTCAGGACAGAAAATCCGTAATTCCTCGCAACTCATTGATTATTCTATAATATTACAGGAAGACTGCCATGAAATAAAGTATAAAAAAATGTTTAAAACATTTGTTTCGAAACGAATCTAAATATGTAACATCAGTTTCCTAGTTACCTTAAGTCCTTTCAGATATATCCTCATTTTTGGAAATTATTTAACACATTATTTCATTAAAAGAGCTGGCGGTACTGTATTTTTAAACAATAACAAAGAGCGTTCATCCACTTTAAGGGAAGATTGAAATAATCTTAGCATACATATATGCATACTTTAATATCACATTTTCGTGAAATTGTAAATTCTAAATAAACACAAAACTATACTCTAATCCATGAAGACATATCATTTACAAACAAACAAGAACACTGAGACAGGTGGCTTCTCGTGTGGATGAATACTCTCATCGTAGTTCATTTGTAATAAAAGGTTCCCCTGAAGATCTAATCCAAACAGATATTTATAAAAAGCTTAAAGGGTTTTATCTTTATCATTCGGGTCCACATGTCAATGTGATATCGGAAATCGATTTACAAAACTAATTTCCAATTTTTCAGCGCATCCAGCCATGATAGCTTTATCGTCAAGGAGACTTTTTAGATTGGATACGCCTGTTGATGATATGAAATTACCAAAATCCCTGTTTAAAGGGACAGTAGCACGTTTTAAGGGGGAATATAAGGTGATGTCAGGAAAATGAAAATAAATGATTCCAATTGAAAGACAATGTATCAAAACTAAATGAAGCAGTAATAATTCAAATATATAACGTAAAGTTTAGCCATGCGATTCATTTTTCTTACAAAAATGAATTAAAGGTGTTCACACAAAAATGGCCGCCAATGGATTTTATGTGAATCCTCATACTTTGTCCTCTGATTATGGGTGATTGGCTTGTGTAATGAGATTGCTGACAGTGTCAATATAATACATTTAGCATTAACTTACAATTATAAGTGAAATATTTAAAATATAAAATTATCAAAAAACGTGCTACTGCCCCTTTAAAGTGTTGAATGTCGAGAGACATACAGTTCAATAATTTCAATCTAAACAGTTGGAAACTTCTTCAGGACTCTTCAAATAACTAACAAAACAGTTAAACATTCAAACTGACTACAAGTCGTTGCAATTTTAAAGGGTAGCAAAAATACATCAACTGGAATAAGAGCCTTCATTCAAAATCAATATTAGCAGTTTTAGGAACCAACGCACTAACAAACAGACATATTTTTGACCAACCGGATTGGTCAGGTCTACAATTGTTCTACATATATACACCCTTGATTGTACATGAAGAGATTTGGAGGAATATGAAATTCGTTAATAACCAGTGGTTGGACCATCTAGTGAATCATGAATGTACCCCAAATTTTCAGATCAATTCCTCTATGTCAAATTCTGCTCTATATTATTGCTCTAATCTTCAATCTTCCTTACTATCATTGCAAACATGTACTCTGATAGAATGCATCCACACATTAAAAGCAGTTCGGAACACAGAGTTATCCCGTGTCAAGTACTGAAATCTTATATCTTAAGATCGTATTGAAAATACACATGGAGTTACACAGCATGTATATCTTTGGTCCTGTCATCAGTTATATACAAAGCCATAAGCAAAATTCTTTTCGCAAATTAATTTCAATCTTCTTCATAGTTCATTCGTTGTTATTTCCAATAAGAACATTTTGTAAACATTTTTCTTATGAATAATAGATAATATGTATTGATCCACGTGTGAATTAATTCATACCAGCGTGTAAGACCAGTGTGGTTAGAAGAGTGGAAGGTAATTTGTATTTGTAATAAGCTTCTTTACAGGTACAAAATAATAATTGCTTCATCGTTCACGTTTAAATGCAGAATGAAAAAGAACGGTCCATTCATGTAGATGCATTGAATACAGTTTTAATTGTATTTACATGAAATCCTTCTTCAGAAGCCGCTCTGAAAGGATTTGTTAAATTGTATTATGTATTTCGCAAACTAGACAGCAAATGACATACAAATTGAACATTAAGCTGTCTTTGAGAACTGATTATCTCACAGAAAGAGGTATCTGTTAATTACATGAATGTCAAAGATGTGAAGATATCACTTGATTGATGTTTCCGTATGTGGATTCGCCAAAATCTCAGGAAAAGTTTGAGAATATCTATATCTATGTCAAATTTAAGATATAAGACATTTTGAAAAAACAGTTTTTCTTTTCAAATATAGATCAGACAGATTCAGACTTAGTTATCTCAAATAATGTTATTGAGAAGCCACTGGAATTCATCATCATTTCTTTGTTAACGTTTGAAATATGAGAAATATCATATTTCCAATTTTACTAATAATTCAGATATAAAAGCATAATCCCCCACGTCAATCTCTCCTCTCTAATAAGTTACATTCCAAACAGTTGTTCTAACTTCCCTTTAGACATCCATTTTAATAGCGAAATACCGTATTTCCTTAATTACACGCTGGGCGTCTATTGATTTCAAACGGTCTACACCATAGGCATGTATTTGAGGCAGGCTTCTATTCAAGGCAGGCGTCTATTTCGTAAAAAGCGATACCGTTTAGACTATTTTGTAAACAAATCAGATAATTTAACAAAAAAAAAGCGTTTTTATATATTAAACTTGGTTTACGCGGCGTTTAATTAAGGCAGGCGTTTATTATTTTCAGAAAGTCTTATTCAAGGGCGTCTATTCGAGGCAGGCGTTTATTCAAGGCAGGCGTGTTATTAAGGAAATACGGTAAACCTAATAATCACCTTTCACAATTCTCTTCCCACAAAGGCAGATCAAGTCATGAAATGTCGATACATCTTCTGTTCAATTTAGCCGACTTTGTGGGATAGAATGGGAGATGCCGGATTACAGCCAATCACAGTTAGCTGTTCTAAAATCATCATTTTGCCTTTTGAATCATGACAAAAGTATTGTGATATGAACCACCCTACACGTACCAATGCGAGAAGCGTTGTCATTTGTTAAAGAAATTCAAATGGATTGTGGTGCAATTTTTTCCCGCCGGGGGATACTGCCGGAACCCATCTTGATCTACCTCTGTTTGGAGAGAATGCCTCTCACATACTTTATGTGAATAATTAATGTGACATTGCTGATGAAAATGCATTCTACAAGTTATGAAAGTTGAAGACATTACAAAACTGTTCTATAAACTTTGTCAACTTGTATTCTCCAAAATTGAAAACGTTTAATATTTCCGTGATCAACTCAAGCTCTTTGAAAGCGTTTATTTGGTCTTCAACTGTTTATGTAAATATATTGCTTGAAGACGTTGAGTGATGTAAGATGTAATATTTTGACAAGTTTATGTGTTTATTTGATTACTTTTATTGACCGCATTGATTAAAGATGTGAAAGCTGTAAGCAAATACGACCAACTTATCATAAGACACGAACCTGAAATCAGAAATCAACACAAAAATTGAAACACTGCACACTTAGACTAATAACTCAAAACTTCCAAAATACAAAAAAGCTTTATAAAGTTTTAAGAGAAGGTTTTCTTCTGGTCAGGAAACACAAGGCATGTTCGATTAGCTTGTTCATCCTAAACTGAGATTTCAAAGCAATAAGCAGCTCTTTTTGCGTCACAACCAATATAATCAAGAACCAGTAAAACGTTAAACAAATCATTCATGAGTCAAAAGTCCGCTTTGTGTTTTATGTGAAACTAATGAAAATAAACTCAAAGATGTCATAATCCTTTTTTTCATTAATGTGAATATTAGGAGAGAATATGAATAAGATAAGTCAAAATGGAAATTCATTGATATCAAGAGTCTAATGAAAGCAATGTTTTCTCCTGTCACTCTGATTTGAATGTAAAATAAGTTTTTAAGGAGACCACATCGCCTAACACGAAATGTTATTTTCCCAAACGAGTAGTAAACTATCGTATCAAAACAGCACAGACAATCATTCATGAAAAGGGCATTTGAGATATTGGAAGTGAGAATTTTGTATATTTGTCTCTTTCTCTCTCAACAAATCTATAAGCACCAAAGTGTTGAAAACAATTTCTTAAAGCTACCAGTGTGACGTCAATACTAACCCCTACATTCAGAACTCCGTTGTCCAACCTCCACGACCCCACGCCTAACTTACTCCAAACATGTTACCCAAAATATGGATTCCAAACCTCAACAAAGATATATTATTTCAAAATGAAAAGTTCCATAAAGCATATCTTTAAACAAGTCAACATACTTTGCATTTGATAATACATATTAGGAAGATGATGTAATTCGGAGAAGAGTTTTCTTTAAAAAAGCCTATTATTGCATCAAAGATGTCATTTCAATAAAAGGGCTTTATCTAAGGAATTCAATAGTTTAATTCTCTATTGCTGCTTAAAGAGGGATATAATAACAACATTCTTGCGAACATCAATTCAGTTTTTACAATATTGCGTCACATTGACTGTCCTTGACCAGCCAAAATAAACATTTAATTGTCAAAAGGGATAATGAATATATTTATTCAACATCCATCATTGGATTAAAGAAGCAGATAACCTTTATGACCAAAGAAAAACATTATAAAAATATGTATTAAGGGGAATAAATCAGCATCGATCATCATTAGAAGTATTAAGCATGCTGCTGAAGGCCATTGCGTTTGTCGTTGAATACACGTTGTCTTTTTCCAGCCACCATGATATTGACACTTTGGCCTCCAGGTAAGGTGATTCCGAAAAAAAGGTTTTGGATTTTTAAACCAGGGTCTGAATGCACCTTGGGAATTATTTTATTTTTTATTTCAATTGTAAGAGAAACTGAGTGTTATGACATTACCAGTTTGCTATGGATAGACCAATAAATCATTTCAGGCAATAAGTAGTTAATGTATTTATGCATAAACATAAATCTCTCTCTCAAGGATTTATTTGTGGAGAGATAAGACAGTGTGAAAGAACTAGTTAATAGTTTCCATCCGACATTGGACAAGACAAGCTTAAAAATAAGTATAAAACATGTTCGTTACTGAAATAAAACTTTACATTTATTGATAGATACGTAAACGGGAAATTAAAGGGAAATGATTGATGTTCTTATGCCTTGATGAACTTGCTTGCTGAACAATTTGAAAATGTCAGCAGCATAGAAAACTTTCCCGCTGATTTTCAAGACCAAATTACAACAACAGAGTATGAATTTAACGCATTTATTGAGAAAGCAATATTAGACCCGTGTTTGCCACTGGATATGCCATTCACCTTTGCAGAGCTGAAAACAGCAATCCATAAAGGCAAACATACATCACCAGAGGCTGATGACCTTTGCTATGACCCATTCAAACGTATGCCTAATAGTTCATTAGAAATAGTTATGGATATACTTAACCAAAGTTGGCTTAGTGGAGAAATCCCAAAAGTGTGGACAGAGGCTGTTGCGATTCCTATTCAAAACCAGGAAAAGATACATCATTACCATCATCATATCGACCAATTGCCCTTACATCCAGTTTGTGCAAAATTATGGAAAGATTGGTTACTAACCGTCTTAGTTATCACATGAAGTCCAATCAACATCTAACAAGGATTCAATCTGGTTTTAGGAAAAATCGCTCATGCACTGACCAACTCATTCGTGTTCAAACAGAGGCACAGAAAGCTATTGGCAATCAAGAATATATGATATGTGTATTCTTAGATATCGAGAAAGCTTATGATATGCTCTGGAGACAAGGGCTTTTATTCAAACTCCAAAATCTTGGTGTTAAAGGACGCATTTCTGTTAAGGATAACATATAAGTAATCGTACATTCGTGAAATGGACGGTTACGCGTATGTTATCTGACTTAAAATACAGGCTAGGTTTTTACAACATTCAACATTGGCTCTATGTGATAAATACTAAATTTTAACAGAAACTCAATCAAACAAGAAACATCTTTCAATATAAATTTTCCCTTAAAACCTTTGAGATGCCCAAATCTGATAAACCGGTACATTCTTAATGCACGTGTAAACTGTTCAAAACGTACTCGTCATAACCAGCGTGCCAGAACATTCTTGCACGTGCGACCCAACTATTTAGCCAGTACATTCTTAATGCACGTGCAAATGGTTCTAAACGAGAGTAATCGTTTTGGTTTGGTATAAAAGGGACGTTGTAAGTGTTATCCCTTGACATTGTGTGCGGTAATTTAGTGTTTCTGGAGGGACATACGTCCGAGTATCTTCAATTTGATGATAATTTATCAGACGATGATGTTTCAACACAAGTCACACAGAAAGGGACAAATCGTTTCCATGCACATGTATGTACGGCGAAGACTAAATTATTTCATCGAATGACGACCGAATATCATCTCATGGTCCAAAGGAATTCGAAGGAAGCAACGGACGGTTTGCTGTGCCAAAGTGAAACCAAAATGACCTGTTGAAGACGGTAAGTTTTATTTCTATCTACTATACTGATGATTTACGTGAGTGTTATGTTTTATTTGATACGTGAAAAAGTCTCTTTACAAGAAAGTGATTCTAGATGATGTTTTATTCTAATGTTCCATATTATCGAAATTCTAAGTTTTTAACATATATTAAGGATATTCTAAAGGGACTGAACTACAGGAATGATGTCACTCTACTTTTGTTAAATTTTTAACCAAACTCAACAAGGTTAGTGCAGAGTTCAAACATTTTTTGAACAAGAGTTGATAATGATTTTGTTTGTTTTCCAGATTTTCCAAGAGAACTAAGACGGGAACAATGGATGTATAAACATGCAAAACTGGGACGAAGTATGAAAACCTACCAGTGCCATGAAAAGAGACGTTCTTTCAAGAAAACATTGTAAAAAATAACTGCAGAGGAAAAATTTGATTCTCAGGAGATTCATCTGAAAAGTGAGCGATAGTATTACTCGGAATTTTGACATCGATAACTGTGTGAAATGTTGTTAGAGTGGATATCTCTAAGATATTCTACATAGAGAAGGAAACTATTATTTTACCAGGAATTTACTTGTGGGTGTGAATCATAAAGGTGTGAAGATACTGAAAACACTGCTGAATCTTCTTGGAATCAATGTTGTCCTACTAACGGCAGCCTAACACAAAACACCACGATTGAGGCGGACGACGGATACCAGAGGCACTGCGATATAATACAATTATTTAGAGAACAACGCTTGACAAGGTTACATTTTCAGTAAAGTTTTGTCCACGTTGTGTCAATCATGAGTCCAATAAAATAGCTTAATCTCAACGTGTTATTTTGTTTTTTCAATGCAAAATGGAATGAAATGTTACGTAATCATACCATCCTTGGAAGTAGAAGAATCGTTCAGACTCCAAGATCATATTTCAGTATTTGCTGCAGAATTAACTGCTATTTATAAAGCTCTAATGTGGGTGAAACAACATAGCCATGAATCAATTGTTTTTACAGACTCTTTGGCAGCAGTTCAAGCTATTCAATAAGGTGTATTTGGACAACGCAGTGACTTTATGTTTGACATATTGTATCTGGTCACATATCTGCCCCATCCCCACAGACATCTATACAAACATAAATAAGGCAATTGGTGACAAGTGGCAAAGTGACTGGGATAATGGCAGCACTGCAAGGCAAATGTACAGTTCATGTCCAACGATTGAAAAGCATACCAAGATCCGTCTACAAAATCGAAGAGAAGAACTTAATCTTACTCGTCTGAGGCTTGGTCATTGCGGATTAAACGCATACAGGCATATCTTAGACAAAAATGTATCCCAGCTATGTATTCATTTTTTTACAAATACACCAGAAACAATCTTTCATTTTCTCTTAGAATGTGAAGGTCATAACGAGCAACGCCAGGACCTCAGAGAGGATGTTATCTCAAAATCAAACGTCTTCTCCATTAGATCTATATTAGGAGAAAACTTGATGTTTGGCGAAGTTCAAAGGTGACTTTTAGATTTTGTCAAAAACACAGGCAAATATGATTTTATCTAATCTTTTAATCCTTTCTTTTTTTTAACAATATATTAACATTACCTTTTAATGAAGGGCGCATATAGGTCATTTGTGGCCCAACGTCGCCCTTAAATCCACCTACCTACCTACCTACCTACCTTGATGAACTTGATCAATGTTCAATTATGCATGCAGCATTTCTTACATCTTATTGACATACGTAGTTAAACAAATACAATGGTTCATAATCAGGAATTTGCATTCCTGATATTGTATTTTGTTTTAAAAGGAAAACGTTTGAAATGTATATAATAGTAAATATTGCTTTAAGACTACACAAAGATTGGCACAGAAGTGATGTGTTTTGGAAATAACTATATCTTTAGATTTCTTAATGCTACTATGTTTTGGTAAATGGTAAAAACCTGAGTCATTTGACATAATCTATGGAATGAGTTTATCCTAAGCAGTAGATAGCAGTTGTTTTCGATTTCAAACCTTCGTTTCAAACAACATACCCAAACTTTGACACAGCTGACTCACGACATTCTATTATCTGTTGAACTTAAAATCGATTAATGCATCAACCACTAGACAAGGGCTAAATTATTTTTTTTAAATATAAATTTCTTATAGATGCTTTTTTTCAGATGCTCAAACACAATAATCGTTGTGACTACCCAGCATAATCAAAACAAACGTGAAAGACCACGTTGTTGTAAACTACTTCTTCATTGAATTCATTTAAGAAATTGTCACATACCAGAAAAAATTAGGGGATAAATCCATTTTGTTTGTTATTTTGGGGTTGTATGTCGTGCATTTTTTACCCCTAAATATAATTTCAAACCGAGCTTGCGAGGTTTGAAATGTTTATTTAGGGGTAAAGAATGCACGACATACAACCCCAAAATAAAAAACAGAATGGATTTATCACCATTCTAACATGACTAATTAGTCAAAAAAGGTGGAACTATTTTGACTTGCGCAAAAGCAATGTGATTAGGTCAAACCGGTGCAGACCGGTTCCACTCACTTGCAAAACAACGGTACAGTTCACTTTCATACAGAACACCTAACAATTAAAATGTCATTACATACAGAAAACACGTTTTTAAATAGACTCATCTGTAATCTATTGAGCATATTATCAATAGAAAACAGTTTTCAATGTCGTCAAAGTTACGAATTTTTACCTAAATCCATGGGTCGACCTATCACCCCTACAAGAGCGACAAGGACTGACCAAATCAAGGGACGTTACTCTGAAAATAGTTGTTCACTACGTGTCGGTGAACTGTTTCAAACTTAGTGGAAGCTGTCAAGAAAGTTATATTTGGTGTCATGGTTGGCGAGACTGTGACAGGAAAAGTGGTCACTTGTAAATTAGAGGTAGGGTCAGTGACAGCATTCAGCGAAATTAAAGAATAAAGTCGCTTCCTTTCATTTGACGAATCGCTGTATGAGAGGTGTTGCGATCGTTGATTTTGTTTTTAGATCTGTGGACTGTGATTAATTTACATCGCGAAGCAGTAAGAAACACTTCAAACAGGAACAAAAAAACTGGTTATTCGATTAAAATTTGTAGGTGTTTCAAAATGTCGACAAGTTTCTGATATTGAAATTTAAAGCGTCGTCGCCAACATGTCTATTGTAAACAGAAAGTCGCCGAGTGCAGATTGTATCCTCGTGCGCGGAGGAATGTGAAGCGGTCGTAAATATTTAGAGGTGATTATCGGCGAAATAATTACTCCAAAATGTTTATGAGTAACCAATCAGAACGCAGTATTTTCAAACTAGTTTTCGTGTCATGTTAGAATTAGGCTTTTAGCGATGTTTCGGTCTTAGAACCGTTTTATGAAATTATGACAATCAATCTTTCAAATGTATTCGTATCCCTCGCCAGTAGTTTAATTCCAGAACACACTTTAATACCCCTAAAGGAGTTTAGAGAAAATGATAAAGTTGTTTAGTTAATCCGCAAATACCATAGAAGCATAAACTAACAAGGTTACTAAAGCTATTAGTGAAAAGTGTATTACAGGCACTATGCCACGAACTCACAAGACATATCTCCATTGATTCCATAAATACCTAATTGATGTCAAGCTGAAGTAGACTTGCTGACTAGATGCTAAGAATTGCTTTGATATCAGGATATCTCACTGATATTGTGACACTGTCTTTTTTAAATGTTCTGAAATTCCTTAACTACCCGAGTGTCATTACATAGCAAAATTCTTTCCTTCAGTTGCTTTCATCTATACCTAGCTTTTGCTGTACAGGAAAACATTCGAACTTTAAACACGTCATAAACTGCTCATAAACCTTACCTATTGTATGTGTTATTCACATAATTAATGCACCATTTCTAGAACCAAGTAAATACATTTTCGAAAAGAAAATGGAATTACGTATCACTAGTCTACATTTTTATTCATAAGACAAGATTATGATAAAATATTATTGTGAGTTGAAGGCAAAACACATGCCCATTGACAGTCTAAACAAATATATACATGTATTTGATGCCTACAGCCAGTGTAAGATGTTTTTGACCAGGTAAATACATTTTCGATATGACAATGAAAGATGGTATCACTAGCCTTCATTTTGATTATTCATGAGATATGCTAATAATAAAACATCATTGTGACTTGAAGGCAGAACACATGCCCTTTGGTAAATAACAAAGGAACCAAATATAGATATATAATGCAACTGAATTTCCTACAGCCGGTGTAAGATGTTTTTGACCAAACTGCACTCATTCTCAAGAGAATCAGCTAGAGCAAGAAGGTAAACAAGCGGATGTGAAATGATATTTATTACGAAAATCAATAACTCATGAGTGGATAAAGAGGAAGTGATAAGATTGAACCAAGTCAGACAACTTAACACTGAGTGTATTGCTGTCTGGAGTTACCGATTTGGCTTACCACTCAACAAATCAAATTTCGTTTGGTAATCATCTATAATTCTGAATGCAATTAGATATCGAAAAGATTTATGGAAACTTGGATAAAGAGTCTACATAAGTGTTTCATGTATTGTTCGTTTTATTGTAATTGATGCTGGTGAACATTATATCCAACAGATCAAGCTCGATGTTTTATCACTAGTGATCCTTTCACAAATACTATGAACTATCACCAAAATCAATCTTTTACCCGCCTATTATCTGATTGCACGATATTTCTTTATAATGTAATCAAGGTAGTAGGGATTGAAAGGTTCATATACCTGATGTATCACGATTTTTAAACAATAGCACAATTAAGTGTTTTTTGATGAATAAACAGTCGAAATGTTTTTTTAGATATATGTTTGAGTGAGCAGGAAATGTATTAGTCGTAGTTCTATTTCGACCACTTTGGTTTTATTAATATCTTGCTTAAAAGATCGTTTCCATTACGAGACTTTGAAATACTTTTTATAAATTTCATATTAAAGTAAGTTTTAGTTTCTTTATCAATCAGGCTTCTGTATATCATCTTTCTTATTCCTGTAAACTGACAGTTTGATACAAAAATATTGACAATCCCTCTCAACGTTAATGAAAAACCAATTTCAGATGCAATAACCATAGTGACTAATGACGTCAAAGGGTTAGTTGAAAATGAATTTGCTTCAAAATCTTCCATCAAATCCAAACATTACTGTACAATGTAAGTATGATTGATATGACATGGGAAGCAACTTTGTAAAGATGTACATGGCCATGTCAACTCATTCGATTCATGAGATTTTGATTGTAAAAGTTGTCATTGATGACTAACATCCCTCCAAAGTATTACACCAAAAAGCAGATGTATCTGATAAATGTTAACAAATACTCAATTCGGAATCATTTTAAGTGTAATATGGTTATCATTTAACGGGTTGGAATAGTTTAGGGCATCCAAAGTATCAGGTATGGTATATTATTCAAACTTCTTTTGCAATATAATCGACATGAAAGTCAAGATGGCAACAATCACTGACAAAGTTACTACATGCAATTAGGTGTATGGTTACCTCATTGATAATGAGGATAGGTTCTTTGAGCAATGTTGAAATGATTGATATGCCTTATACCAATGCCCTACATTAAGGACATTGGAAATGCTTAATACATGAGCTGTGACGATTGCAGAGGTTTTAATTTTAAAAATGATGAATTTGTTACGATGGTAATGTTATTGGTAATAATAATAAAGTTGATGACCGCTGGCCTGAGAGGCCTAGGAAGCGTTTACTAACTGTATATTTCAAATTGAAATTATGTTGATATTGTGTCATTTAATTCTATGACAATGTAATATTTTGAGGTTTTACAGGAATACATGAAATCTTGATATTCTAAAACAAATGTTCTAAAAATTAATGTTCTTATCTTTAATGCATAAATTTTGAAAAATCAACATAAATCCATCAATCGCTTGATCACCATACACTTCCTTTGCCTCTGGCGTTACCTTCGTATTCTGCCTACCATAACTTTATGCTTCCTTCTTATTCTGCCTACCATAAGTTGACGCTTCCTTCTTATTTTGCCTACCATAACTTGACGCTTCCTTCTTCATCTTCCTTTCCATGGCAGCCTGCTTCACTATCTTCCTTGCCATGGCAACCTCCTTCTTCATCTTCCTTTCCATGGCAGCCTGCTTCACCATCTTCCTTGCCATGGTAACCTGTTTCTCCATCGTCCTTGCAATGGCTTCCCCGTTCACTAGCACCTTATCTTAACATATCATCTGGTTACACCCGTTCCTGAGTTCTATCTCTAGGGTTCTAACGATTCAGTATTCCATACCAACCTGCTTTCCCGTCCACGAGACCCTAATCTTTTCATATCATCTAGTTACACCTGCTCCTGAGTTCTACTAAAACAATTCAGTAATCCATTTGAACCTGCTTACGCGTCCACTAGCACCAAATGAAATCATGACCTGGCTTAATCACCTTCCTCAGTTCTAATGATTCTGTAAATGACCGAAGTATTTTTGATATATACATATTTCTACATCTGTTATCGTGAGGGGTTCGCTTTTGATATAGAAATAGTGTGCATACATTTAATCTATGCAGAAAAATATTACAAACATACAAATATACTAATTCCATCATATGAGCTGCTTCGACACAAATATTTTCTGAGAGTTACTTTACCTTTCTATTACAGTTTCTCTAAATGAAGCTGATGTCCTTGGTATTTCATTTGTAAGTAAGGGGTACTAAACATTTAAAGTTAGTCATATTTGGAAACTGCTCATTTCCAGATCCAAAGCGAGTACCATAAAATTGTTAACGTTAAAAAGAGATTAATCTTAACCTTTATCCTATTTGCACTATAACCTCTACTTCAGATCAGAAATCGATTTCGGAAATGTAGCTTCTTTAATACACTTCCCATCGAACCACGTTACCAGCCATCATATTGATAATGCGCTTCATTGTCGAGAGGTCAGTTCATTTGTGATGCAGCTGAATGGGAGAGAACATTTGTTTAACACAGGCTCAATGTTTTTATTACCAATTCTGTGGTCAACCTTTTTTTTGTGACTCAAATACATTCAGTTGCAAACAATTTAACTTTCAGAATAAACATGGATTTAAAGGGGAAATAATAACAAAAAAACACAGGCTGGCTACCAGTCCTTTCATTTTTTAAGGGAAAAACAATTGATATCAAAACATTCCAAATCAGTACTTATAGTTTTGGAAACAAAAGCCTTGAACAACCAATAAATGTTCGATTAACTGGATGGATCAGTTCTGATCTACTGGCAAACGTTGTTGTGTAGCCAAGCATGGATTGGGAGGGTCATAAAACCTGTCGTAGGCAAGTGATGGGACATTCAATCAGGCTGTTCATGGCATCTACTGAATCATAAAAGTACATAATTTGTCAGATTGATCTTTCTGTGTCAACATCAGGTCAACCCTACAAAAGCGATCAAGAGTCATTACAGTCTTTACGGCCTGAATTATCACACATTGCAAAGATGTATCCACACATATTCTTTAAATGACAGGCATTTTCAGTCTATTCCATTCAGTAGAATCCACAAAACTGTCCAAGCAAGGGAAAAAATCTATTAAAAAGTCGACTTTTGTACATGGAGTTGACAATTTTTTGCAGGCACCAAAAACAAAATGGTTTCACAGTTTGTTTGGCTTCACTGTGTGGCGTTATACCCTTTTAATAGAAAAGGATTTCATCATTGTATGGGTGTTGTTCTGACAATAACATGAGGTAATAGTCTGAATTCCCACACAATGCAAAGATGTATCCACAAATAACCTTTAAACAGTTTAACAGCCAATTCCAAAGCAGGACGTCAGTAGAATCGGCAACAAATCATAAATGGTTATAAAATGTGTTCATTGAGATGCATGCTACTCATAAATATATAATGGATTGCATCAGTGTAGCTGTGTTGTCTTGACAGTAACAAAACGATTTAAGGTGATAAAGAAATGTGAGCTTCTCCTGTCCCATTAGGACTGAACGCTACAAAACCGAGTTTACCACAGTCCTTATAACCTACATCTCAACTGGAAATAATTATACAATTTCAAATAAATCCTTGGAGTTAACACGTTTTGTTATTACTAATTAATGTTATGACTTGTATATAAAATTATGTGATTTATGTTGAATTTGTCTTGTTTCTTGACTTCTGTAAACACTACCTTATTATTGACAGTTTCTGCTAAATGTCACTGTATGAATTCTGAATTATAATTTGATATTTTTTATATTTTGATATACCTTAAATCAAGTTTATTTCTAAGATACGTCATCATGGGTATGTCATCTTGATGATTATTGTGTCAAGTTCCAATTCAATGCACTGTTTGACCTTGGTTAGATAAGTGTAAGTGATGAAACTTCTACTTATATTCTTTTGACATTAAAAGCGTACATTCGTTGTCACTAAGACTAGCATCAAACAGACGTTATTATTTGATTATGCCATGAACCTCTCAGTCACATTTATGTATGTATAAAGTTTGAAGAATAAAGAATGAAAACACTTTCCTTAGTTGACGTTGAACACATCAGCGAACAGGTCAAGACAACAGGTTATTGGGCAATACTTTTTCAACGTTTAAAGCGATATGTCATTTTTTAAGTACTTAAATCTATATTCAATTTGAATTCCAACTGAGATCAACTTTTAGTTAGGGTCGTTGATAGAATTGCTTAGACACATATCAATTAGTTATCATCTGTAGAAACAAATGCACTATATAACCAAGAAGAGTTTTACAGTCAGTTTAGGTCATATTGGCAAACCTGATTTTTTAGTGTTCTGCCGTAAAGAAGTGCTTGGACATCAAACAGACTATTGACACCATTTTACTGATACATGAAAGTGTATTAAGCTTTTTTGCCAATGATCAAATGTTGTATCCATCTTCACTGTTTGAATTCTCACACATTGCATATATGTACTCTTTGAAGATGTCGCCACAAATAACCTTTAAATGACAAGCGTTTCACATTTGATTCCAATTTAGACAAAACGACGCCAGCAGAATCAGTAAAAGCTTTCTAATAAGAAGTTAGCTACAGTGCACATAGTTTACTATTTTTTTGGGCGACAAATGCTGAATGGTAACACAATATATACGGATTGAATTTGATGACAGCTCGTTTGGATTAAAACATGGGGGTACTGAGTGTGTATATGTCTCATCCGATTATCAATATTACAGAATCAATAAAGCAAACTTTATGTTACAAATTATTTTCCTTCACATGGTCAGTATTCCACCGAGAGAATTAAAACGAGTGCTAGAAAGTGTGTTTGTTACTAACACCATGATAAGAAATATGTGTACATTTTCGTTGTATTGCAAATATGTTAATGGTATCTATGTTCTTTAGGTTGATACGATGGGCAAAACATTTATATATGTACTTGATTAAATGTATTCCTTATCATATCTGCATAACTGTATAATGCTACGAGTTACATTAGATTTTCGAGGAATTGCATTGCAATATGTGAAGGTTTTTTTCTGTAGTTCGACCCAAAACTCTTTAGCTTTCACCAATGTTGAATGTCCTTTCATTGTCAACCATTTTTGCAAATGGTTTATTATTTCTAATAGTTTATTTTGTACTGATATTTTAAGTAACCATTTAACTTTTTTCCCTTAAAATTTGTTCTCATAGAACTGTACTAATGGTATAAAGTTTGAAGCAACGAGCATTCCACACTTGGAAACTCTCGCACGATGTGTTATATTAAACTTCCATTATAAATTGTATCGGTATACTAGAATACAAGATAATTTTTTATGTGAGCACTAAGACTTCCATCTGTCAAATAATGGTAATGTTTTATCCATATTGATGAAGTCAGATGGTCTGATTTTACAAAGGATGTATGGCAATATATACAGTAGCAGCAGTCATCTACAGTAGTGTTTATACTTGTTGTGAGTTTTGGATAAGCCTTGCCAGTTCAGGGTAATAAACTGTGCATAACTGGCTTGCAAATCATAAACTGACAGAAGGTTATATCTGCAAAGAGTTCTGTCATTATATAGATAGCAGTTAAATTACTTTTAAAATATTTTCCTTTAAAAGAAAACCAAATTACACGATTTGCTTTAAAAATTTGCTGAATACTATCAAAAATGATAGAACGAGGCATTGAAAAAAATTCCTATTACCCAAGGATTAATATTGATCAATGTTCAATATGATTTTACTCCGTTTGGGGATGACACTGTCAAGCCAGCTATGGAATCAGCACAGACGTACGTACACACGAATGGAAAAAGTATTTCACACGTTTCATGAGCGAAGAATCGAAACTAACGTTTGGCCTCTTGTTTGGTGACTTCCCTAAAAAGTATAGCAAAGTCTGCTGACATTACCTAGGATGATGTGTGAGGCGTTATAGGTCTGCTTATTGGTATTTGACAGCAATCAGTCTGCTCGGGAAAACCTGTGAATAGAAACGTAAATTCGTTGGTTTCAAGTTTTTTACTTCGGAATCAAGTCAACTGTAACTTTAATGCTTGACATGTATTAAAGGACATCAAATCCTACTGCAGAAGCATCCCTTAAAGGCACCACTCGATCGCGCTTCGTCCACTATTTTGAAACGTTAGCATTGCGAGAAAACATATGTGCTGTACGTATTATGCTAATTCATTACCAAAATAAAGAAGTGAATACTTGATTGATAGAAGTGGAGCATTTATACAAATAATTCATAATAAAAGTTATCAGTAACGATAGCATTTGTTCGTAGTAATGCATTCCACGATCGTAGCTTCGATGATTGGCTTCAGTTCATGATGTTTATATTTTTTTAGCGATACACTTTATTTGTTGGCAAATTGTTTAATCTTGAACAACTGAAATGCTAACCTCACAAACATATTTGAAATTAAGTATAAAATAATCATGTAAAAATCATATATAATTGTAAACAGGAAAGTCCTCCTGAATTTCGTTTCCACAAAAAATACCCCGCTCGAATGGTCCCTTTAAATATATCATGTACGAAACCTCAGAAACCACCTTCAATCAATGAGAGTCAAACTGTATTAAATCACAGAAAATACTTTTAGCATCTGTAAAAGGTCATTTAAAGTGTCATTTTGTAGTACAACTTCAATGAATACTAACTATGCATGTGGAACAGTTTCGCACTTTTAAGGTGATACAACGACACGACCTACATGCAAATCGAACATTTAGCTGTTGTGAAAAAGTGGTCATCTCCCAACAATTTCCTTAACTATCTGCTGCATGCATGCTACTCTATGATGGAGTGACTGAAGCAAATGTATGCTTATAACTATTAACTCAAGTGATAGCAACAATTGACGGAAATCTTGGTTGTGCACTTAATAATGCCTTGGAAAATGCAAATATAAAATTTAATAAGAATTTTATCCACTTGCAAATTTACAGTAAATTTGGTAAGTAAATCATGTGCCACACATGTTGTTTTGATGAAAATTACGTTTGCCAATGCATCAGAAGATTTTAATACATAGAACACATAGTGTAATCATTGATGTCTAACAAGTCTATGTATTTGTGTCTAGCATTGCCTCATTGCCTTTCATTTTTTGCAATGTTGTAGATACTGACATCACTGTATTGCCTCAGCACTTATCACTGAGAGTGAAATATGTAGAGACTATTTCAATGTTTTGCCTAAGATCATTTATGTCCAACTGAGTGGAGTAAGAACTTCACTTTTCCAATTCACGAGACGAGATAGAAATTGTATTTTGAAAAAACAATGAAATGATCTAATTATTTTCTACTTCATAAAAGAATATAAATGATGAAGGTCGAAATCACAAGGATTCCTATGCAATCATTTTTTAATGTTGTGATTGCTGAAACAGCATAGCAACTCTAAAACACATTGGGCTGTAAATGCTTAAAGGAAATGATTATATGTAAAACCTCGGTAGAAATTTCGATATTGTAGTAAAAATACATGTAAATAAGTTGTGAATGTTTGTTGGTGTTGAGAAAGAACCGATTTTCTGGTGAAGTTTTGGTGTTTAAAGACTTCTTATAAAGTAAGGATGTCATTCGAAGAGTGAAGCGGAAAATCCCCTTTCTTAGCCTGTTTTCAGGATAACATGAATTATGACGAATAGAAAAGAACACAAGCTGAACTTCACAACCGTATCAAAAGATTTATTGACCATACGAAACTAAAGATTTACATACCAAAGTTGGCAACAAGATATATTTATCAACGCCATTACACTGAGCAACGATTGATACATATACATGTAAGGGAGAAAATATTTATATTTCAAATGGAGGTGATACCGTCATTCCCAATTTTCTCACTGCAGTGACGATAATGATTATGGTCCATTGCAGTATGAATGTGAATTTCTATTTTGTTATTGAATGTGTTGAATTGCATGACCCATCATTCATTGCTCAGTATATAATAAAAGAAATGAATGTCAATATCTGCCTACTCTATATTATGTTGTATATGTAACAATGGTAGAGAATCTGGCTGTAATAATCATTACTGCTATAAGAAGTTATACGAAATAAAGTTGCCTTACCAAATAGCTTTCATAACGAAGTAGTATCCCTCAACATTTTGTTAGTCCATCTTAGCCATGCACATTGATGATGAACAGACTCCAGAGAATTGCTAAGTAGTTGCTTATGTTGTTAAAGTTAAGTAGTGAGACACGAAGAGCTCCTGGGGCAATGATTGCTGGTAATGATTTGCGTCTACGTGTTGCATTTATTACCCGAGGAGTTTTAGAGAGTCTGGCGAGTCAAACAGTTGATTCAAAGTACTTCTTACACAGTGATGTTGTTATCTTTGTGTCGTAATGCATAAAATGAATGACATATTAGCACCACTATACCTCAATAATTATCAGCATATCTTATGTATATCCTCAAAGTTGTCAGTTTCCTTCAAAACATTGAAATTGTCTGTTACAAGAATTTATTATATTTTTGTGATTAGACTTAGCAATGATAAGTACATTCATGTGTTACTTATGTTGTTACAGTCAATGTCCAAATACTAAAACAGAATTGTGACGAGATACATACATTAACCATAATCAAATTACTTTTGCATATCAAATATATAGGAGATCTACATTTGTAAACAAGACAATGTGTTTCAGAACGAACGTTTAAATTGCTATTAAATCCATTCATTAGAAACGTTAAATATCTAAACACAAATGTAATATAAGTTGTTATTCCTTTTCTAGTCTTCTGTAATATTTCTTCAATTATACTTCTATTCATAATGCAAACACAGTATCATGTTTCATACCAATGTGAACACGATTGTTTCTGTAGTTTTTAGACGTAAGTGATATTCTTCACCCCTTTCTGTACATTAACAGTTATGGAGCAGGTAAAGCTGCTTTTTACTCCAAAGGAATTGAATCATTGTTCTACATCAGTGAAGATGCATGATATCTAATCGTACTTATAACACTAACTTATTTAAAAACGATGATATAGTATTTGTTATTGTAAGGAGTACCTTTATATGTGAAACTTGATGCAAATTTAAAATATCGACTTTACAGGTCTCTATGATTTATATTGAATAAATTGATCACATTCATGTAAACGTCTTTCGATATTGACACAGGTTGTATAATCAATCAGGACAGACATCTTACTTTCATTTTTCTATTCAATTCTGATTAGATGTGATTTTTGACATTTCATTAGATGCCAGTAAAGGTGATCAGTGGTTTCGTTTACTCATTTGCTTTAATGAAATAAAATATCATCTTCTCTTTGAAATCATCACATGTCAAACAAGCAATGTTAAGATATGCTGATGATATTTATTTCCGTGATAACAATAAGGATAGTGTAAAATTAGATTGGTATGCTACACACCAAGGGAAAAGACAATGTCTAATCATATCTACATATAAAACATAGATAATTTTTAAATTGTTCTGTTAAATTGACAGAGGGAAACATTCTAAGTTTGGCAGGGTTTGGTACATTGTAATTCATTCATGCAAATAATGTGAACAATGATAAGGTGGTCTATGAAAATACTCCATTTTTGCTGAAATGATTAGATAATGAAACGATAGTTCATATATAATTAGCCCAGTCATTTACTTTAGACCTGATATGCCTTTTCACAGTTTTTGTTTTCATTAGATAGACTTAAGATATATTGGAAGTATTGCAGTAGAAGAAGGTACCAAGTGGCAGACTAGGCAACTCTGAATGTTTACCCCATAGAACGCACAGAACAATCTTAACCAGGCTGTAAGAACTGCTCTGCACAAGAAGTGATAATGTTGAGCACATCATTATGAATATAAGAGTATAGAAGCTGTATTTTGTATGTTGGTGAGTTTATAAGACGGGCTTATAGCTTATAGTGTAGTGTCTCAATAGTGTGAAACAAAAGTTACGAATTAAGCTGTTTAAGCTCAAGGATATGCGATGACCTTGACAGCTTACTTGTTCAAGCTCTAATCTACAACGTGACTGACAAGAAAAAAATGTAAAAAGTACAACCCTTCCTTCCCATAATTCCCTTCTTTCTACTTACCTATCTTTCTGTATTTAAGCCTTGACATGTGCATGTCGGTGTATATTCTTGTTTTACAATTCACAAGCAAAACATCTTAGTGATATAACAGAGATTTTTCATCATCTGTAGATTATTGTTTTCGGAGAGAAGGATAATGTATTTTCAGTTCATTAATTTTCATTTAAACAGCCAGATGACTTGAGTCACTTGGGAGCTACAACCGTCACTATGTAAATGAAGACGACAGTCTAATAAGAGTCAATTAGTTTTAACCTTCACAGTGACCATTGTTGTCTACTCGGATTGCAGGAACCCTGACATAGAAATCTTATTCACGCTGACATTCATCACAACAATTACTTGCTTATTCCCAGGTAATGACAGTCACACTGATAAATAACTTGAGATAGTGCGAGAAGCTTAATACAAAGACAAGTGACTTCTTTAACCAGATTATTTGTTCTAGATGTTAAACGTTGACGTTTTCTGAAAAGTTGTAGGTAAAAATACAAACACATCTTAATCTTGAAAGTTTTCTTGTTATCGATAGTATGAAGAGTCAGATAAGGTAAAGTTTGTGTTGCATTTTTCACTCTAACAACATAAATGTGAGAGAAAAAGCAACATATTTAGATATTAAGGTCATAACGTGTTGTTCATAGTATGAATGAAGACTCAGGTAAGTAATGTTGTGTCACATATCATTATTATTATTTATTATTGTGGATACATCATTCTTCTTGTATGTAAACATGTTCTTATCAATCATCAACCATAATCATCTGATTTCTTGCTTCAACATCCAATAGATGAAAAATTGAAATATATATGATCAATTTTACCTTTTTGTCTTGACCCAAGTTTTCACCATACAAACACAAACCAATCAGAAGGTTTGAATTTTCAATCATCAGGTATTTCGTACAAACATAGTTTCTTTTAAGGCCATTTACAGTTTGGAGAGAAAAACGTATTATAAAAAAAGCATTATAAATAACTCATCGAATGAACAGCATCAAAAGCTTAGTTTATGGTCAAACTATTGTTATTTACCTGTCAACTGTGGTGTATGTACTTTTGCGTCAATAATCAAATCTTTATTGTCAACATTACCATCATCACTCTAGACAGCTGGCAAGGCAAATCAATGTTACAGCACATCCTCCTTTCGTCAATAATGAAATGTCTGTCTGAATATAATAATGCTTGAATGAACATGATGTTCACAGCAGTACTCATTAAGTTTGACCTCAAGAGTTTTATTCAAGCTACACTTTACTCGATGTGTACATGTTTGATAAAAAAGCTTCATGCGACTTTGTTACAGCTTAAACTATTAGTTGCTTTATGATCGATTTAAAATGTAAAAAATCATCAGAATATAATATATGATATAATAACTATGAATAATCTCAGAATCTAGGGGGAAGGGTTGGGAATATTATGAGTATTAGCTCGATCCAAAGTGAAACCAAGTCAAATACATAATATTAGAAATCATGTTTAATTTCAAACTTTATCGGTAAGGGTTCTAATGTCGAGCGTTATTGATAATCTTTAAAGGGGCAGTAGCACGTTTTTATGGGGTATATAAGGTGATGTCAGGAAAATGAAAATAAACGGTTCCAATTGAAAGACAATGTATTTAAACTACATGGAGCAGTAATAATTCAAAAATATATCGTAAAGTTTAGCCATGCGATTTCTTTTCTTACAGAAAGTGAATAAAAGGTGTTCACACAAAAATGGCCGCCAATGGATTTTATGCGAATCTTCATATTTTGTCCTCTGACTATGGCTAATTGGCTTGTGTAATGAGATTTAAGACACTATCAAAGTAATACATTCAGCACTAACATACAAATATCAGTGAAAATTTTAAAATATAAAATTATCAAAAAACCTGCTACTGCCCCTTTAAAGGTTGCAAAGCTTGAAGAAGGTTACTTGCTTTGTGGAATAAAGACGTCAGTGTATAAAATATTTGAAATCGATAAACCCCAGGTTCGTCCCCATTGTACGATGCTTCCCGCCAGATGATGAAGGAAAAATGTCACTCAGCTCTTAGAACATTATCCTTTGTAATAAACCTGATTTTCAGATGGTGAACGAAATTAATATGACACAGTGCATCATTTGTTTGATGAATCTATTTGTATCATCAGAAACGTTCAGTAATTCCATCTGATGTCCTACTCCTAATACATGTATGTAGCTTCACAATATGACACCTAAATCTCTTTACAAACACTATATTCTTAGAAATGATAGGATGAAATGAATATAGGTTATTATTATCTTGAAAATATATATTTCTTAAGTAAAGATAAAGCTATTGCGATTTTAAGTTAGACGACAAAACAAAACAGAGCTTTGTTGATCATATTCTTCAATTATCCTTGAAATGGTTAAATTGTGTTGAGAAGGTAATTCGTGTAGTGAGATAAAGATGTTAGTGCATGGAATGTGATATTGAGAATCGATGACCTGTCTATTCTGTCAAATTAAGTTGTTGCTTATCGTATGACGAAGAAAGCGAAGAATGTGTAAAGGTGTAACATTTTTAAACTTAAGAATTCGATGCGAAAAAACAACCTTTTTGTAATGTTTCTTGGAATGTCATTCGACAATTATTCAACAGGATCAACCCAAAATCAATCTTCCTACGCGTAGCCTAAAAAGTCAGTTTCCAAACTGTCATTTTATGCCTTGCTGCAGAGACTTTACTTTTCTGTGCTGCTATAGTGCCCCTACAGAGTAGAGAGCAAGCACAGAAAACGCAAGGCTATGCAGCAAGGCATAACATGACAGTTTGGAAACTGGCCTTTTAGGCTCTGCGTAGGAAGATGCCCCAAATCCTGTACTCCTACCAAGGACCAGAAATACGTTTGAGCCAATTCTGTCTTCCTTAGGAATAAGCAAGTTAATAAACTATTGAACATAAGCTCTGCTTTAGATATAAAGTACATCATGAAAACGCAAAAATAAGTTAATAATCGGTTTAATTTGATATGAAAATCACACCATTTGAATGGGAAACAGAAAAGAGAATTAAACGAATAAGTTCGAGTCTTCTACCGAGTTTGCAGGAGGATAATCTCTTACTACAAAAAAAGTTTATATTTAAAAACCTTTGTTTATGATAGTAGTACATAGTAAGAAAACGACCAAATTCAAAACTTAATGAAAAAAGTATTTTTATATTCACAGATGTATTGACCGAACAAGCAAACAAGCAAATGGGATAGGACTAATTTACAGCACAGAATAGTATAGTCTTGATAGCAATGTAATCTCAAACGAATAATTTCGATTTTCACCAAATTAAGAGGTTAAGTTCGAAATAATCGTTTTTTTTGTTTTTGTTTATGTTTTTATTCCCAAGAAGACATATTACATGGACATCATGTCATGGCTAAATAGAAACTCACACAACAAGAAATTCACAAGCATGAAATGAGACAATTTGCATGTAAGACAAAATGTACAGTGTTCAACTGTATGGCCCTGATTTGAGCAGACAAGGTTGTAAAGGATTGATTTTAGGAGATCAATCAAAATCACTATATAAAGCTATGATAATAGGGTGTGGAGGGATGACCAGAATGCAAAAAAATTGGTTTGTTCATTGTTTGAGTAAGCAATGTATCTACATGATTTGTTGTATCTTCTTATTTCGTTTTTAATCTGATTTAAATTTGGCTTAATATCTCTTCTGCTCATATTGTAGATGGTTTTTTTTACAATCAGGCAGATTACATTTAGAGGGTTATTATTTTTTCCCCTGAAGCCAAAAAGAATATATACATTTTCCAGTTTTAATTCATTATTTCCCTCACACAAAGTTCCAAGCCATGCTACTAACTTTCTCCACACTCCATATACAATGTCACATTCAAACAGTAGATGTTGGACAGATTCAGGTGTCTGTTTACAGAATGTACATAGTGGTGAACCAATCAAACCAATTTTATGTAGATATTTATTACTTGTTAGAATATTCTGAGTGACTTTGTACTGGAAATATTTCAAATTCACACTTTGTGTACATCTATTGGGCATTAAGTTAATATTTTCCCATTCGGTCGGTGGCAGTTCTCGTCCCAATCTTTCTTCACATTTCAGCTGACCTGATGTTTTAGTAAAGATGAATTTACACAGTTTTTGATAATAATGTTTACTTTACTTCCCTTCTTTTCTTCAGCAGAGGGAAGTTCGAAATAATCATATTGAACGTTCTTTCTGTCCGAAACCATCTGAGAAAAGAAAATATAGAGAGAATTATGAATGAAAAGTCACAATAACTTATCAATAAAACCTATTTATGTTCCAGACCAAAGGAAATATTCTAAATGTGTACTTGTTTCAAATTCCTCATTTCTTAAAATATTTAAACCTCAGGGTTTATGATATTAAAGATATCATTTTCTATGTAGAATGAAAGATGATTGCTAAAGATAATGGAGTTTCATGTTAATGTTTGATTAATTGTATTGTACTTAATGCCAAACTGTTAATACAAGCTATAATAAACTAAGTGGCCACTCTCTGAATTGGTTCAAGCGTATTACTTCCTCATCATAATCAATCAGTTATTGATTGTGTGTCGCTAACTTCACTTATCTTGACCTTGTGTGGTCTGCTTTAGTTTGGGTGCATAACGGTCAACATGACTAGCTTTTAGACGATTCAGTAGCATTCAACACGTGTTACAGTTTTAGAGGTTGGATGTGTGTTTATAAGGCGCTCATTTAAAAAAAAATGCTTTTTTTGATATCTTTCTAAGTAATCATAAATATTGACTTAGGTGATTTTCAAAATACTTTTCACTTTAACCTTTTGTATAGGTGTGAAAAAATCCATTCAGGTAAGTTTAAGACATAATAACAAGCACATGATAACATGCGTCAGAAGAACATGCACTAATATAATTCTTGAAAACCAGATAAAAGAGAATGTCAGAGGCAGTTGTTTTGTAATGAAGTTTCGATGATGAAAAAATACACATGCAAAAGAATCCTTTAAAGAGTCCTTGTCAAGATAGCAGATGGCGTTCCTTGGTCGATGCATTTCCCCTAGCATCGCCTTCAAGTCTACTTCAGCCCAGCTTGACTCAAATATTTGTATGTGATATATTAAGAAGTGACTTAAAAGACTGCAGACTTTTATCTGAATATCATCTGTAGGTAATAAAAGTAGTAACCTTTTATGTTCATATTTGTTTGCAGTTACTAAGAAAAAAAGAACACATGCTATGAAAATGTTTATGTTGAGAAATGCAATTTACATAAAACTTGCAACAAGTTTGTTAAAAAGTTTCAGATACTGATCCTTGGTCAAAATTGGATTTCTTGGTCTTATGAAGAAAAAATATATAAGTGCGAACACCCCATACATATGTCAACATAATTGATTGCATACGACATTAATGATGTACCATAAAAAATCAAGACTTTCATATTAATGAATACCAAGAAAGAGTGATGTTTTTAAATGTTTTTTTACGAATATATGTATGGTTTCGCCTTATAAAAGTAATTGTAGAAACTATTCATGTGGGAACCTCTACATAACAGTCGCCTGTCTGTCCCTGGATAATCGCTAGTTTGTTTAACAACTTTGTTTATCAGTAGCCGCAATGTATCACTTGTTAAGTCAATGGGTACATTCCTATGAACAGTTTGAGAAGCCAACTTAGGAAATAAACAGAAGCCATCACTACGATGTTAGCTTCATAAGTGCTTACAAATAAAGATACGCTGTCTGCAAGCCTATTTGATTGCCTTCATTTGTAAATGTTCCAGTAATTGCGTTTCCATTTGTTTGCCTGCTATTACCCCAGACAAATGTACTTGTCGTACTTACAGGCTTTCCTAACTAGACATCAATCGTTACATAGACACAGACACTGAACCATTTCGGAAAGTATCAGTTATGTTAAAAATGGAAGTAGAAAGTGATTTAATTCTTTCAAAACATAATTACAATTTTTAACGTTGACAATAGTCGAACTGAACATATATCCAGAAATGTTTGTTATTAAACAATTGAAAAATTCACATATATTCATCGAGATACATAAAGGGACGTGGTCGTGTGTATTGAACCATTTGTGAATCTATCTGTGACGTCCTATTTTCTTAATGTCATTTTGTGTAATGTGTTTTAATTGAATTTGTTGCAAATAACAATATTTTAGTTTGTTTTAAACTTGAAATCATTGCATGACTTAGTGAAATATACTACCTTGCATGTGACTACATATTTTGTACCTTCATGATATTTGGTAGCCTTCGTCAAATGTAATCTTCGGTGACTACTGGAGGAAATAAAGAATCTCTCTCTCTCTCTCTCATCATAAACTTTGTGTCTGGGCATGAAGTTCAATGGGACGTTTATTAAGGAAACAAAAATAGAAAATCGATTTCCGATCTCGAGCTGAGATGATGACATGCTTTTAAGATAAAGTGGACTCCTTGACAAGTACATCATTTACAGATTTAATCTGAAAACTGAAAAGATCTGTTGACTGCGTTGAAACAATTATAGAACTAAATCCTGCATGTGCAGCAAAGACATATATTGAATAATGTTTTTCCTCGTTTTCGAACATGTAAGTAAAGTAACATTTCAAAAATTATTGATGGATAAAAAAAACACATGTATGAATCTGAAGATTTTAAGCATTTGAAGACGAAATATGAATATTTGAAAAATTGTAAATGCATCAATATTTTAACCTGAAAAAGTAAATATAAAGAACACACGCCTTGTCTTTAGTTTCATTATAACTTTGATTGAGATCAACCCAAAGATAAGAATGTTGAAAGAAGCATGTTAAACTTGTAGTATCTTGTGTGCTTCTTCTGCCTTTCTGTCAGTCCCACTACAGACTCCAGTATCACCAGGAGTTTGATTATAATACACACTCTAGTATCACCAGGAGTTTGATTATAATACACACTCCAGTATCACCAGGAGTTTGATTATAATACACACTCTAGTATCACCAGGAGTTTGACTATAATACACACTCTAGTATCACTAGGAGTTTGATTATAATACACACTCCAGTATCACCAGGAGTTTGATTATAATACACACTCTAGTATCACCAGGAGTTTGACTATAATACACACTCTAGTATCACTAGGAGTTTGACTATAATACACACTCCAGTATCACCAGGAGTTTGATTATAATACACACTCTAGTATCACCAGGAGTTTGATTATAATACACACTCCAGTATCACCAGGAGTTTGATTATAATACACACTCTAGTATCACCAGGAGTTTGACTATAATACACACTCTAGTATCACTAGGAGTTTGACTATAATACACACTCCAGTATCACCAGGAGTTTGATTATAATACACACTCTAGTATCACCAGGAGTTTGATTATAATAAACACTCCAGTATCACCAGGAGTTTGATTATAATACACGGTGGACTCCCAGCTGACAGACAGGTAGCTGACAGACGCATTAAACCAACAACATTTACAGTTCAGTGCACAACTTGGTTACTGCTTGTTACCTAGTCCAAATAAAAGACAAAAGACAAAAGTGAATTTGAAAGTGAGTTTGTATATGCAAATGAGTAAAATATTGTATAGCTCATTTCACATAATTATTATGTAGCACATTTCACATAAATATTTATTTAATGTACATAGCACATTTCACATAATTATTTATTTAATGTACATAGCACATTTCACATAATTATTATGTAGCACATTTCAGTTCAGTAGGCAACATTTCACAATCACATTTCAGTTCATTACAGTTCATTTCTGTCAGTTCAGTTTCACAATGTGAGAGACCGCATTCTGCTGCTGTCGCTGGGGAATGATGGAAGGTCTTGTGGATTCTCTTCTTCTTGTAGCTGCTCGTTGTACATGGTATGCATCTGCGTCGTCTCATCCCGTGCCCTCTTGCGAAGCTCGCTGACAAACTTCTCCTTGTTGCAGTTATCAGGTGCATGGTTATGCTCTGTCCATGTTCTGACGAAATCGCCGACAGTGGAACATCTCCCAGTGCATGTCTTCAACATACACCTCCAGTGAGTGCAGCTCTGTCGGATCTTGTTCCTTGTGTATCCATCCAGAAGAATCTAAGGTGCTCCTCTCGCCGACAGTAGATATTCAACTTTGCGCAATCCAGCCATTTTGGTAGTGAGATATGTTGTTGTTGGATTGGGGTTTAACGTCTTCTTCACCATACGGTGATGTCGCCGACGTGGGGTCTAAGCCTGAGTTATTTCCAAAAAAGGGGGCATGAAATTTAGAATAGGTCTTAGGCACCCAAGTAAAATTAATAAAAGTTGTGTAGTGAGATATGTTGTTGTTGGATTGGGGTTTAACGTCTTCTTCACCATACGGTGATGTCGCCGACGTGGGGTCTAAGCCTGAGTTATTTCCCAAAAAAGGGGCATGGAATTTAGAATAGGTCTTAGGAACCCAAGTAAAATTAATAAAAGTTCTAAAGTGGTTAAAATTAATTTAGAATTTGGAATAGAGTGAGGGGGGGGGGGCTGATTTTATGAATAGTCAGTAAATAAATAGTGCTGTGAAATGGCGTGGTACCTGAAAGAGATAGAAAGAATATATTATGTATGGAAATTATATTGTAAAAAGTAAAAAGGTTTAAAGTAGTATTTGAGATGGTATTTTTAATTGTGATAAGATAAAATTGTATTTGAATAATTGTGTTTGAATTGTATTTATATTTATTTGTAATTAGTAATGTTTTATATCTAAATTATTGATAATTGAGTGAATGGAGTAATACTTATCTTTTTTGTTTGATATTCTTAGTCTGTTATTTGCTGTTGTTTCCAGCGTTGTTATCTTCGCAATGTGCGTTTTTTCTTTCTTGAAGGTCGTCTGACTGGTATTGTACCTATGTAAAGTGCAGGGGGTAGTCTAACCATACACTTAAGGTACAATACCTGTCCTCCCCACTGAACCCGATTAAGAAGCAGGCAGTGAGGGTTTTGAGGTTTGCTACTGGGAAAATTACCAGTTATAATTTAGTGAAGTGCCGGGGGTAGCCACACCGTGCACTTTTAGTGAAGAGTTTTAACCATTTTGCCCTGTGCCCGAGTCCTACCAGTTATCCCAAATATGGGAGTGGTAAATATTATTTTAGGTGTTAGGTGGAAATCTCCCGTTGGGAGCCTACGCGCCTGTTTGTATAGGCTTGCGCGAGTGGTCCCGAGGTAATGTATATCGTGAACCCATCTCACCAACCAGCTCTGGTCGTGGGTCGCCATGACCAACACTTACCAGAAGAAGAAGGAGGTTTAAGAGATCAGTCTCGCTTGCGTAGGGTCCTTCTGGGAGTTTTACCCGTGGGGTGGTTGTTAGGGTTTAGTGACCCTTAAATTGGGGAGGGGATGAGGGGTAGGTAATGGTTAAGAGTTTGGGTGTAAGGCTAGGTGGTTATTAATTATAATGTTTTATACAATTTGGTTTGTAGTAGGAATACTGAAAGGTACTGGTAATTTTTAGCATTGGCTAACAGTTCTTGTGGGTTGTTAGCGCTTACATTTTCAAGGAGTTGTCCCCTGTGTTTTTTGTATTTATCACATTGAAACAGAATGTGATTTATGGTGTCTTCGACATTACATTGATTACATAGATTATTTGGTGCTTTCCCTATTTTGTGGAGATAAACCTCGTTGCAAACATTGTTGAGCCTGAGTCTAGTTATGGCTACATCAACCCTTCTAAAGTTGTGGAAGTTTTTAACTTTTGTAAGTTTTGTAGGTTGTACTTGATAGTACTGGGTATGTCCCCAGTTGCTTTTAAAGGTTTTGTTGTATTCATCCGTTGTAATTGATTTTACAATGCTCTTAATTTCTTTTTTAGTAAATGGTATGTTGACATTATTGCTGTGGGTTAGACCTGCTTTTGCTGCTCGGTCGGCTCTTTCATTTCCTGTTAGGCCTATGTGGGAAGGCACCCATATAAATCTAACATTGTGTAGTGAGATACAGTCAATGTTCTCTTATATACATTTATTGAGTTCAGTCACTTACCAAGTGAGAAGACAGGATTAAAACATACACTTTCATAGTACCAAGATGAAAACATCACTAGTAAACATTAAAAACAAAGTGAGAAGACGCTCTTTAAAATCAATTAACAGCAACAACAGCTTATAAAAACACAACATAAAATCACTTTGAAAATTAAATAGCCTATGAAAACAATTTTGAGAGTATAAGACAGATTATTATTTGATCCTCTGATCACACAGAAAACCTATATTGTTTTAAGTGTTTGTTAATAAAGCTTAATCTGATGAGAAGTCGCCCTCTGCTCTAATCGGACTGTGGACTGTTCCATTATCTCTGTAGGGGATTACCTAATTAATCTGAGTGTCTGTAAGCTACCTGTCTGTCAGCTGCCTGTCTGTCACGCGGGAGATAATCTAATACACACTCTAGTATCACCAGGAGTTTGATAATAATACACACTCTTGTATCACCAGGAGTTTGATTATAATACACACTCTAGTATCACCAGGAGTTTGATTATAATACACACTCTAGTATCACCAGGAGTTTGATTATAATACACACTCTAGTATCACCAGGAGTTTGATTATAACACACACTATTGTATCACCAGGAGTTTGATTATAATATACACTCTTGTATCACCAGGAGTTTGATTAAAATACACACTCTAGTATCACAAGGAGTTTGATTATAATACACACTCTTGTATCACCAGGAGTTTGATTATAATACACACTCTAGTATCAACAAGGGTTTGATTATAATATACACTCTTGTATCACCAGGAGTTTGATTAAAATACACACTCTAGTATCACAAGGAGTTTGATTAAAATACACACTCTAGTATCACAAGGAGTTTGATTATAATACACACTCTTGTATCACCAGGAGTTTGATTATAATACACACTCTAGTATCACCATTAGGTTTGATTATAATACACACTCTTGTATCACCAGGAGTTTGATTATAATAATCACTCTAGTATCACCAGGAGTTTGATTATACTGCCAGCAACAAAATTACAGCAATAAGTAAACTGGTAAATACATCCACTTTCATTGGTAAAAATTACATTTTGAAATTGAAACAATACTCCGAATTTATCTGTCATTAATCTGCTTTCTTGTGGGATAAGTAGAAAACAACGGGTAACAAATCATCATGGCAAACTTAAGTTAAAGATGGTATACCTTCATATTTCCATAAAGTTAATATTTTTGTTTCAAAACATGTCACTGTTCATCGTTGATTTGAAAGACGTATCACGCGAATTGGTTGCATGTTGATTCTCCTTTTGTTGGGTGACCCATTTAGTATAAGATGCACATCAGATTTTCAGGTGGAGTAGATAACTGTTTCTAGACAACAACATAGACACTGCACCAGTCCGGAACGTATCAGATATTTTAACAAACGAAGTAGAAAGTGATTGTTTTACTTTCAAAACATGATTAAATTTTTTTTTAAATATGTTGTACAATTTGTATACGTGGCATAAATTCAAAAGTTATGTGTTGTGATGTCTGAAGTCTCTCTTAGTAATAGCAGTTTAAACCCTGTTAGTTCATTTGTGTAGTTTACACAACAGATGAGTAAGTGTCACAGTTTTATTCAACACAAACATAATCATCACTAATCATTTCTATCTTGTGTCATAACTTCCGGTCGACGGTGACCTGTCGCCTAGAGAATTCTTATGAATAATTCATTAAAACATAATTAAAATACCTACTGATATTGTATTAAGTTACACTCACCTTAGCTTATACGTCCATTTCAAACTTTCTAAATAACAACAAACAAAAAATAATGAATGTGATGCTGATTCAGATACATAAACCAAATAAACAAATTAACGATCACATGTGGTTTTGTATGGCAATGCACACAAATAGTTGCAATAAATTCGTAGCATATTTTCTATTAAATATTTAAACAGTAGTTTGATTAATCAATGAATTCTTTCGCAAATTAATACTAAGTTTGTGACTAAAAATAAAACATGAAATACAGTCATTGGATGAAAGCTTGTGCATCATCTACTGTCATTTATCAGCACGAGACAATCATCAACCTGCTCATTTGAGGCCATTTACATTCGAAGTTGGAATATCTATGTTCAAGATCTATGAACCACAACTTCTTAATCTGCGAGCTCATTTCGATGCATTGTCCTTGTCTTTGTCATTTCTTAATTTGTACTAAACTGATAAAGCTTCATGGGAAATGGCATCCACATTATCAATTCTTTAGAAGTGGTAATCAGTAAACAAAACCTCTAAATGAAATTTAAGACATATCAGTCATATTCGCTTCCATCTGAACAAAGAACCTGCAACATAGTCAGTTCTGTTATGTAGGTATTATTTTCATACATACATTATATCACACACTATTGGTTATGACGTTTCGCCCTCATTTTCATCCTCAAGATACTTCCAGTTCAGACAATCTGATATAGTGCTAATGGAGCGGGGGTGTATCTCCATCTTGTCTATTATGCAAATACTGTGGAGAACCTTTTTCTGGTAAATCTTTTATCAAGTTGTTCATTCATGCATCAAAGTTATACTGATAGTTAATTGTACTACCTACTGAATTTTTTGATTTTCTAATTCTGATTTGTTTTACAAAATGGTTATGACCTTATTTGAATAAGTTGAAGAAACATAATTGTCTTTGTCGGTAGATCTTTACAGGTTTTTAGACCAACCCTAGACGTATACATGCTTTACATGTTGTTGACTGATGCTAATGTTTTCAGTGTCTATTTGTGAGGGTACATACCCTCTATGAATTATTGGTTTTGAACTGATGTTACACAGATCAAATTAAAGTAACCAAAGCGTAATTCAAGTACAATTGTGATAAGATCTTTCAATTCTGCATGAAAATATGAAAAAAATAATATTGCAACACAGTTACAATACTTGCATTCTCTCCCTACTGATGTAGGTCAAGTCATGAAATTTTGAACTAGCTTCTGTTCAAATAAACAGAGTCAAGTGGGCTAGAAATTAAGAAACCATAATGAAAACCTTCGAAGTTAGGTCTGATTTGGTCATATTTGGACAGAAGTCAGATAATACATAGTTCACATTAGACAGTAACAAGCTGATTGCCTATGTTTGCTTCTCTGAAGTCGTCAATCACTGATATGCATGAAACAGAAAAGTGTAAGGGATTAAACCGTCATTAGTAGAGCTAAATGTCAATATCAATGCATGTCAACTGGTGTATTTGTTTCAATTTATCAACATTCAACCAGAGCTAACGAGATTAACAGGTTACCTGCGCAGTAAAAAGGTTACTTTGATATATAGATTCAGGTAATATTCTCTGGAGTAAATCCCACATTGATATGATGACACTAACAGCTTGGCTAGGTGTTTGTGGATCATTCTCTTATCAACTGAAAGCTGCAGGGATACATAGTGATCAACATATATAGCGATCAGTATGTCCAATCACTCCAATTGGTCAAAAATCTATCTCTCAATAGTGTGTATAGCAACGCTTGTAAATGCGGTCTTACATACAACGGCTCAAACAGCAATGTCATTATATTTTGTCTAAAACCAGCTTCGTTTTTATTCATATAATTGGGAGATGTAATTCGTCCAACAACCAAGTGTGGTTTTATTAGTCAACAATATAACATGGATACAATTTGTCAACATTCTACGTTCATATTAATAGATCATTTATAAGAAAAGAGCAAGGTAAAACCCTACCGTGTTCAACAAACATACTCGATTGATTTATAACCACAATATTGAAAAGATGGAAAGTGTTTGTGTATCTTTGGTACACGGGGAGCTATAATTCTCCTGAAAGAAAACCAGCTCTTGTCGATGTTGTGGTACAAAAGGAGCTGTAATACCCTTGATAGATAACCAGCTCTAGTCGATGTTGTGGTATAGGAGGAGCTGTAATTCCCCTGATAGATAACCAGCTCTAGTCGATGTTGTGGTATAGGAGGAGCTGTAATCCCCCTGATAGATAACCAACTCTAGTCGATGTTGTGGTATAGGAGGAGCTGTAATCCCCCTGATAGATAACCAGCTCTAGTCGATGTTGTGGTATAGGAGGAGCTGTAATTCCCCTGATAGATAACCAACTCTAGTCGATGTTGTGGTATAGGAGGAGCTGTAATTCCCCTGATAGATAACCAACTCTAGTCGATGTTGTGGTATAGGAGGAGCTGTAATTCCCCTGATAGATAACCAACTCTAGTCGATGTTGTGGTATAGGAGGAGCTGTAATTCCCCTGATAGATAACCAACTCTAGTCGATGTTGTGGTATAGGAGGAGCTGTAATTCCCCTGATAGATAACCAACTCTAGTCGATGTTGTGGTATAGGAGGAGCTGTAATCCCCCTGATAGATAACCAACTCTAGTCGATGTTGTGGTATAGGAGGAGCTGTAACCCTCCTGATAGATAACCAGCTCTAGTCGATGTTGTGGTATAGGAGGAGCTGTAATTCCCCTGATAGATAACCAACTCTAGTCGATGTTGTGGTATAGGAGGAGCTGTAACCCTCCTGATAGATAACCAACTCTAGTCGATGTTGTGGTATAGGAGGAGCTGTAACCCTCCTGATAGATAACCAGCTCTAGTCGATGTTGTGGTATAGGAGGAGCTGTAATTCCCCTGATAGATAACCAACTCTAGTCGATGTTGTGGTATAGGAGGAGCTGTAACCCTCCTGATAGATAACCAACTCTAGTCGATGTTGTGGTATAGGAGGAGCTGTAACCCTCCTGATAGATAACCAGCTCTAGTCGATGTTGTGGTATAGGAGGAGCTGTAACCCTCCTGATAGATAACCAACTCTAGTCGATGTTGTGGTATAGGAGGAGCTGTAACCCTCCTGATAGATAACCAGCTCTAGTCGATGTTGTGGTATAGGAGGAGCTGTAACCCTCCTGATAGATAACCAGCTCTAGTCGATGTTGTGGTATAGGAGGAGCTGTAACCCTCCTGATAGATAACCAGCTCTAGTCGATGTTGTGGTATAGGAGGAGCTGTAACCCTCCTGATAGATAACCAGCTCTAGTCGATGTTGTGGTATAGGAGGAGCTGTAACCCTCCTGATAGATAACCAGCTCTAGTCGATGTTGTGGTATAGGAGGAGCTGTAATCCCCCTGATAGGAAACCATAAATAAATGAGATAATAAAAAGCATGCATTTTTTTCGAGGAACATTTCAGTGTTTACAAAATCTAAAAAACTATCAAATAAATTATAACTAACGTGCACCACATAATTTTGTAATTATATTTACTATCGATTTACAGCTTCACTTTAATGACTGATGCAAATGTAGCATACATGAACAATACATTCCCAATTGACATGACTTCCAAAACATTTGATTAATTGGATGAAATTTGTAATGCTGTGAAAGTGACAAAGATGTGTAGTAAATAGATACAAACTGGTTGACTTGATATCATGTCAGATTAAAAAATAGATAATTTACTGTCCATGATAGATTATTATTGACAAACAGCTAAGGTGTCAATGTATTCAGTTACAACTTCATGAAAAACTTAAATTGCAATTCTAATTCATGTGACATCTCATCTGACAAGTTTCACTTATGAAGGTGTTTCAGTAATAATGAAAAATAAAATATCGAAATTAGTTTGCATTCAATTACAACTTTGATATTCTTAATTTGCAAACTGTTTGTCAGCCTAGCTTAACAGGCACATATACAGCTTTAATGACAATTCAAAATAGGTCTCGTTACACTAGTTTAACACGTGCTCTACAAGACGAAGACTCCAATGATCAGAAGGTGGAACATATGTTGACTGAACAACTCATTTCTTCTTCTCACACTATGCATGTCTTTTAACAATACATGGTGCTTAGTCTTCATTGTCCGTAAGTTTGATGAGCTTTACTTCTCCCAGGCGTCCTTTTGACTTACTATCGACCTGATGAATGAATCCTGTCGTGTTAACGTACAATTACAATAGTTGAAACAGTCGCATATACTCAAAGTGTGAAATTGAAGAAAGACATGTTAACACAAAGTACTGTCATATAACTTGTTTTCCTGTCAAAAATATCGCGTTTAGATGCAAATTACATTGAAAAGAGACAAATTGATAGTCTTCAGAACAATGCCTATGCTACTTAAGCAATAAGATAGTGTAGTAAAGCCTCTAGGGCCTGGCACTTAGTCATGTCTCCCGTCTTCACTATCAGAAACATGTGAATTGATTTCAGATAAAATCTTTAGTAGGTTGAGCGTTGTTTTGATGAAATTATGAACACTTACTTTGTGTCATTCGATTTGAGAAGTTTGAGTAGCGACCTCAATGAGCGATGATTCAGCCAACCTATATTTCTGTGTTGGAAACCTCTCGGCAAGAAGTAAATCGATAGATTGATTGTGATACATATGATGTCTAAAGTATTTCTTAAGTGAAAATTACCATAATGTTAAGATATTTTAACATAACAACCTGTTTGACGGTTAAGTCCATTTTCTTCATTGAAGTGTGATTAATTGGAATGTTACGATATGTATTAGATACAAAACAATGAAAGTTTTAATCATCTCATTCGATTTTGATGATTGGACATATTCATTGCCTTAGGTCCTTCATGGGGATTTTTTGAAACACAAAAAAGGTTTTATGCAATCATAGAGGCACAATTATTGTTCCCCTGAAACTCAGAATGTTAACAAAAATATTAACAATCAAAGTGTACATAAAGATTTATGATTTTCTTTATAGTGAGATAAAGCATTAAATTCGTTTTTATCTTAGTGTCAGACGATCCTGGAGGGGTTATATTATATTCCATTTGGTATTCATTTCAGATCGAGCATAATGCAACTGATGATCAAAGCTGTAACATAGTCACGTGCAACTTGTATTCTCAAGAAACATGTTAAAGTACACGTAAACAAGTTGATTAAGACTCTTGAGGTCAAACTTTATTGGCTCTGCTGTGACAATTATGTTCCTTCAAACATTGTTGTGTTCACTCAGACATTTCATTAGTAACGGACGGAAGAACTGTAACATTAATTTCCGCAGCCAGCTGAGTTTAGTCATGTTGTTGGTGTTTGAAATATAAATCTAATTATTGAAGCATTAGACAATCATAACTGTCTACAGGCATATGATAACGGTGGGACCAGAATTCCTATTGAGGCATTTTGTATGTATTTTGAATGCTGTTTCATGTGAAACAATATTGTCTCCAAAAATCAAGTTACATCTATAAACAAATAATTAGGTTGTAACAAATAGTGTCCCGTTTTAACATATCTGTTTGATATATAATAGTGAAAATATTCAACAGCAAAACAGGAAAGGCACCGACTCAAAACGAAAGGTCAATATATAAATTTAATATTGCCTAACAGAATTTCAATCAATTGTAGAAAGATTAAAAAATTGTTAAGCGATATCCGATATAAACAGTAAGTCCATCAACGAATGTATTCGATCCTTATTTGATGTTAATTTTGTCATTTCAAAAAGTGCCTTATACCAATATTTGTCATTGCTTTACTGGTTGGATTCTTAAAATCGTATGGATATATAATAGAAAACTGTTAATTTAGCCTTTGTCTCTTGAGCTTAAAGGGGCAGTAGCACGTTTTTTGACAATTTTATATTTTCAATTTTTCACTGATAATTGTAAGTTAATGCTGGATGTAATACTTTGAAAGTGTCAAAAATCTCATTACACAAACCAATCATCCATAAACAGAGAACAAATTATAAAGATTCACATACAATCCAATGGCAGCCATTTTTGTGTGAACACCTTTAATTCATTTTTTGTAAGAAAAGGAATCGCATGGCTAAACTTTACGTTATGTATCTGAATTAATACTGCTTCATTTAGTTTAAGGACGTTGTCTTTCACTTGGAACCATTAATTTTCATTTTCCTGACATCACCTTATATTCCCCCTAAAAACGTGCTACTGCCCCTTTAAGGATTAAGGATTTGTTTGTTTGAAGTTTTCTTCACACCAAGGTGCATACCTGTCTTGGGAGCCAAACCCCTCACAATTGAATTGTATTCTTTTGAGAAGCTTATATCATGACTAACAACTTTTATATATTGAGATTTTTTCTTTCATTCGTGACTTTTTATATTTTAGTATTCTAGTTTGAGACATTAGATTGAGTCATCAAAAGTCTCAAGTGTTTAGCTGTGCTTAAGACGTATTACATCCACTGACCGTTTTTTTATCTCAATTTTCTTATCTGGCTATAAGAGGAACATATAAGCTCTACGTGGATCTTTTGACTTGAACAGCTTAACCTATTTTCCAGCTATAAATTCCTACCCCTGCTATACACTCAGTAATGAACACAACATAAGTAGGGTAAACAAACACGCAGTTTGCTTCTTTCTGGTTATGCGATATTTGTTCTGTATATTTTTAAAGACACAAAACATAATGATACTCAATATCATTATACACTATTGGTAGTCGTGTTAATAGGTATGAATCTTGTGTTTACTGTTAGAGAGAGACGCATTATTTTTACACTTTGAAGAAGTTAAGCATAAGTTGCCAGAAATACATTATAGAATGTATTATTCACACACTTCTTTTCGGTGACTTTATGGTTAACATCTGGAACAAATTTGCTGTCTTAAAGCTTCATATATCTTGGAGCCTTAACGGAATTCCTTCTCCTTAGTGCTGTATCAAGCTTATCTACCTGTCTGTAATCTACTTCCATTTTATACACTCAACAATTAACATACAAAGTGCACATTTACAGCTCATATATTCTACTTTTATGATATCAATATGTTGTTCAAGCCTTTTTTATAGGTATTTGAGTTCCTATTTAGTAAGAGTTCAGAGCTATGCCGAGAACCTATGGATACGTAGGGCAACATTAAGAGAAAAACATTTACAGCAAAATAATTTTAAATGGTAATTCTTATACGTTCTTATGCGCGGTTGTTTATGTTCGATATAATCACTCCTTGTACAAAACAATTATCATTTCAGATAATTTACTTAGTTCTTATTCAGTAACAGACACGACCTGTTTAGTTCTGTCCAAAAGGTGTACCATTCGTTATACATAATGGCCGCTAAACGCTATTTAAAAACGAGGATGTGATTGGATAGCTTATGACTGGGTTTGTCTGCGCTAAACTGGTCATAGGAACATGCGATAGAGGTGTGTGCATTCAGACCGAGATGGAGAGGATGATCTGGCTGGTTCGAGCCCCGATAGAGACAATATTTTTTTATATATTTTATTCCTCGGAGTACGGTCGATTTTAATCAGACTGAACTGAATTTTACCCGTTTGAAACTAAACTGTTGAACTATATAAAGTCCATACTTGACCAGAGCAAAATCAATGTCAATTTTTTCAATCTAACAGATTTACATTGATTCCTAATAACATAGAAGACAATGTTACACTATTTCTTCTCACATCATTGCTTTTACTTATTTGATTTTAAAACATTGTCACAAGAAAATGATTTTTGTAATATATTGTTAAATAATATTCAATGGTATTACTTATTCAGAATGCAAAGCACAACCGAGCATTCGTAGGATATGATTCCTTCACAAATAACAGCAAATGGTCGGGATTGATGAGCAGATCGAGATGTTATTAAGCAGAACCAGTGGATCTTTATCAGTAAATTGGTTGTTAAACCCTATTTCTATCATACATGTTGGAAGCTAAAATCTACATTTACATCATAGAAAATATCAACATTTATCAAGAGGTGTTGACATACCACAAACATATCATATTATGGTATAATCTATATTTGATCCTCAACCAAACAATTTCTCTCCTTTCAGGAGGGTTTTATTCTTGGCCGAGCCACTTGGAAAAGAGAGACCACAAAGTTGTGAGAGGCAGGTCAATGTAATTCTTTTTTTTATCGTATTCATGAATGTACAATGAGCTTTTAACCACCACAGATTTAATCTCAAAGGTTTTGAATTATATCCCCGCTTATCCCGCATAATGAGTGATAATAAGTGCTTGGACATCAGACAGGCTTTTCACTCATTATAAAAGTACATCACACTCTTCTGTGTCAAAATCAGGTCAGCTATGTCTTTATGCTCGAAATAAACTTCTCGTGGTCTTCTGTATGAACTCCTAGACATTAAAACGATGTACTGTTAGAAATGTATCGACATTGTAAAGGACCATCACGTTACTGACGTTTCACAGACGCTTCCAATCTAGTCTAATTGACAATTTATTCCTGGTGACAAACATGATTACATGCATGAAGAGTTCTACTAATTGTGGTTACATATTTGATCTGCTTGTGTTAGTGGTCTAATTCTGAAAAGAGAGTAATGAACGAAATTCAAGCAATGTTTCTTATGATTATTAACTATATATATAATCTTTATAATGTATTTGTCAGTATGACTTAAAACTAAACTTAATGTTTTACAACTGTTGGTTGAGTTCCAAAATAACTGGTTCTAGCTAGGTGCCAAGTTTACATCGTTGTATATTCGATACATATTTAAAAAACAGCATAAATATTCTTTTTTAACACTTTTCAGACATATCTCATCTTTCTCCATCTTGTTAAACTATTTTTGAGAAGTTTTGGAAACAGAGGTCTGTGTTATTATAGCAAACATAAGAAGCAGTCGAATCGAACATGTGTAAGAAAAAATTTTTTGATTGATAAAAACAAAATAATTATACTCATTTTTATTTCATACACAATCTTAAGCTTGTGGTGTTTTGCAATGTGCCGAGGCAAAAGCAACATCACTTAGTAACTAACTAAACTGAATTTTTACTTAGTAATTGTTTTGTCAAAATCACCTTAACTATATCTGCTTAGGGTTATTAAGAGAAAGCATGTCTAAGATTACGTGACACACTATAACCTGAATTAATGATGACAGTAGATGAATATTTCCGTTTATGAACTTGCTAACCCCATTGAAGTGTTCATAACTCTTTATCCTGGCGTAAACTATTTACATGTAATTCACAATAATTGCTAATCATGATTTGATCATACACTTTTTCTTTGTGCCGATAACTAAACCCTTGGTGAAATGTTTGTAATTGCCAATTAGAAAGAATGAAAGGCTTTATAGAAATAGATGCGTGGATATACATTTAATGCTGAATTTCGAATGATAAATATATAGTTAATTTGTTACTCATTCAGTGATAAGCAACGTTACAACAGAAGCATCGGTGTAGAACATAACATATATCATGGATGTCATTAATGACCTTGATCTTTTCAAACTTAATCAAGGTAATAGGCAGTTTCCATTTATCTTGTTTTGTCCCATAAACATACATTATAAGAGTTCAATATTTTAATAAGTAATTTTACTGTTTTCCTCGTATTTTTGGCAAACTTTGGGACTAACCTAGGGAAAATCGGACCAACATACATTGAATAGGACATTATTTACAAGAATTACCGAAACAGCAGCCGACATAAAGGCGAAAGGCGAAGTGTGGCCATCTCAAAACTTCCGGTTTCTAAATATATGCTTGAAACCGGTCTTTGTCGCGCACGACTAGATTTTATTTTCTTTTTTTTCCTGTATAAGTTATTCGCTGCAACCAAAGTTGATACCCATCAAACACAATTACGGTAGTTGAGACACGGTGTAAATCCTACACGCATAATGAATACGTCACCGAAAGCGGTCGCGTTAAATGCTATGCCCTTTTTTCAGGGGGTACTATGCTCTTGGCGTCGAAATAGGTATGTTATTGTTGATAAAAAATGTAAATGTGATATCAAGAGATATCTACGGAGTGATGTACTTATGTTCTCCATAGCTAAATTTCATCTTGAACCGCATGGAAGAATGATAATGTATCTTTAATTGAAGAGTTATGTGGAGTTGTTAAAAAGGCAGCCACACAAACTTTAACGCTATCTATTCACCTTATATGTAAGAATGTTTTTCAATCCATATGCACACATATGAAATATGAATATGTTTTAATATGTTTACTTTGGCTATGACTAAGAATGAACATATTGATCAATTGAATCAACTTCCTAAGGTAATGTTTACTTGAAATGTGAAACTATGTTGATGTCAAGACGTATACTAAACTGCTTTCCCCATTTCCCTCCCATTGAAATAACATATGATTTGATTAATATCATTGCACTCAAATGGTCAAAAGTTGACAAAGCGAAGGACGTTGTTCAGTAATTGAATCAATTCATTAATCTGGAAAATGTGAAATTACAATACGAAGGAATTCAATCAGTATGATAACTACGTTACCATCAGGAATACGCTATGGTAAATCGATGACTCCCAATACATCTGTACATTATCTCAGCTCACTTGCTATAAACGTATAGTGGTCACCTACGATTCCGAAAATATAGTCTCACTAATGTATCAAAGTACACTATGACATTGTTATTTCATCCTACGCATCACATAAAAAGCGTTTGCTGTTCACATACACGATGATGTGCATACTTGAGCATCAATTTGAAAATGCAATTTGATGTATACAGTATGTAAATGTCAAAAGAGGCCTTGTCTGAGTTTGTAGATGTTCTCTTGCATTATGATCTTGTTGTTTTACACTTCAATGAAAAAACTATCACATAAATCTGTTTTAAATTTGAACATATACAGTAGCATAAAATTAACATGTATTTACAATCGTTATCTTAACATAAACATGTACTTTCATGAAAAAAGGCATTAAATATATGTTTTTAAAAATATGGTTGAAGTAACATTAGTTTTGAGGTAACGCCTCTAAACACAGTCATCATCTGCACCAGTTATCCTTATAAGGTCATTATTTAAAAGAGGAGGTAATTCTCGTAGTGAAATCTCAGTTCATAAAATAATAAGTCATTGATAGAGGAGAATATTGTTGGAATGATTTTGAACAATCTCATTTAATGTCAAAACCAAAACAAACTGTTTTTAACATAAACCATAAATAAACGTTTTATCCGTTACATTAGTTTGTCCAAACTGGGAATGTAAATGCAAACATTTTTTAATATCTGACTATTTTTCCTATTTAGCCGAGTCCCTACCCACAATAGCCTGCCTGTCACTTCCAAACCAAAATCTTTCTACTTGGCATTAAATGAAATATCAACTCTATCAATTTTTACATCGTCTGTGTCTTGACAAGTGACAATAGACTGGTTATCATTTTCAATGTTTTGAATGTTCACCAAATAATACTAAGATGACCACCTACAAATAGCAAAACCTCTGAAGAAAATGTATGTAAATTAAACATATTTATCAAGAGATGGGATTACTGACTCTGACTTTACAGTTATAGCTGACTGGTTCTATAAAAAGAAGAAATAATTATTATGTCAAAAACAATTTTGTCTAGATAAGAAATTATAAAAGCGCCCAATTTCGGAATGAACATGAATATTCATCTCGGTCTTTAATAATAATGTTTTGAAATCTATTGATCAGGCACACAATGAAACAAATTGTTATGTCAAAATTCTATTGAAATACATTAAAGTACAAAATTAATATCATCTGCAAAGAGTTATTGTCACAAACTTTTTGTCTTGTCACTAATTGAATGCACGTGTGGTAAAACATTGTTCCTGATCTATTCCTCATATGAAGTTGATCGTCATTTCAATGTAAAAATAATTGTCACATGAAGATGATTAACGGATATACATGTAGTGCGTCTAAATTACTAAAACGCCAGAATGGCAAATGAAGTAAGAAACAAAAATATTGAACACTTGTGAGTAGCCAAATATATGCTTCTTTGACACTGTAAGACAATAAGAAAGACACTATTTTAGATTAATGTTATGGATAAACAACTTCTTTATTTGACAGTCACTACGTTTCAGTGTAAATCCCTATGCAGTTTTCAAGCATATGATGATCTATACCAAACGTCGTTGTTCAGAATACTCTTGTGTTTCCATCAATTTCTAGATTGCCACTTAAAGGAGCAGTAGCACATATTATGAGCTTTTTAACGAGACGGTTTTCGACAAAATGCATGTTATGAATTTATTCTATTATTTAATTAAGTTATGTTTACGAAAATAAAAAAAAATCTGTCGAGTAGTTTTCGAATGAATCACCGGTAAAAATAATCTTCTTAATTATGGAAACGTTTCCATAAATATGGCGGACAACCGGAAATGCATGACTCGCGTCTAATACACTTCACTTCCGCTAGTTAAAAACGATTTGCAACAATGGGAAAGCGTGGACGAGGACGACTTTTCAGCCCATCGACGATCATATCAAAGAAGGTACAACGTGCAAAGAATCGCCGAGATCACAGTATTTTTCTCGGGGAAACCCATCAACGTTGGACCAGTTTGAAGGAACAACACGGCCCCTTACTCGCACACAGCGATTGGGCCGGCCGTCTACTTTATGCATACAAATGACACTTGATGCAGCCGTCACCAGAAGTAAGTCACATGGTTTGTTTACGCTTTTTTATTTAAAGTCCATCAAATATGAATTTTTTATTATTATGCATAAGCCAACTTTGCCAACTTACGATATTTGTTGCGTGTTTCCGATTTATTATTCATAAAAAAAGCGAGGACCGAGGACATTTCTTCTTGTCACGATTGAATGTTCTTATGATAAGGTTGTCAATAGAAATGATATATATATGAAATTTGTTTGTAATGTTTTCAGTTAGATTTTAGGCTTTGTAATGGTTTGTAATTGTTTGTAATATGTTTCAACTCATTGTTTGGACTAGAACATCATGCGTCTTTTAATAAGATAGTAAATATCCCGCACACTCAGTTCCGGCATACTACAGTTGATATCCGGTTTGCAATGTACACATATTTTTTATTATGGGTAAATCGTAGTTCTGTAAACATACGACATGGACTATTGATTACTGATTATCAAAACAGAAAACAGAAATCTATGTCATTGTTATATTTAATTATTAAGATTGATAAACCATATTTTTTTTAGAATTCATCTGTCATCAACACCATTATCTCCAATTTTGGTCAAGGGCGATGATTCAAGTGCAAGGTATGAAATTTCTATAGATGAATTTTATTTGCAAAAGCAGCTGCAAGTGATTTCTGAAAGATTCGATTTAACTTGACATTTACCAAAAAATCATCATTATATTGGTTTGCTCATCTTTTCATGATCACTCTCATCAATGTTCAATTTACAGGAATTGAATTATGAATTATCAGTAGTTAATAACTTTTAAAGGAATTCTCAATTATTATTTGAAAAGTAATTATTCATTACTCATTACTCATTTAGCAGCAATGTGACTTGTGTTATGATGAAATGTTAAATGTCATTTTTCATTTACAGTGATTACTCTTCACAGAAGAACTTATTGGAAGACCCAATTCACAGGTATGTATATTCTTATTAATTGTTAATCTCCCACAAAGAATAAATGAATGAGACTGAGCTTCGGATTGACAGTAGGTCCAGTTAATCTCCCCCCACGGGCCAGCCCCCAAACAATGATTTCATAAATGGCCCATCATTTTTGCTGGGGTCCTACAGGCCCCATGTCGGGAGTTTAGGATATATGCTACTAACCTTTTTGAAAGAAAAAAATAAGTGTAAATATCTTTTGGAAAATTTAGGTTATTGTTAGATTATGCAAATGTATTAGTAATTATAAGTTCATCTAAGGAGCAAGGAAAATTTATGTCAATTCCCTTTGGCCCCTCCAATATCTGATTGACTGGCCAATGTGATCCACAAGAATTTCTGAAAATCTGAAGTTCTGATGAGACAGGTCAATTATGAAAATGTGAACAGTTCTAGTTTCATTATCAATTGTCTATTGGCAAATATGATTGATTTATTGACATTGATAAACATTTGATTAATGTGAGTATCAAATGTTTTAAGGATATTTTCCCCCTCACTGAGGTTTTCCTTTAATCTTAGTTGGTAATTTTAAGCAGATTCAACAATAGTTTTAAGCAGATTCAACAATAGTTTATCTTTAGGGGCCCATCATAATTAAATCTGAAACAAGGATATTTTGTTGGCAGCCAGTATTTGAATTTGAGACAAGCAGCTTCCCACAGGCAGTTCAGTGGTTGATGATCTATCTGCATTTTGTTGAACTTTAATAAACACAAGTATCATCCCAAAAAATCATAATAGATTTATCCAATCTGTGTACAATGTGATGGTGATTAATTTGTTCCCCACAAATCTCACTAAACAATGACCATTTTAAGATTTGGTTCAGAGGAGGTTTGGATGATACATACTTGTGTGTCTGCATAGTACTTAATAACTTTGTCTGACAATAAATATATATATATTCTGCCAAGGGAGATAATTTTAGAAATGTGTTCAATTTGAAGATATTAACAGAATATGAAAAATCATAACACAGATATAGGTACTCTTAGAATTAAAAACTGGTCCTGTACATTATGAATGTATTCATTTCTTCTAATAACTACAGTAATATGAATCAATATTACCCAAAAATCCTAGATGAAGGGAAATTGTGAATTGTTTTAGGCCAAAATTTGTATGTTTTGTAACTGAAAGAGTGTTTTGATAAAATATTCTTTTAATCATGAAACTCTTTGTCATTGAAATTTGTGCATATCTTTCAAAGGGGTTATATTCTGAGCAAGTTATATTTTTGATAACTTTGATTATTCAAGTCAATACAAATAAGGTCCCCCCACCCTCCCCCACCCATCAAAATCCTGGATCCACCACTTTGTATGATTATCATAACATTTATATTTTTGAAATTTATGCTTTTTCAACTCTTTTGCTATCTGAAGTTTCTTATATGACTGTAAACATTCACACTCACACATAAATAAATGTATATATATTGCTGTCATTGTGATTTTATATGCTGAGTCTAACTAGGGATAAGAGTATGATAAATACATAAAAATCCTTTCAAATCTTCAAAATGATTTCCAAGAGGCACTCACTCTATTATTTGAATACTGTGTGATGCATTGAGGGCAATGAAAGCAATGATTTGATGAGAAAAACAGAAACTTGACAGATGTATTAGAGAAACTTCATGAAACTTTTTTAACCAGTATCATTGATAATAATGATTGGAAGCACAAATTTCCTGTAGGTGTTAATGACTGTATAAATTTTGTTATGAATGCATCAAACAAAATCAAGTTATGATAATAAATTTATGTTAAAGTTATGAGATGTGTTCATTTTATGACCTGTGAATATACTTTAAATCAATTTTAAAATTCAATGTTTATTTTGATACAGATTGGATTTAATTGGATCATTAAGTGGCTAGCCTAATATCTCCACATACCAATCAAATATGATAATCTTCATATATTTGTGGACAGCAGTCAATATAATGTTTTAAACTTTCTATTGCAGGATGTAATCAGAGTGGAAGCTAATCCAGGATAGTGAGTTAGTGATCAGTGCTGGAGTGTGGGGCAGTCTGTGATATTCCACATGCAGTTCAGTGCTGAATTGTTGAACTCAACTAAGGAACAAACCCTCAAGAAACTATCACATCTCTTATTCAGGGATATTGTGAACAATACAATGGCGCCTTCAATCTCTTTGAAACAATTTAACAGCAAGTTATGCTGTATTCAGAAAATAATTTGACTAAAACTAGTTATGATAATTTGAGGAGTTTATTCATTGTTTTGACATTTAGTGATTGCTACAGTATACTATCCCTAGCATCATCAAATAGGTATGAATTAAACCTGATGGTATGGGTGGTGAAAGTAACACAAGCTTAAAATTGATAAGTTTGAATATAGTCCATTTTAGTTAATTTATCCCAATTTTATAGTCAGACAGTAAAACAAATTTGAACAGGATTAAATCTAAATTGGACAATATCAACAGCGGCAAAGAGATAAAAACTTGAATTACTTTTTTTATAATGGTGAAATAGTATTGTTTAGATGTTTTATGTTAAAATAGGTTTGACCAGCCCCCCTATTAGTATTACTAATATTAACAAATAAATTCTAGTTCACTTTCATTATTTTTATTAAAAAAAAAGAGGTCTACAGATTTTATTGCCAAGGGCCCCAGAACATATTGTAATTTGAGATAGAGCTTTGATATCTTTCACTTTATGGTTTTGAGAGAACTGAAGATCACCTTCTGATTGAACTTGTTGATTATCTCCCCTTAATCATAGTTTAATAAGTGTCATTTTGTTATCAGGAATTCATGCTTTTAGAGTTTGTATTGATAAAATTCCTTTACAAAAATGAAATAAAATTATCATCAATATATAATATGCTGTTTATATTTTATTTTTTGGCTGATGTGGGTTTTATTGCTTCGAGATATTGTACCTTTATTAATAAACTATCTAAAATGAGCATTTAGAATAACAAAATTGACAAAAAACACCTTAGAGGTGACAAAAAGATCATTCAACGGATTGAAAGTTTTATGATACATGTAATATACAAGCAGTATGCCAATGGGGTTGTGCAGTTGTTGTCAAGTAAGCAGGAAAGGGCTGAGACATGGCAATATTGTAAACAGTAAAGAGTTAATCAGCTAAATGCTTTATATGTTCAAAACTTGAAATAAATATAGTTCTACTTGTTTCTTTGGTTTGTTTTAATGTGTTTTTATCCAAATTCAATGCTGGTGGATTTAATTTTATAGTTTGTTGTTTACATGTACATGAATATATCTGCATTCAGTGGTCTGTCCTGAACATTCCAACAGTATGTACAGACTCAGTGTAAACATAATTTGCTGTCTTAAGAACATGCATTATTGCATTTTAGGATTTGCCACTTTCAAATGAATTTGATATTTTTTCCATTTCTTTGAAATCTTAAAAATGTGCCCCTTGCACATTGCCATAAGCAATAGGCACAAGTCAAGATATTCATCAATTTCCTGATGTGCCTTTTGTATTTTCTAATTGAACGGTGTTTATTGTCTTTGGTTTCTAAGGAAAGCAACTTGAAATTGTATATCCACTAGGGATGTCACGATACAGGTCCATTTCAATACGATACACATCACGATGCTGAGGTCACGATACGATACATATCACGATACACTAAATGCGACATTATTATGGTAAGATAAAAAATTCAGGGATATAAATCCTAAAGAGACTTATCTGAGTAACCAACATTTAAACACAACTTCTTCATGAAAAAGTCATTTAATGCTATCTTAACAAGGAATCTAATCAACTCTGGATTTCTTGACTTGATTTTCAAAAATATTTGGACAATATTCACAAAAATATGAACGATATTCACTAAAATTTGTATCACGATACAGTTGACTGTATCGTGAACTGTACCGCGACGATGCATCGGTGTATTGTGACATCCCTAATATCCACTGCAGAACTTGGTATTTGCAAGGTCTAATTTAGCATAACCTGATATGTCAAGCAATAATTGTTTTCAAATGTTTGAAAATATATCTTTTAATGTTTTAAACTCAGCTTGTAGATATTTAAGAAATCTAAATCTGCATTAACCTTTAACACAATCTTCAACACCATATTAACAAACTAATTTTAGACAATATTGTTTTATTCATGATAAATCAAAAGGAAAATGCATCTCAAAATACAAAATACTGATTAGGTTTTTCATGTGGCTTGATATCTTCCCCTGCTGTCCTCACTCCCATACTTCCTGCCTGTATCCACCCACAATTTCTTCTCTCTTCTCTTGAAATCCTTTCTTCTTTCTGGAATTCATATAAAGAATTTATATTGATAAAGTGACATAACTAGTTATGTAATTGATTTTGCAAAAAATTATCTTGATTAGCAAGAAAACTTTGCAGAACTTTTGAATTGACAATTTAGAAATATTGTCTATTGGAGGACACACATACCATAAACCTTTTTTTAATGAACTTTGGATCAGATAAAAGCAAGCAAGTTTTCAGTTCATAATTGTTATATATGATGGGTGCAACATGTTGGTTGGTCAATACATTAGGATAATGTCCTAACTTCCAAACTAAATATGGTTTGGAAGGTTTTAACCACATATTTTTTTAATATTTCAGTTATTATTTGTTTATATCAGTATTCCATTTAATTATCTATTTTGTCTAGCTAACAGCTTAGTGGTTATACATATGATAAATGTGAAAAAAAATACATGACATTCTGACAAGACAACAACATAAATCATGATTGTCTGAAAGTTAAAATAATTAAATGAATAAATACAATTTAGGAGGTGAGGTCCATAATTCGAATCTAAATGTACAGAAAAGGCATTTATTAGTACTTAAATTGTACTTAATATAGATTTTTTTTTTAAATCTCATTTCCACGTTAGCAGCACAGCTGATATAATTCGCCTGGGTTAGCCTAGCTATTGTTGAAAAATGTTGTTATTGATAATGCTCTGAAGTTGGGACATTCATTATTCATTGAGACAGTTTAGTTGGAAGATATACTGGTCTTATTTGATTAAATTTGACAGAACGTGTCGGTCTGAATCTGATCTACGCTAGTGCCGCCTATTCATAGGTTGCACAAAACCATTCACTCCGGGACTGCTACCGGAAGTCAGCCATTTTAGTGGACAAGCAACCCACTCAGCTAAGCAATGATCATATGTAACTGACGATTTAAAACTCAATAAAAGGCCGTATATATGTTATTTCTTTCAGGATGAGGTGCATACAGATGGGAAAACTTGCGAGAAGTCTTTTTGTGAGCTGTTCTCACTTCATAATTTACTTTGACTCCATGTTTACACTGTTTGAATCGACTGAATTTTCGGTGACGAGATTACCTGTAACATATTTCCTGAGATAATGACCCCCTTCGTCATATTTTGTTGTTCTAAGACAGCATATTGTATTCGAAAGTAGCCTACTTGATTAGTAAGGAGAAAGAAGTTCTAGATATATGTAAGGTGCTAGCTTCTACCGAGACTAAAGTTGGCCTACTGGTGGAATTACGAAGTCAGGTACTCGCTGCATGCTTTTTTAAGACTGATTAACATCTCACCTTATAATGTAAATATACTATATAAATGTGCATCAAATTGCCACCAAACAACTACAATGAATGTTGTTACAACTAAATAATCTTCAATGTAAATTCTTACAGGATGTCATTTACTTGAAATGGAAGCCTCTGATCACGAAACTATTAGATTCCACAACATAAAATTTGTACACATATATATATCTCAACACGATCAAGAGTATTTTTGCCAAGATGAATAATCTATACAATTATATGACATCCGAAAATGTTAGTACATAGGTATTTATCATTTGATAACTATCTACTCTTCATTCACACAAAACAAATCGTCAACTCACCGCATCAAACTTTCCAGTTGGAGTAACCGACATGACGAGACGGCATCGTGGAATCTGACATGATGGTGTAGAGTAACACGCGAGAAGCGGAAGTCGTAAAAGTTTGCGGACCACAAAACAAAAACAAAAAAAACTTTTTTCCAAAATAAAAAAATATTTAATTTTTAGATTTTGTTTGACTCGGGACCATTTTGTTAAGTATATATTTCATCTTTTAAAACAATTCTAAGCGAAAAATGTCAAAATTAGCGCAATACTGCACCTTTAAACTGCTGTGAGATAATAGTTTATCACTTTGTAATCTTTAAAACAAGAACACTTTAGCCTTTTAACATACAATAATGTATGTACGATCGCAGCCACAAATGAAAATGTTACTTTCCCACTTTCCTTAGTACCATTAGGTCGTTATAAAAAGGATTACATTGCCTGCAGTTTTGCTGTTGTATTGTTTGGCAACCTTTCCTCACCTTTGTGCATTGAGAAGATAATACGTTTGCAATACATGGACATGATTTCGGAAAGTGTATCCAAAATATGTATGTTGAGAATGTTTATTAATTGATGATATGGTTTTGGGAGAATAATAAGAAACTTCCGACTTGCCTTGTCTACATCATACATCTACTTTGTTATTTATTCTCAATAAATGATGATATAAAGCAACACAATATGAACTTGCAAAGACTTTTGAAAGTATTATATAAACATAGTTACACAACGCGGGAGATTATTTCCTTTGTCTTTACAGGTTGCTATTTGACATAACCACCTAGGTGTGTTATGTGGATTACTTCAGCCTGAAAAATACTTTTTTTTCCTAATTATTTTAAAATCTTTTTTAACAAAATAGAAAAATAAGTTCTAAATTGATGTCCCATGTTGTGTAAGACGGTTATATACTCCTTTTCTGTTGATATGGGCTATAAAGCCCTCGGCTTCGCCTCGGGCTGTATATCCCATATCAACCTCAAAGGAGTATATAACCTATACATACAAAAGTTTAAACAGTATCGCACCGAACACCTCAAAACAAAACAAGTCGCTTGTCTTGACAATCCATAGCTTGTGTTTGATGTTTGATGTGTTCGTACCAAGGACAGATAAAATGAGCTTATCGAGGTAATATACATTGTCTGGTTGTTGACATGGTGCTTTGATTGCCTCAACATTGTATTAGTCAATCAGAGCCATGCATGTTTATAGTGAAAAGACCCCAGAGATTTGTGATTTATCGGCTTATAATGTTGAATTGAAGTAGTGAGACAGGAGTGTTGCTCATGGGACAATGGTTCCATTCCCATTGGTGTCTACGTTTACCTCTTTTAAACCAATGGGATTTTTAAACTTTGATGAATTGTTATGGTTGTCCTGTATATTATGTTCGATCATCATATTTTCCGTTTGTACATACTCAAAATCGTCCTGTTTTTCATATCGATATTGCAAATATGGTTATAGTGACGCTGTGCTTGAAGTATGACAAGAGGATGACGTCATCATCAGAATTAAGATATTTGATTTCTATCTATTTATTTGAATTTCTAGGTATCAAGCAATACAACTAGAATATGGCTGATAACAAAAACAGGGATTCAAAGCCTTACTTCTCTTTGACTGCCTACTTTAAAATCTAGCTGTTTTTGGTAACTTATTTATGTTGCAACATTGTTTTCTATTGATATGGTGATTATCTACAGTTGTATAACTAATGTATTCTGCTTAATTTTGTAAAAGACAGAACATTGGGCTTTCACAATCGTAAGTATGATGAAAAATGATAACAATCCTTTCAAATATCGATCTAGTCAACTAGATAAGTATTCATAGATAGACGTAAGATAAAGCATGCTAAAAGTGCGATTTCGTCAGAAATTAAATTCATTTCTTAAATAACCACCAACATTGATCGAATTTGAATAGCATTTGATCAAAATAAACTACATAAAGCTACATAGTGGTAGCTCGTTTAAAGTCACCTCCCTCTCAGACAAAAGTTCTACCAAAGCAGGGTGCTGATCTAAAACAGGCTTTGTAAATTGATGTGTTCTAAATGAAAATACTCTCATTGAATGTTGTAGAACTAAAACGTTTCATTATTGATAATTTGGCCAGATTTCGTTAAGGTCCTGCTATCATACATGATTGCATTAACCCGTTTGTTTATCATCTTATAACCGAGCATGAAACGGGCCTGTTTTAAGTATTGGTAAGTATAAAAGGAAAATCAATATTAGATATATCATATATTCTTTGTAGAAATGAGAGAAACAAAATGAATATAATTTATTGTTATTGAAATTAATTGAAGACTCTTCAATTTCAAGCTTACGGCAACTGCCTCAAAGCAAAACTTTGTAGGTCATCATCTTCATCAATTATTCTTGAAAAGGTTAAATTGAGAATGTTATTAGGTTATGCCCAGTACCCCCCAGCAAGATGATGCTTACCGTATGATTAAGGCAAAGTAGAACACATACATGTCAGATATATCGATGGAACCTTATCTCATGTGATTTGGTGAACAGAATAAAAACATACATTTTCCATGATAAAACCAAATATTTTCGTGCATCTATGCTTAAACCTAATAATGTCAAGTCAATGTCAAGTTTTAAGTCATGAAAAAAACATCTCAATCTCAACGTTATTCATGTATATGGCATCAAACAAAACTCAGTTCAGTTATTAGCATATAACCTAACACAGGTGTGAACCATATCATATTATTGTCCTCCATAGAATAACATTGTAAACATTTCAACATTTTCTACTGTTCTGTCCTGTCTCTTCAAAGTGCTCTGCCTCTTGCGAACACAATTACTCTCAATTGTCTTTATATATTAAAAACAGTATTAAGTATATTTCAAGTACTTTAAAAGTAATCAGATGAACCGAATTTGCAAATTTTTAAATGACATCCAAAATAACAATAATAATAATGTGAATACTTATATTGCGCTTGTTCCATGCTCAAAGCGCTACATTATTACCCCGAAGGAGTGTACTTTCACAGCTGCTATCAAGCGCTAATCACGACCATGTAGGTCAGTACATCCAATTTTCAGGTACCCATTTTAACAGATGGGTGGACTGAGTGCAATGTGGATGAAGTGCCTTGCCCAGGGACACAACACAGGATGAGACCCAAGTCAGAAAACGAACGGAAAAGTTCTAACAAGATCTATTGAAAAACTAATGACCAATTAAAGCAACTACTTAATATACTAAATATTAAATATGGCCTACTAAATAGATGCTTTTATGCAATGTTTAGTCTCAATATATGTACTGCTTCAGCACTCATCAATTTGTAGTTTTGTAAGATCTTGTCTACCTCACTGGGTGGAATTAAACGCTCTTCCCACTTCATGAGATGAGATAGAAGGTAAATTAAGTAAAAACATCTATAATCTAATCAATTTATGCTTTCAAAAACTATAAATGCTGTAGGAGGCTATAATGAGCGCAGTCTTCCTGTAATGATAGCTTACACAGATATCAACTCCACTACCATATGGCAATATATGCGATGAGATAATAGGTCAATTGCTATGAGTTGATATCAAGTGGGAAAATAAAGTATGTTGAGTTATGTGTACTTTAACACTTCTTTTCAATCTGAAACTTATAAGCGTTTATTGATATCAAAATAAATATTGTCCTGCAAAATATAAACAGTTACAGGTACCGAAAACATAACAACAAGATGTCTTATCAAAGCAATGACACGGAGCAGGGTTTGATACAGATAGGGTAATATAAGAAAATGCATTTCTAGACCATATAGCTATAAGCTCTTCTTTAGAATAGAAGGATGATCCCTTTGCATCACGTGAGTCTGTCTGAGCCATGCACATTAATGATAAATAGACTCCAGAGATTTGTAAGAAGTTGCTTATTCTGTTAAAGCAAAGTAGTGAGCCACAAAGTGTTCATGGGGCAATGGTTTTGGGTAATAATTTTCGTCTACGTATTGTATTTATTTACCTCAGGAGACGAGGAACATCCTGACAACACCATTCCTTAATAATCATCATGTCATATCTTGGAGCGGTTTCTCCTTTGTGCTAAGGCAGTTTATCAGGTGTCAGCAATAGTAATAAATGATTGATAAATGTTCAAAACTGTTTTCTTATTAGGCATTATCTCCTTAATATTGGTTGATCAAGGAAAAACCCGCCCTAAGAACCCCAGTTGTTATCAGATAGATCTTTAAAACTCTAGAATGACAATGATTCGTGTTCCCTTACGTTTAATATATACACATATTTTATTTCAGAGCAAACATACAAAAGTGCTTAAACTATTTTGGTACCTGGATATATGTTTTAATCGGATTACCTATTTGCGGTAAATTTACTACATGAGCTTTACAGATGTGCTTGTCTCTTCAGCAAAGCGAGAAAATATGTCTTACATCGCTTTGTAAATGATTGTGTACATGGCATGGCGCAATATTGTGCTTAAAGCTATTACATTCTCAAAAAAAATCAACGGAAGACATTCTATTTGAAACCTTTTTTTATGATCATTTAAGCTAGGGAAGTATAGCTTAATACAATTCTACTATGTATATTTTTTTCAGTTTTTAGGAATTATTCTTAAGTGTTGTACAAGAGACAGGCAACCATGTTAAAGGGATGGTAGCACGTTTTTTTATGCTTTTATATTTTGAATATTTCACTGATAATTGTAAGTTATTGCTAAATGTATTATATTGACAGTGTCAACGATCTCATTACACAAGCCAATCATCCATAGTCAGACGACAAAGTATGAAAATTAACTTAAAATCCATTGGCGGCCATTTTTTGTTAACACCTTTAATTCATGTTGTGTAAGAAAAATGAATCACATGGCTAAACTTTATGCTATATATTTGAATTATTACTGCTCAAATTAGTTTAAATACATTGTCTTTCAATTGAAACCATTTATTTTCATTTTCCACACATCACCTGATGTTCCCCCTAATAACGTGCTACTGTCCCTTTAAGACACTCTCCCATTGATTCCACGTTAGTAAGTGAAGTCTGAAGGATAAGCAATGGGTCTAATGAATGTTGAATGAGACTGATACAGTGACTCATGTGTTCTAATAATTGACCTTTTGTCACATAACTACAAAAACATCAACGCAGAGGGTGTACACAGGTATTACTAAAAGGGACTTCAGGCAAATTACACAAACTACTTGATAGATAAAAAAAACAATCCATACGGAGACGACGTTTACATACAGTAGCTCAAAATGACCGAGACATTGACTCTCTGAAATGTGATGTAGTCGTTACACTATCTAAGCAATTTTCAAAGCAAACCTCTCAAACAATTGCCTTAATCAAGCTTTCGATTTATACCACTAATATATAGTATTTGGTGCAAGGGCAGTCTACAGTTCAAAGATGAACGGTGATGATTTGAAAGTACGTATTATCAAAAACATCTCACTAAAGCCAGAAGCTTTACAAGGTGATGTCCAATTTTATTACACACGTAGGTAACGTACAAGTGGTGGCATACTAATCTCGTACGACACACGTGTGTCGTATTGCGTTGACCTGTGTCGTAACAACATGACCTCGCATTCCACAGATTTGATTGGTTAACCAATGACCTCTCATTTAGGGTCAACTAAAACGGAACTTTTTTCGAATTAACAACAAACATGTCATTTCTTCAAGTTTACCGCTTTATATACTTAAAATAGTTGATACATAGACAGATTCTTAGAAAACATACGATTTGATCAGTGTGCAAAATCGATTTTATGAAAAATAATAAATCAGCGAATGCATTAATAATATTTTTAGTAAGTTCAACACCCGGACATCGCATCATGCACGGTTTGTCAGTGATAACAGGTCGATCAAGCCAAATATATATGCTATCAAATGTGACAAGCAATGAGAAGGAACAACTTTAAAATGCAGTCACGGAGTCAGGAACAGAATCCCCAAACGGCAAACACGCATTAGCTACACAAGTCGATGACCTTGCCCTTCCCGTTAACATGTCGGGTCCCCGTCACTCTCCGAGCACGTCGTTGTTTTCATTATTATCCATATCGATTCTATCGTTTCATTTTAAGTACCTAGAAAAGTTCGAAATGGCGTTTGTTTCAAATTAAAGATCTGCCATCACATTACCCGTTGGTTAGTAATCCGTTTTCAACAGAGCCAATGTTTCCGCTAGTCCAGCCACACCGACACTCGTCAGCCTTGACGCTTGAACATGGCGAGCCGACCAAGAGGAGAGCGGTGACAGATTCGACTCTGACTCTGAATGTTTACATTCTACACTTTTTGTACCAATCATTAAATAATCGTTAATCAAAACTCATCATCTATGAATTCGGCTATTTTTGACATTCTTATTTTGGTTCATATAACCGAAACTCGAAACTATTTTCTTTCGTCGCATGTTTAAATGAGCGACTGCGTAAAATGGACTGGTCGCATCACGAACGTCGATTGTTACGCATTCGGTTATTGAAACCGGTTTCGGGTTTTCGGAATTGTTTCCTTGATGCCATACAAGAAAATGAGGATTATTAACAAATGTGTCTATTCTAAACGTGTGTAATAAATAAAATACCACACTCGGTCTCATTAGATACGAATTATACGAAACTCGTGACCTTCCTATGGTATCTGACCTCGCTTTCGCTCGGCCAGATACCGCCGGAAGGACACTCGTTTCGTATAATTCGTATCTAATGAGACCTCGTGTAGTATTCTCTATAAGTAAACTGGGTGAAATTCAATAACTAACAAGTTGCTGATGAAAAAGTTTGAAACACGCCTGCCTGCTTTACATATATCGAACAGGTTGCTGACGAGTATAAACCGTTTGCGATAACAAAAAAAAAATCAATTTGCTGCTGGTAGATCAAATGTGGTAAACTAAGTATTATGGTTGTGAACAAGCCTATGCATAAAACAATCTTTATTTTCAGGGACAAATTTCTCAACTCTAAACCTGAATCGCAATTACTGACTGTCAAAAGAGTTTATCCACTTAGTCTTAAATTATATTAAGCATCTAATACCTACAGCACCCACTATTTTTTCAGAAAGAAATATTTTCATTTCAAGTTCTTTAAAGGGGCAGTATACGTAGCACGTTTTTAGGGGGAATATAAGGTGATGTCAGAAAAATGAAAATTAATGGTTCCAATTGAAAGACAATGTATTTAAACTAAATGGAGCAGTAATATTTCAAATATATAACGTAAAGTTTAGCCATTCGATTTCTTTTTCTTACACAAAATGAATTCAAGGTGTTCACAAAAATGGCCGCCTATGGATTTTATGTGAATCTTCATACTTTGTCCTCTGACTATGGATGATTGGCCTGTGCAATGAGATTTTGGACACTGTCAAAATAATATATTTAACATTAACTTACAACTATCAATGAAAATTTTAAAATATAAAATTATCAAAAAACGTGCTACTGCCCCTTTAAAGTAGGATAAACATGCACTAAAGGAAGTCCAAATTCAGGTTCACCAATATGATTTATTACTATATTATCTATCCAAATACATGATTAGCATTGAAATGTTTCGAAAAAAAGAGGATTATCTTTATGGAAATATGTAAGATGCCATCTTATAAATAATTTAAACTTATTTGCTGATTTGTCACTCGCGGTTTTCCTACTCATCACAAAAGAAAGCAGATCAGATGACAGATAGTTTGGATAATGGCATAAATGTCCAAATGATTTTTTCATATATATATAATTGAAAGTACCGATTTAAGTTTTTCTGTGACGTCAGTGCTGGCATGTTGAACAAACGCCTGATTCTAGAGAGTTAAGTAAGCAGAATATTATGAATATGAAGGGTTTTAGGGTAAATGATAAAGTATATATCAACAAAACTCCTTTTTTAATAAGACATAATGCATACAAAAACAAGGAAGACGATTTCCAAAATGTGAAACAATCAAAATATAAAAATGATAAAATGAAGAGGCAATACCTAGCATACTAACAATTGTTTTCACCTAGTGATAAATGAAACCCACTACAGTTTTTATGGTCTTCAGCTACAATGCTATTCAAGCTAACTGTTCTTTATATTTTTATCGCTTTTCAAGTTACACGTTGATGTATTTAAAGCTTTTCAAATGTTTATGATTCAAGATCCTTCCAAAATGTCTACGTCTATGTCTTTGGTGACATTTCTTTGTGACAGATTAACAAAAAAAATTAATCCATCAGATATTTGGAAATATGTAAGAAAACGAGGAAAACAAACAAATGTCAGGTCAATTGCTGCACGACTGTACTTCTTAAAGCAGTCAACAAATCTCACTTCATTTTTCTTCAAAGTGAGTGAGTGAGTGAGATTGTGTTTAACGAGTTTTGAACAATATTTCAGTTATTAAACACGTGGATGTTGCCGTCCAAAAGAGAGTAGACAGATCAGGGAGAAAGGGATCGAAAGGATGAGGGAAAAGACGGAAATAAAGGCATAGTAAGAGATAGAAGGCAGAGACAGACACTTTATCTTTCAAGCATATCAGAATCTCAACTCTAGATCAGAAATCGATTTTCTATTTCCGTTTCCTTAATAAACTTCACATTGATCTTAATGCACTGACATGAAGTTTTTGATTTGGTTCATTGTTAAGGGGCAAGTTCGATTAAAAATTATGAGGATGAATAAAATGGTCTCAATGTTTTAATGCGGGCTGTACAACTACCTAATGTTATAAAGCTAAAATGTATGATGTCACAAGGAACGCTATATCAGACAAAGTCATTCAACGATACCAAACTGAAACACAGTCACGATATTGTTATTTTCAACAAATTCATTAATCAACACACACAAAAATGACATAAAGAAAATAGGATGTCACAGATAGAATGGAAAATGAATCTCACCATGCACACGACCCAACACGTTTATCGAAGAATATATGTAAATTTGTTAAATGTAAAAAAAAAACATCGTGAAAATCGGTTTTTGGCTACATGTTTATCTCTATTATTGTTAACGTGGTAAACATTTTTATTATGATTTGAAAGTAAAAAAGGTATCTTTTTGGACAAAGTTTCTAAAAACATTAGGAAAATATGTTCACTGTATAGTGAGTCTCTAGTGCAATTGATATATCAGACTAAGACATTCGTCTTGTTAAGTCAAAATACCATCTCTTGTCTCATGATACATTCAGGACTGATGCAGTGTTGGGGCATTGTAACGATTGATGTCGTTTAAGGAAACCCTGTAAGTGTGACATGTTGCGAGACATCTATCTGAGGGCTCCAAGTACCATTGTCAGCCCTTCTTGAATAATAGCAGCCAAACAAATGGAAACGCGATAACAGTGTATACTTACAAATGGAGGCAATCGAATAGGCTTTCAGACGACGTATCTTTATCTGTTAGCACTAATGAACCTAATGATCGGATTGCCCTACTTGACTTCACAAACTGATCATAGGGATGTACCAATTGACTTAACGTGCGATTTATTTCGGCTATTGATAAACAGAGTTGTTTAACAAAAAGTCTATTATACAACATCAGACAGGACACTGTTATATTGAGGTTTTATATTAAACTGCTGTCTGACAATATCAAATCTCATATCTTCCAAAAATGGGACAATTTATTCAAGGATGTTGCTTTTGATTGTCATATAATCTTAATACAATATGAAAGGGGAAGACAATAATACTAAAAGAAAGTTTAATAACGAAATGAAACAGTTGTTTTCCCAATGTATTATGCTACAGTATGAATCCATTTAACCTTAAAGCTTCCATCAACCTTTCCCTTCCCATTATTAACCTCTCTTACCCTTACCCAAACACTCTATGTAAACTTCTTGATATATGCAAGTAAGGGAATATTTTTAATTGTGAATGTACCACAAGCATAAAACCTAAGCATTTCGGCAAAAAAGTCCCAATTAATGTAAAAGAGGGCTTCAACAAGTGTAGATTAGTGTGTTTGAAAGAAGTGAGACGTTTTTAAAGGTTTTTAAGTTTTTTCCATTTAAAATATGACCATATCATTTGAGCCAATTGGCAGAGGAACTTAATTCTCCAATACATTCTACAACTGTCACTTATCAAATGTGTAAATGAAGACGACATTCACAGCAGACCCAATTAGTTTGAATGTTCCAGTGACAATTGTTGTCACTCGGTTTGCAGGAACCCTTGACACAGAAACCCCATCCGTGCTAACATTCATCACATAGAGCCGGAGCAATTACTTTGAGTCCTATTCCCAGTTGATGCCAAGCTAGTTGCTATCTTACAGCGACATCGATGGGTTGATAAAAAATGAGAAAACTCAAGCAGTTAAATACAATGACAATTATGATATTATTTGTTTAGATATTGAATGTTGTAGTTACTAACACATCAAGAAGGGGGTTACAAATCCAAATATGTATACGTCAGTATTGAGAGAAAAATCCATCTTATCAAATACAGCATTATCAAAAGCTTCGAAACGGAATATTGTCTTAACACTGTCCTTTGCCTTTCAACAATGGTGTCTGTTCTTTAGCTCAAATAATTAGATCTGTATTGTCGACATCAACGTCATACCTCCAGTCAGCTGGCAGAGCAAATTCATGTAACAATTATTCTTTCCACTCGTCACTAATGACATGTTTAAGTGAACACGACCCTGTTTGAATTGACATGTGTTCACAGCAGAGCAAATATAGTTTGACCACAGGAGTCAACCATTATGTGTGTACTTCAGGGAGGACAACACGTTGAGGAATAGGAGAAGCTGCAGGTCACTATATGGAGAAGGGTTTCGACTTTTTTTACATCTTCGATTATCAATTAACTTCCAAATAAAACATATAATAATCATAACTATGGTTAATTTCAAAATGAATGGGAAGGGTTGTAGCTATGATTATCAATTGTTATATGATCGATGTGTAGTAACTTCCAAATCAAACATATAATAATCCTAACTATGGTACATTTCAAAATGAATGGGAAGGGTTCTAGCGCAGAGCTTGAGCGATAATCTACAAATGTGAATGTGTTGAGTAGGCAACTTGCTTTATGGGATAGAGACGTCAGTGCATGCAATATCATATTGGAAATGGATGACCCCGCCAGGTTCCATCTTACTGTAGGATGCTCCTCGCCACATGATTGAGGTCAAGATCGATTCATACATAAGATTCAACTAAGCCGTTAGAACCCCATACTTCAACATATAACTGATAGAAACAGAATTTAATCCGTTATTTGTTGGATCTCATTAATATCAAACCAAGAACTGATTGGATTTGACTCTTGTACATTGTCATTATAAATACAAAAGTTAAGTATATTGACCCTAGAGATTTCCCTGCGTATCATAATATAACTATTTTTATTGCACATTCAAAATGATGAACTTCACATATCAATGAAAAGGTCTACATTCGATATTTAGAGCTGTAAATGTTAATAGTACTGATTCAAATCAAGAAGATATATTATCTTCAAACAGGATACAGACTGCTTACATTCTGCAAAGATTGAGAGTAAATATTTACCAGAGACACTCTTCCATGGTTGCATTGAAGACTTTTCCGGTAAATATTTACTATAAACATACGTGATCGTTAATTTGTTTATTTGCTTTCAGAATCTTATTCAATACGGATTACATGTTTTTAAAAATATTTTAATAATTTTATAAGCTAGAGAAGTATAGCTTTAGACAATTCCAGTAGGTAGATTAATTCAGTATAAGGAGTTAATCTTATGTGTTCTACAAGAGACAGACCATGATGTTTAGAAAATCTTCCATTGATTCCAGGTAAGTAATTAAAACATACTTATATGTAGAAGGTTTGAAATTATAGTCTAAAGGATTAGGTTTAATGAGTGTTTAATGAGAATCTGATACTATCGCATGTGTTCTTATCGTTAACCTTTCGTCACATAACTACAAAACTATCAGCTCACAGGGTTTACACTGGTATTACTAAAAAGGGACTTCAGGTAAACTACACAAATTACTAGATAGCAGGTAAATAACAATGCATACTGAAATGAAGTAGACATACAATCATGAGATTGATAATCCTGTCTCAGGGTACAAACATTATGCTAACTCTACTAATCTGTACCCTCGGCTCAGAAGTTAGATTCGCACACGCTGCGATATAGCCAATTAAATCATTTTCTCGCCACCTTCTCGATAACATTTCGATGAGAAAATGATTTGATTGGCTATATCCAAAGTCCGGCAGCTTAATGAGACCGCGACAAGAATCCCTAAAATGTGTTGTAATCCTTGCAACTATAAATTAAAAACCAAAACTCTCTAACAATATAATAATATATACACATATTTTATTTCAGAGCAAACATACAAAAGTGCTTAAACTATTTTGGTACCTGGATATATGTTTAAATAATTACCTATTTGCGGTAAATTTACTACATGAGCTTTACAGATGTGCTTGTCTCTTCAGCAAAGCGAGAAAATATGTCTTACATCGCTTTGTAAATGATTGTGTACATGGCATGGCGCAATATTGTGCTTAAAGGGGCAGTAGCACGTTTTTAGGGGGAATATAAGGTGATGTCATGAAAATAAATAAAAATGGTTCCAATCTAAAGACAATGTATTTAAACTAAATGAAGCAGTAATAAATCAAATATGTAATGTAAGGTTAAGCCATGAGATTCCTTTTCTTACACAAAATGGATTAAAGGTGTTCACACAAAAATGACTGCCAATGGATTTTATGCTATTCTTTATACTTTGTCCTCTGACTATGGGTAATTGGTTTGTGTAATGAGATTTTTGACACTATCAAAGTAATACATTAAGCATTAACGTACAATTGTCAGTGAAAAATTGAAAATATAAAATTGTCAAAAAACGTGCTACTGCCCCTTTAAAGCTATTTCATTCTCAAAAAAAATCAACGGAAGACATTATATTTGAAACCTTTTTTTATGATCATTTAAGCTAGGGAAGTATAGCTTAATACAATTCTACTATGTATATTTTTTTCAGTTTTAAGGAATCTTTATTAAGTGTTGTACAAGAGACAGGCAACCATGTTTAAGGGATGGTAGCACGTTTTTCTATGCTTTTATATTTTGAATATTTCACAGATAATTGTAAGTTATTGCTATATGTATTATATTGACAGTGTCAACGATCTCATTACACAAGCCAATCATCCATAGTCAGACGTCAAAGTGTGAGAATTCACTTTAAATCCATTGGCTGCCATTTTTTGTGAACACCTTCAATTCATGTTGTGTAAGAAAAATGAATCACATGGCTAAACTTTATGCTATATATTTGAATTATTACTGCTCAAATTAGTTTAAATACATTGTCTTTCAATTGAAACCATTTATTTTCATTTTCCACACATCACCTTATGTTCCCCCTGATAACGTGCTACTGTCCCTTTAAGACACTCTTCCATTGATTCCACGTTAGTAAGTGACACATACTGAGATATAGAAGTCTGAAGGATGAGCTTTTGGTCTAATGAGTGTTGAATGAGACTGATACAGTGACTCATGTGTTCTAATAATTGACCTTTTGTCACATAACTACAAAAACATCAACGCACAGGGTGTACTTCAGGCAAATTACACAAAATACTTGATAGATAAAAAAACAATGCATACGGAGACGACGTTTACATGGGTTAGTCCCTCCTGCCCAGCCCTAAGGTTAATTATTCCTATCTAATAGGGATTAGGATTAGGCTGACCAGTCTCCGTAACTGGGGAAAAAGTTACCTAGGAAATAATCCCTGAAAATTATTAAAAAGAACGAATGGTGACATGTCTGGTATCTTGTAAAGATCAAGAAATTTATTGTATTATTGCATTAAACAAATCCATTTAACAAAACTATTCAGTTTTAATTGTTAGATATAATGAAATAATATTCAATTAACTATTGCATTTAATTCAAAATACTAAATTTATTTAAAATACTGTTAAAATCATTTATATTTGAAAGCGGTTAATTGGTATTGATGGCAATTAGTTTTGACAGGTTAACTGTTAATCATCTATGTATGATTGCTCTCAGTCGTGTGAATGCTTGAGTGTGAGTTCACATAAAATCCTCGTATTTATCTAACTGAGTGAACACATAGTTAGAAAATCTTAAGGTAAATTCATCAAGTTTATTTAACTGAGTGAACAGATATCATAAAAAATCAGTATAAATGTGTCATCTGCCAGATGTCATCTGGGATAAAATTCAGTATTAAAACAAGAAAATCGACGTCTGTTCATTGGAGATGCTGCAAGAAAGACTATATATAAATAACTGTAAATAACCTTGTAAATGAACTGTATGGCTGTATAATTTATGTGAATAACAATGTATGTATTTTATGTATCTTTTCTCATGGGTAGCAAATTTTACCCAGCACCTGTTGTTTTAAGGGATTATACCGCTTAACTGGTTCAATTACCTTAAACAAAAGGGCTGGGTAAGTGGGAGCCTCCCCGTTTACATACAGTAGCTCAAAATAACCGAGACATTGACTATCTGAAATGTGATGTAGTCCTTACACTATCTAAGCAATTTTCAAAGCAAACCTCTCAAACAATTGCCTTAATCAAGCTTTAGATTTATACCACTAATATATAGTATTTTGTGCAAGGGCAGTCTACAGTTCAAAGATGAACGGTGATGATTTGAAAGTATGTATTATCAAAAACATCTCACTAAAGCCAGAAGCTTTACAAGGTGATGTCCAATTAAGTTAATTGAGTGAAATTCAATAACTAACAAGTTGCTGATGAAGGAGTTTGAAACACGCCTGCCTGCTTTACATATATCGAACAGGTTGCTGACGAGTATAAACCGTTTGCGATAACACACAACAACAAAAAATCAATTTGCTGCTGGTAGATCAAATGTGGTAAACTAATTATTATGGTTGTGAAAAAACCTATGCATAAAACAATCTTTATTTTCAGGGACAAATTTCTCAACTCTCAACCTGAATCGCAATTACTGACTGTCAAAAGAGTTTATCCAATTAGTCTGAAATTCTATTAAGTATCTAATACCTACAGCACCCACTATTTTTTCAGAAAGAAATATTTTCATTTCAAGTTCTTTAAAGGGGCAGTAGCACGTTTTTAGGGGGGATATAAGGTGATGTCAGGAAAATGAAAATTAATAGTTCCAATTGAAAGACAATGTATTTAAACTAAATGGAGCAGTAACAATTCAAATATATCACGTAAAGTTTAGCCATTCGATTTCTTTTTCTTACACAAAATGAATTAAAGGTGTTCACAAAAAATGGCCGCCTATGGATTTTTTGTGAATCTTCATACTTTGTCCTCTGACTATGGATGATTGCACTAAAGTTAGTCCAAATTTAGGTTCACCAATAAGATTTATTACTGTATTATCTATCCAAATACATGATTAGCATTGACATGTTTCGAAAATAAGAGGATTAACTTTATGGAAATATGTAAGATGCCATCTTATAAATAATTTAAACAATTTGCTGATTTGTCACTCGCGGTTTTCCTACTCATCACAAAAAAAGCAGATCAGATGACAGAAAGTTTGGATAATGGCATAAATGTCCAAATGATTTTTTCATATATATACAATTGAAAGTACCGATTTAAGTTTTTCTGTGACGTCAGTGCTGGCATGTTGAACAAACGCCTGATTCTGGAGAGTTAAGTAACCAGAATAATATGAATATGAAGGGTTATAGGGTAAATGATAAAGTTTATATCAACATAACTCCTTTTTTGAATTAGACATAATGCATACAAAAACAAGGAAGAAAATGTGAAACGTTCAAAATATAAAAATGATAAAATGAAGAGGCAATACCTAGCATACTAACAATTGTTTTCACCTAGTGATAAATGAACCCCACTACAGTTTTTATGGTCTTCAGCTACAATGCTTTTCAAGCTAACTGTTCCTTATATTTTTATCGCTTTTCAAGTTACACGTTGATGTATTTAAAGCTTTTCAAATGTTTATGTTTCAAGATCCTTCCAAAATGTCTACGTCTATGTCTTTGGTGACATTTCTTTGTGACAGATAAACAAAAAAAATGTAATCCATCAGATATTTGGAAATATGTAAGAAAACGAGGAAAACAAACAAATGTCAGGTCAATTGCTGCACGACTGTACTTCAAACATTGTTCTTAAAGCAGTCAACAAATCTCACCTCATTTTTCTTCAAAGAGACAGAAACTTTATCTTTCAAGCATATCATAATCTCAGCTCTAGATCAGAAATCGATTTTTTATTTTCGTTTCCTTAATAAACTTCACATTGATATTAATGCACTGAAATTAAGTTTTTGATTTACTTCATTGTTAAGGGGCAAGTTCGATTAAAAATTATGAGGATGAATAAAATGGTCTCGATGTTTTAGTGCAGGCTGTACAACTACCTAATGTTATAAAGCTACAATGTATGTAGTCACAAGAAACGCTATATCAGAAATAGTCATTCAACGATACAAAACTGAAACACAGTCACGATAATGTTATTTTCAACAAATTCATTAATCAACACACACAAAAAGGACATAAAGAAAATAGGACGTCACAGATAGAATGGAAAATGGTTCTCACCATGCAAACGACCCAACACGTTTATCGAAGAATATATGTAAATTGTTAAATATAAAAAAACATCGTGAAAATCTGTTTTTGGCTTCATGTTTATCTCTATGATTGTTAACTTGGTAAAGATTTTAATTATGATTTGAAAGTAAAAAAGGTATCTTTTTGGACAACGTTTCTAAAAACATTAGGAAAATATGTTCACTGTATAGTGAGTCTCTAGTGCAATTGATATATCAGACTAAGACATTCGCCTTGTTAAGTCAAAATACCATCTCTTGTCTCATGATACATTCAGGACTGATGCAGTGTGGGGGCATTGTAACGATTGATGTCGTTTAAGGAAACCCTGTAAGTGTGACGTGTTGCGAGACATCTATCTGAGGGCTCCAAGTACCATTGTCAGCCGTTCTTGGATAATAGCAGCCAAACAAATGGAAACGCGATTACAGTGTATACTTACAAATTGAGGCAATCGAATAGGCTTTCAGACGACGTATCTTTATTTGTTAGTACTAATGAACCTAATGATCGGATTGCCCTAGTTGACTTCACAAACTGATTATAGGGATGTACCAATTGACTTAACATGCGACTTATTTCGGCTATTGATAAACAGAGTTGTTTAACAAACAGTATATTATACAACATCAGACAGGGCACTGTTATATTGAAGTTTTATATTAAACTGCTGTCTGACAATATCAAATCTCATATCTTCCAAAAATGGGACAATTTATTCAAGGATGTTGCTTTTGATTGTCATATAATCTTTGACATTTGCAGTCGGGTGAAATCTTAAAATGGATAAACCAAAATAACGTTTCACAGAATTTGACATTACAAAATCCTTTGGTTTTGATTCAGAGGAGATAACAAATTACCAATCCCAGCCAACACATTAATTTTACTCCAATGTTCAGGAGATGAAAAATAAATTTGAAAAACTATTCATAATTTTTAAGATATCAACACTCAGATGAATTCACTAAATTGATTTGTATCTCCTTTTTTTGGGGATGAGGAGGGGGGAGGGGGAGTTAATACAATAAGAAAGGGGAGAAAATAATACTAAAAGAAAGTTTAATAACGAAATGAAACTGTTGTTTTCCCAATGTATAATGCTTTACAGTATTAATACATTTAACCTTAAAGCTTCCATCAACTTTTCCCTTCCCATAACATACCTATCTTACCCTTACCCAATCACTATATGTAAACTTCTTGATATATGCAAGTAAGGGAATATTTTTAATTGTGAATGTACCAAAAGCATAAAACCTACCGGGAATCCTCGCATTTAAGCCCTGCCGTCATTTAGCCCATGGGCTTAATAACGAGTTTTGAAGTTCGAATTTAAGCCCAAGCTTAAATTCAAAATTAATTTTAGAGGATTGACAGATGATCAGATGATGAAAACTCATGCAGTGACGAGTATTTCATGTGGTTCACATCATGAACAGTTGCAAAAGCTCAGTGACGAGTCCTTAAAAAGTAAGTTTTTTATTTCAAAGGAGTTCTAAAGATATGGTTTGTTGAAATAATGATTTAATTTGTTCGTGGAGTAAGATTTATTCCATTAAAATCTGAAAAGAATAACGTTTTGTTGTATTTTACTTCCTCTCGAAATTAAGCCCAGGGCTTAATTTCAGAAAAAAATATTACTCAAATGAAATGGGTCAAATTCGAAATTAAGCCCTGGGCTTAAACACGAGGATTCCCGGTAAGCATTTCGGCAAAAAAGTCCAAATTAATGTAAAAGAGGGCTTCAACAAGTGTAGATTAGTGTGTTGAAAAAAGTGAGACGTTTTTAAAAGTTTTTAATTTGTTCTCATTTAAAATATGACCATATCATTTGAGCCAATTGGCAGAGGAACTTAATTTACCAATACATTCTACAACTGTCACTTATCAAATGTGTAAATGAAGACGACATTCACAGCAGAGCCAATTAGTTTGGATGTTCCAGTGACAATTGTTTCCACTCGGTTTGCAGGAACCCTTGACACAGAGACCCCATCAGTGCTAACATTCATCACATAGAGCCAGAGCAATTACTTTGAGTCCTATTTCCAGTTGATGCCAAGCTAGTTGCTATCTTACAGCGACATCGATGGGTTGATAAAAAATGAGAAAACTCAAGCAGTTAAATACAATGACAATTATAATATTATTTGTTCAGATATTAAATGTTGTAGTTACTAACACATTAAGAAGGGGGTTACAAATACAGATATTTATACGTCAGTATTGAGGGGAAAATCCATCTTATCAAATACAGCATTATCAAAGGCTTCGAAACGGAATGTAGTCTTAACACTGTCCTTTGCCTTTCAACAATGGTGACTGTTCTTTAGTTCAAATAATCTTCATTGTCAACATCAACATCATGCCTTCAGTCTGCTGGCAGAGCAAATTCATGTTACGATATACTTTCCTCCCGTCACTAATGAAATGCTTAACTGAACACGACCCTGTTTGAATTGACATGATGTTCACAGCGGAGCCAATGTAGCTTTACCACAGGAGTCAACCAGTATAAGTGTTCTTCAGGGAGGACAACACGTATAGGAAGAGGAAAAGCTGCAGGTCACCATATCGAGAAGGGTTGCGACATTTTTACATCTTCGATCATCAAGTGTTATCTTGGCCAATCTGTATTAACTTCCCAATCAAACATATGATAATCATAACTATGGTTAATTTCAAATTAATGGGAAAGGTTGTAGTTACGATTATCAATTGTTATATGATCGATACGTAGTAACTTCCAAATCAAACATATAATAATTAGAGAATAACCAACGAGGTACGAGTGATTACGGGATATCTGCCCGAGTCGAAATAATGTTCACAGTCGCGAGCCTTGGCGAGCGACTGAACATTATTTTGACGAGGGCAGATATCCCGTAATCACTCGTACCGAGTTGGTTATTCTATATATTACACATTTGTAATGAAATATGATTAAAAAACGACTGAAAAGATGCGATTGAGATATCGTAGTAATGCTGTAGTAAGTGATACCAATCAGCTGATCAGTATTCATACGCGTGTCCAACCGAACATCTCCAGAGTGAATTAGTCAACAACGCATCGGAATCTAGTTCAGTTTCAAAACAATACGAAAATGACGAAAATAATGTCCCTGAATGATATAATACACTATTCAACATTGAACAAATTTACACACATAAAACTCTTAACAAACAACATTATTTGATAAAGATAATAAGTATTTGAATCAGCCGATCGTCACGCCGTTCTACCACTGTGATGTGTTGTTGACGGCACAATGTTGTAACGAAAATGTAAAAAACCTGTCAATTTGTTTAAACTATACTTGATAAAAATGGCAATATCTTTAAGAGAAACTTTCAAAGAATGCACCAAAACAAGTCTGTATGTCAGGATAATCAAATAATCTGAAGTTTGAACAACATTTGTTTCTTTCGACGTTACTTTCATTCACGTAGCAAGTGTCAAGAACGATGACTCTAATCGGCCTGTAATCACGGTAGGATTGTTCCCAGGGCTGATCAACTATGAGTATGTTGATTTGTAAAAGTTATTGCTTTCATGAATGTATGTATTTAATTTGAGTCCCTGTGGTTTTTATGTGTTAATAATTACTAATGGATCAGTGAAATTCTTGTGCTTGGATAGATTTCATGAATTTTCGATGGCAGCCATGTTTGTTTACAAACAGACAGCGCTTACCGTACCTTTGGAAAAAGCACAATCTTGAGATCACAATGAAACTTAACACGTAGATGAATAGTTTCAAATAATACTGCGTTTAAATATCAACCTGTAAGTTATATGATGTACAGTAATATTCATCGTTCTACGATTTTATTTTTAACCTAATCGACATACGTTCGACACGTTCGATTTATCAATGAAACTTGAAAATAGTTCCGTCGACCAATCGTCTTTCATTCTCTTCGGAACCGACCAATCAACGTTGAGAATCACTAAAAAGCACATGTGCGGATATCAAAAATATATCCACTCGTGTGTCCTCGCCCGTATGGGTAATATTCATAACTATGCTTAATTTCAAAATGAATGGGAAGGGTTGTAACACAGAGCTTGATCGATAATCTGCAAATGTGAAATGTGTTGAGTAGGTAACTTGCTTTATGGGATAAAGACTCAGTTCATGCAATATCATATTGGAAATCGATGACCCCGCCAGGTTCAATCTTACTGTAGGATGCTCCTCACCACATGATTGAGGTCAAGATCGTTGCATACATATGATTCAACTAAGCCGTTAGAACCCCATACTTCATCATAAAACTGATAGAGACCGAACTTAATCCGTTATTTGTTGGATCTCATTAACATCAAACCAAGAAGTTATTGGATTTGACTCTTGTACCTTGTCATTATAAATACAAAAGTTAAGTATATTGACCCTAGAGATTCCCCTGCGTATCATCATATAAATATTTTTATTGCACATTCAAAATGATGAACTTCATATATACATGAAAAGGTCTTCATTCGATATTTAGAGTTGTAAATGTTACAATACTGATTCAAATCAAGACAATATATTATCTTCAAACAGGATACACACTGCTTATATTCTGCAAAGATTGAAGACTTTTCCGGTAAATATTTACTATAAACACACGTGATCGTGAATTTGTTTATTTGCTTTCGGAATCTTATTCAATACTGATTACATGTTTTTAAAAATATTTTTAAAGATTGTATAAGCTAGGGAAGTATAGCTTTAGACAATTCCAGTAGGTAGATTAATTCAGTTTTAAGGAGTTAATCTTATGTGTTCTGCAAGAGACAGACCATGATGTTTAGAAAGTCTTCCATTGATTCCAGATGAGTAATTAAAACATACTTATAACAATGTAGAAAGTTTGAAATTATAGTCCGAAGGATTAGGTCTAATGAGTGTTTAATGAGAATCTGACACTATCTCATGTGTTCTTATCATTAACCTTTCGTCACATAACTACAAAACTATCAGCTCACAGGGTTTACACTGGTATTACTAAAAAGGGACTTCAGGCAAACTACACAAATTACTAGATAGCAGGTAAATAACAATGCATACTGAAATGAAGTAGACATACAATCATGAGATTGTGATATAGCCAATCAAATCATATTCTCGCCACCTTTTCGATAACATTTCGATGAGAAATGATTTGATTGGCTATATCCAAAGTCCGGCAGCTCAATGAGACCGCGACAAGAATCCCTAAAATGTGTTGTAATCCTTGAAACAATAAATGTATAAACCAAAACTCTCTAACAATTGATTTAATCAAGCTAATGTATGGCATCTTTCGCAAGAGCAGTTTATGGTTATGCCACTGAATTCACCAAAGATTAATGGTGATGATTTGAAAGTACACATTATAAAAAAGCGACCGCGGATATAGAATTTTCTTTATTATGTGAAATCAATGACTAATATTTTATAAGGAGTTGCTTATGAAGACATTTGAACCAATCCTGACAAGCATGATCTGTCTGCAATACAACCAACTGAAGAAATTTCTGGGGATAGATCAAATGTGGTGTAATATGGCAATAATATGATTATATGTGGCTGGCAAACCTATGCATAAAAATACTTTATTTTCAGGGACAAATATATCATCTCTAAACGTGAATCGCTGACTGTCGACATAATATATCCACTTAGTCAGTCAGACTGAAATTCTGATAAGTATTTATTACCTACATCAGTCACTTCATTTATTCTGGAAAGACATAATATCATTTTCATTTCAAAATCGTAGGATAAAGTTAGTCCATATTCAGGTTCACAGATAAGATTTCTTACTGTATAATCCATCCCAATACATGATTAGCATTGACATGTTTAGAAAAACAAGCAGCTGACATGGTCGAGCTTTATCCCCCGCAAATTGCACAACATATATAGGTTTTCCCTCAAATTGCTGACTTATTTTTGTCGCACAAAATAACAAAAAATTTCAAAGATATGAAGGAAACTGTTCTTATCAAAAAACTTTATGATACCAACTTTATGTTCACTGTTGGACATAGTTTGAGTAACATGACAAAATTAAAATCAAACAAAAAAAGTATGTATTTGGATCTCCAAGATCAATTCGATCATATGAAAACAAACATATTTTCAAAATTGTTCTTCATGACACACCTTCAGATGATTATATATCTTCATTTCAAAATTAATCAATATCTAATTATTAGATTAGAAGTTGTGGGCCGGACAGGACTTGTAACAGTTTTCCAACAGAGTCCTCATTTTTGGCCAAAAAAGGCAACATTTTATAAAAATATTTTCAAAATTGTTCTTCATGACACACCTTCAGGTAATTATGTTTCTCTATATCAAATTTGATCAATATGTGATGATTAGTTTAGAAGTTGTGAACTGGACGGGACTTGTAACAAATTTCTTACATATTTACCACTTTTTCTCCAAAATCCTAATATTTTATGTAGATTTTCAGAAAATTGTTACTCATGACACATTATTACATGTTTCTTCATTTCTATGACGAATTTAAATTGAAATGGTTGATTAGTTACAAAGTTATGAGCCGGACACAAAGTGTTATGGACGGACGGACGGTACCCATTTTAATACCGCCCGCAACTTCGTTGTTGCGGGGGATAAAAGATTAACTTTATCGAAATATGTAGAAATGTCATCAAATAGATAATTTATTCTTATTTGCTGATTTGTCACTCGGGTTGTCTTTACTCCTCATATAAAAAAGCGGTAAAGATAACAGATAAGTTTAGATTATGATATAAGCATAACGCTTAGTTAGGTAGTTAGTTGTCTGTAGCGGCCATTTGCAATCATGTGACTGTCACGTGACCGGGAAATACGCTTGATCGCTCACGGCCTAACAGCCTTGTCAGTGTCAATCAGCGGGCGTGTGGTTGTAATTAATTAAGTGAAATGCCCATCTCACTCGATAACACAATAGGGTGAGTATGCAAGCTTGTTAGTTTGACAATTCATGGGACAATTCGTTTGTGTCATTAGAGCGTGGCAATGTAAATCGTTTCAATAAAGGTCAATGCAGGTACGTTTTAATTCATTGTTCAATATGCCTCCCAAGCATCGTAATGCGTTAACTCTTGATCAAAAAGTGGATGTGATTGAGAAGTCGAATAGAGGAAACAGTGCAAGGTCGCAAGATTTTGCTATTTATTGACAATGCCCCGTCTGGTATGGTATCAGAATACTTGTTAGTTATCTTTGAGTAGGAGGTCACCCGAACCTCTCTAGAAAGGCCACCTCCATATAAAGGCCACATTTGGTCGTTCCCCTGGGTGGCCTTTATAGACAAGTTCGACTGTATTTGTAACTTATTATTAAGTGTATGACACAGTTGCCAGAGAAGCAGATGCAGATGAATAAATTTGATATAGGGAGAATTATAAATCATATTATAGTAAATTTATTTCTTTTAACAACAATAATGCATTCAAAAAACAAGGAAGACGAAATATGTAAATGATACAATGTTGAGGCATTACTAAGTTAATTAATTAATGGTTGTATTCGGATAATTTAATTGAACCATAACTAAACAGTTTTTTAGTTAAAGTGTTTTATTATATCTTATATAATTTTTATAGTTGCATTTTCGATGGGTTTAACATTTTTCAAATATTCATGTTTCGACTCAAAGTCCTTTCAATTTGACTTTGTCTGTGGGAACATTTCTTTGTGATAGATTAAGACTTTTTTATCCAAAAGAAATATCAAATACATGTTAGAAAACGAGGAAATGAAACAAATGTGCTTTCAGTTCTAGTAGAATATTTTTCTCTAATTTTTATTTCGTCAAAGAGAAGACCCACATCATCGTCTGTGAATGATGTACCTGTCAAGGAGTCCACTTTATCTTTCAAGAATGTCATAATCTCAGCTCGAAAACGGAAATTGATTCTCTATTCTCGTTTGCGTAATTAACTTCCCATCGAACTTCATGCACTGACATGAAGTTTATGATGTGCTTCATTGTCAAGGAGTTAGTTTGATCTAAGTTCATGCGGTTGAATAGAACAGTGATGTTTTGACTTAATTTGAAGAGGTACCAAATGTTATGTAGTTAAATGTATTAGAAAGAAATAGTGTACATACACATGTACATGCAGTCAATAATATCCCAGCTGAAAACACAATATTATATTGTTATTTTCAACAAATTCATATAAAAACACAATACTCAAAATGACATAAAGAAAATAGGATGTCACAGACAGAATGGGACAAACGGTTCAACTGAACAATGCATAAATGTGCGATCACGTCCCAAAACGTTTATCGAATAACAGATGAAATAGAAAAAGCATCGTGTAAACACTTTAATTAAGCTGGCATAAGGCCGGGGTAGTTTTATAAATAAAGTGTCTTTAAGACGAAAAATGGGGGTTAATGAGCATATGCTCGACTATTATCAACGTGGTAAACATTTTATAATTATGTTTTTAAAGTATAAAAGTCTCTTTTTCTACTATGCTTTTGTTTTCTCAAAATAACATTTCCATCTCATGCACTCATGATACATTCAGGACTGATGCTGTGTGAGGTTATTGTAATGATTGATGTCTTAAATGAAAACCCTGTAAGAATGACATGTTGCGACACATTTGTTTGAGGGCTCTAAGTAACATTATACCCGACTTTCGGTCTCGTTTCTATGGTTTCCTTTGTTCTAACTTGACCCATACAGTTCTACTTTCTTTGTCCTTATTTTAGGTGTATTGACCGATGCACATCTACTTTTCTAATACACCTACATTTCTTGGTACATCTAGGCTTAGTCAGATGAAGACATCTTCAACTTTGGCAAATAAACAGAATTGTAAAATTTGGAATTTCATTTTTTTGGAGAATTGTAAACAACGATGTTGGGAATCGAACCCGGAACCTTTATGTTGCTAAGCAGCGACTCTGTCGAGGATTGATACACGATTGTGTTATGTATATGTTGTTGTTTTTCGTATACAAGCCGATTTAAAATAAAATTAAGTTAGCTTATGTTGTTTAAACCGCAATTAGAAGAGTATTGTTAATATTCTATTGATCGAGTAACAAGACGTATATACATAGAGGAGGATGGAAAATATTGTTTCGTCGAATATAAATCGACCGGAGTGGGGTGCAAGTCAGATATACCTGCACTTTCCTCGGTGCTTCACTCAATACACCTCCTGTTTAAATCGCTAAGCTACGCCTCGGAGAACCACGATTCAAACAAGAGTTGTATTGAGCGATAAATCTCTCACTTGTCAGCTGTTATGGGGTGATAACAGCCACACAAATGGAAACGCGTTTACTGTGAACGTAAACAAATAGAGGCAATCTCAAAGGCTTTCAAACGACGTATCTTTATTTGTTAGCACTCATGAACCTGACGATCGTATTGCTTTAGTTACCTTCTCAAACTCAAACTTCTCAAACTGCCTAGGAATTGACATACCATGAGATTTATTTCGGCTACTGATAAACAGAGTTGTTTAGCAAAAAAAGCTATTATCTGTGTCAACACCAACATATATGAAAGTTTCCGCTAGAACATTTGCATTGTTTCTTAATATGCATTTATTCAGTCAAGACGGGTCTTTTATCTCAAATCTAATCAATTTTATTGCTTGGTGTTCGCACAAGAATTGGGTCCTTTTCAGGATTAATTGACCAGAGATTAATATCTGAAATAGCTTCTAACAATTTAATTGTACATTAATATGCAAATTCTGTTCGCATAAACTTGTGACAATTTGATATGTCCTTGTTATCCTTATGTTATAAAATTTATATAATGCATTAAAATGATACTTCGTTGTTATTGTACCTCATTGAATTCATCCTGAGGTTACGGTTTTGATGAATTAAAATTTCAATTGGAATAAGGTTACCTCATTATTGTTATGTCATTTGGTTTCAATTAACATAAAATAATCAGTATACTCTCCCGCCAAAAATCTCACGGGTACATTACAAATAGTCTGTTTTGTTGTAGAGAATTCTAACGTGTAAAAACGTTACACCTGTATGTATTCTAGTTTATCTTCATCACATGGTGACATGACTTTCTGGGAGGGACAAGCCAGGTCATTGATTTCCAATATCATATTCCATGTACTGACGTCTTTATCTCACTATGCAAATAACCATCTTAACTCAATCTAATCGTTTTGAAGGATTTTGATGGACAGGCTCACCTTGCTGTCGGAAATGAACTACGCAGATGAAAATATTTCCTTTTATCTTTAATTAAATTAAAACAACATTTGTTAACATTCTGTATTCCATTATAAGAATGACATCACAAACAGATGAAAATTGAGAATATGTATGTGATTATAATATACACACCTAGGGATGATATGGTCCCATTCCCTTATCATTGGTTCATTCTCATATCAACCTCTTATGACGTCATCATCGGTTGTTCATCCATATCGCCCTAGGGCATTATTTGATATCAGACCTTGCCAATGACCTTGGGAGTTATGAGATATCCAACCTTTCGTGACGTCATACATTTAGCTAAATCATATCCTCGTCCGGATACTGAAAATCTCGGCTTCGCCTCGACTTTCAGTATCCTCCCTCGGTTAAAACACGTCGGTGTTTTTTAAATATTACTCTCGTCTTCGCCTCTAGTAATATTTAAAAAAACACCTCCGTATAAATGATATGGGGTCGAAAGATGGCATAAAGGTTAGATATCTCATAACTCCCTAGGTCAATATGATCAGTATCGACTGTGGGTGACGATTTTATCAATGGTTTCGTATGAAGTACATGACAAGCTTTCAATTTTTTTATTCTTTCATGAAAACGGTACATTGTCAACTCCTTTATTAGTTCCTGAAACCTTCTGTCAGAGGCGTGATTTCGGTTTGTGTGCAGGTACGGGGTGATCTTCGTAATTCGGTAGATGCTGTCCTGTAAATCCCTGATGTTTTTAATCCACTTGTTACCTGTAAGAAAAATATAATTCCACTTAATTTACATCATTATATTAAAATGTTAAAAAGTTTATACTCAACGCTCAAATGTTTCTTTTGCATTAATGCCAATATATCTTTAATCATGAACACTTATTTAGGAACACAGTAGCAATTCCGTCAATCTCAGCACACCGATTTCGAAACAGAAATGTTGATTTCAACAATGAGTACAAACAATAGCTCATGCCAACCATGTTTTAAGACTTTGACAGGTGAACTAATGGTTCATGTAATGCTAGTATTAAAAACTTGCACTCATTGAAAGAAATATGCAGTTGGACTAACATATCCCTTACCTTCATTCAACATGGATAATCCGTGTACACAAGCTGCAGATGTGTTTCTGTCTGGAAAAGACGTGTCGCTGATCCATTAACATTCAAAGAATGCCCAACTGCATCGTAACACAAAAATGACAATATAATCCAGTGAATAATAAAATATGCGTTGATTATGGATAGTCCGGCACATTCCACCGTTCACACACTTGCGCTCCAACAGCAAATATCCGAAAATTGTTCCTTTATTGGACGTATGTAGTTACTGTAGCGTTTTCTTGAGCTGGGCTCTCGAAAAATATTATCCATTAAGTTTTCTTCGCTGTAAGAGTACTCCGACAAGCACGTGTTGGCCATCTTGAAACTATCCTTGCTGTCTCGTCGCTTTGTCAAGTCAAATGATAAGAGCACGTGCATTTACACGCAGGCGCATACGTCACCACGACATTGCTTGCTGATTGGACAATGCGATCTTCACGACAACAGACGAACTCGTAAATCTCGTGCAAAGTATTGCACACGGATAAGTTGTTCTTGCTGCCACGCTATGCTCGTGGGGTGTACTCTGTCTTGCATTCATAATGTATTGGACGAAATGTGATAAATGGGCAATTATTCCTTTAATTTTGACATTACTGCGTTCCAACAACGATTAAAACATTAATTTAACTATGTTTTCCTCGGCGTGTATGGCAAATAGTAACCTATGCCTCGGTTGATACGGGAACTATAACCCCTCGGTTCCCTCGGGGTGATATTACCCGTATCAACCTCGGCATAGGTTACTATTTACTACATATGTCATAATGTGTGAATATAAAGACTAAAAGGCAAACACTTGTGGGGATTATTTTAATCATATCTTTTATAAGGAATAGGCTGGAAATATTATTTCAAGAATTATGAACGGCTTATCATGACAACGATTCATCCAACCAACACAGTCAGTTTGTAGAGGACTGCGTTATTAAGACAAATAAAAACATGATGTCAGACATAAGACACCTTAAATTCATAAAGCAAATTTCGTATAATTTTGCATTTCAGACTTTGCTGACATTACTTTATATTACTTTGGCTTCCTGAACAGACAAGTCAAGCTTGTCATTTTCGATGTCAATTTCCAACCTTACATCATTACCTTGCCCGCAACACTTACAGATGCATATTGGACTATTACCCGCCCGTGAACGACATGGCAGTGTGATATTTATGCGACAATATTAAACTTCATATTGTTATATTACAAAGCAAATACGATGTCAAAGTAGTGTGTTGTGAAGGCAAAACATGGGCTGCCGAGTCGTAAAATGTTAATGTTACCAAAATGTTGACAATATTTTAGGGCAACAAATAAACAGAATAATATAATTACTTTCATCTAATACTTTTTTAATCAAACTTTTGAATGATTTGGTAGCTTTCACATCAACTTGTCTTTTCAAAATCGTACTAATGGAAAGTTTGTTTAGTAGCTTTTATAAATAGGCTTCACATTTATGGTTTAAACATTGACATTGGCTTAACTAAAACCTATTTTCGTATAAATGTAACATCTGAAATGAAGTTTTTCTGTGCTGGATTTTCACAGTCCTCTCTTTCAATGAGTATTTTTATTGAACAACGTTGATATTCTTTCTTGAAACTTGAAACACTGTCTATTTCAGTTGACATATCCAGTTATCAAAAGTTTTCAAATAAACTGCTGCTTGTCCCTTGAGTTATCCCTAGATACTTTTTATCTTTTATTCCAAAAGTTTGTCGCAGTTCAAACAATTCTCTTGCACTGCAGGTACATTTACACCAAAGGGTAATTTGACCATTTGCCACAAACAGTTTGGGTAAATATGTAAATGTTTTTGAACTCATCAGTGCCACATTACTGTCAAATTACAGAATTGCAATCCCAACACAACTCATTCAATCTACATGCATTATCCAGTAACTAACTTTTCATAACTTTGACAGTGATTACCACGAAAACCTATCTAATGAACACTGATTTTATCATATGATATGATGATCATATGATTTATAAGATATTATTGAAGATCGCAATCAAAAACTTACAATTATCAGTTTTCGATATCAACAATATCAACTTAAACTTAAGTCCTAACTATCATAAAGGTGTTTTGCCAGAAGTAGACATTGGACATTTCTGTGTTTCATGAAAGCACGTTCACGCAAATATCGAACTCATGTGTCCAAAATGTATACCTTAATATGTAGTTGTTTACACACCATGGAATCGATGAATGAGAATTCTTCTGATGCATTGATCCACGTAATTCCTGAGTGGTCATGATAAAGTTCATGTCAAAACAACATCTATGGAAAATGATTGTAGGCGATATATTAATTGAACACATTAACTGTAGCAAAATTTGCAAATGGATGAACTTCTTATCAAATTCTATATGCTTGAAGGGTATATGTCATTTGCCCAACACTACCTTTGACTTGAGGCAAACAAGGTAACCTGATGTCATGAATAAACCATGAATGCATTTAAGTATTGCAGGTAGCTAACGAGTCCAATTGGCATCTCACGCAATCATGAATAACTTCATGATTATGTCCAAGATCATGATTACAGTTTACGGACGCTTATTTAAATCACAAAAGGCATTCGTAAGTGCACAACCAAATATCCACCAACTATTGTTATCACTTTAGTTTACAGTCCACCACTTGACTCATTACCTTATCGTGGTGTGGTGGTTTTTGTGTTTCGGCGACCCCGAGCGCTATACCAGCTGGAGCTTACATGCTCCTGGTAGGGTCACCAAAGCTGGACAGGTCGACAGGTAGCAGCCAGACCAAATGTGAGTCATACTAAAACCTGCTTTCTATCTCTCAATTTGCCTTTCTTCCCGTCTTTTCTCTCATTCTTTCGATCCCTTTTTCCTGATCGGATGGCAATTTCCATGTGTGAAATACCTGAAAAATTACGGACAACACGTTAAACCGCAACTGACTACCTAAGTTCATAGGCATGTATTTGCTTGAGTCACGTCATCATCGATATTCATGAAGTAGGCAGTTTAACGAGATATGGGGAGAGAACCACTTCTTCAGGACAGCTTTATAATCAATTTGCATGTCAGTTGCTGTCTTGTATCTCCTTTAAGTGCGAAACGTGTCACGTATCCTTGTGTAATGGGTTTTCAGTCAGATAAAGAATAAGGACCTGTATTTGAAAAATTACCACAGGTATTGATGAGAAATTACTCTTAATCATTCATTGCCATGTTATCTAATAGAACATTTATGAAAACCAATTATATTTAACATTTGTACAAAATAGAATGCTTTTAACATAACTTTGAAAAAATCCTGATTTGGAAGTAGTGTCATTTGTTTTCAGTCAATTTCTTGAACCTCTGTTATTTAGAATATGCAGGACAGTTTTTCAAAGTTTATGTTCCAAAATGATAAAAGTCTGACTAAAACTATTTAATTGATATTTTTTTAATTGATATTTTTTAAGTAAATATTATTCAAAATAAAACAATTTTTGATTCATCATATTTCATAATGAAAAATAAAAAAACATGAAACACTGGGTTTAGAGGGTGACCTAACTATTTCTCCGACTGGAATATCAGTTTTGATAGTGTAAGGTGCTTTGATAAAAGCTTCACTTGGAGTTTGTCCATATTTTTTTAAAATGTATTGTGCACTATTGGAAAATCATTCAAAACCACTGAGATAACTTTTAAAGTTTTGAAAATAAATTTGATAAGAAATAACACTGAAAACGATGAATATATTTTTTCTTAAAATGGCAAGTGACAATAAATATTATCACATCAAGACATCTCATTATGTAAAGAATTACAAGGAAATTAGGTGGAAAGTTATTAGAGCAAGGTTTGAAAATAAAATGACTTTCTTTCCCATAGAAAATTTGTATTTGAAAATTTGCTTTAAAATGTGTTGTTTTTTATGTTTTTGCCATAATATTCTTTCTTAAGCAAATTATATTTAAATGACTATTCCTAGATGCACCTATGAACCCTCTGCTGCAAATAATCCACAAGATACTTTATATCCCTTTGGATATGTTCACAAAAGGGAGTCAAAATGACTGACCGAAAACACATGACTGAAAACAGATGACTTGACGATACTTTATATTCATTAAAGTAATATTGGAGAATGACACTTCTTGAAAGAACTGCCAAGGGCCTTTTGAAGATTTTAACTACTCTTGATTCTTATTGGTTAGTAATCATTGTTATGAAGGTTTCTTTACATAGTTAAGGTAATAAACATGTAAAATAAATGCTTCTGAAATGGGAATCAATGCCAACAGCAACTTGAATTTCATTTTACTCATTAAAAGGGCCATTGCGTTGGATTCAGAAGTATAAATAAGCTACCAAGGACAAAATGTAAACTCTGTGTACTGAAGCTGACTTCTTTTGTAGAAGGTTTCTGCTGGCGTCGTGTTGTATAGATTTCAATTTCTTCTCATTTAAAGGTTATTTGTTGCCACATCTATCTTTGAAATGTGCATTTACATATATAGGTTATTTGCTTGTAATGTTTGGTGTAGGGCTAACGCTAAATTGACAAGCAATACTTAATCTGACGAATCATACACTTTCATTATTCACTATAATAAATCAATAACCTATTTGATGTTGAAGCACTTGTTTACAGCAGGTTTCAGAACCATCCAAATCAATGCTTAGACTTAATAATTGGGTTACATCTAACACTGGTAGATGTGACCCACACAGAAGGTCGAACATCAACTTTTTTATTTAGTGTATTTGTGTCTGCTAATTATTCTAAGTGGAAAGTGAATTTCGGTTGATATTAAAAAATCCCTTCTAGTCTAGTGGTGAAATCTCATAAGAGGCCTAGAAATGGCTGCAGGGGGGACTGAATGTTAGGAGTTGTCATCCATGTTTTTATCATTGTTCAGTATGTTTACAACAAAAATCACCCGGATGACATTAGCTTTGACCCATAATTTGCATATTATGAGGCTCCAAATGAGGGTACCCTGGTCAGACCGACCGAAAAGTTATATTTACCAATGTGCTCGTACTTAAATAAATTTCAACAATCTTATTCCACAGAAAGTAATTTATTTACTATTGTAGTAAATATTAAGGATCAAAAATACATTTAAAAAGTATTTGGTTTATCAATTAAATGATGATATGAAAAAAATTGCATTAAAATGTCCTCAAAATACATTGTCTTTGTCAAGTTTGTTTTAATATACATAAAGATAGCCAGAGCATCAGATAATGAATAAATTGATCAATCAGGCAAATGTTAAATTGTCAATATTGTACCTTTATAGAATTCCAATGCACTTCTCAATGTCAGTATTGGTTCATTCCTCATCTGCATCATCAAGGTGTGTAGTGTAGTGTAGGGGTTATAACACATTTCACTACTGCAGCCACACGCTCCAGTACACATCAACTGCTTGGACCTGCAACTGTATCTTGAAGTGTTACAGTTTTTGCAACTGCACTGCACAAGTTCTAAGCAAACACTCGGGATTGGATCTTTAACAAGAACTTCCGGTTTGAATGAGCCAGATATAGGATCCTCATACCACCCATAGCCCAGAGGGAAGGGATATTCTGCAATGGCAAGTGAGATGAGTACCAGATAAGACTTTGGAAGTGAGCTCGTTTGATGTGTTCTTGTAAACAAGGCTGGGTTGGTGGGAGCTTCGCGGGATCAGTAGTTCCCTTCTTGAAAAGCTGGTGTCGGATGTTGTTGACTTTGTTTTCCTGTGTCTAGATGGTGTGCATGGCGCATTTTCAAGTTTGTGAAGATCTTCACTATTTTTTAGAGACTTTTCCTGGCTGAGTGCCATTTTCCGTGGAAGTTTGGTGATATGACCCCTCCGCTGAAATGCAACTAACTGTGTGGCATGAAATGTTCCCCTTCCATCAAGAGTTTCTTCAAGGATGTCAATATTATCTGCGCTGAATTGAAAAAAGTGTCCTGTTTCAATATTGGACGGTATTGGAGTGCCTTCATTCTCATTGAAACGGTCAGGGTATTCTTGTGCCAATGTCGTGTCGAGTCGACGTACTTGGTCATAGCTTATACAGTGGCCAGCGCTATTCAGGAGGTTGACTAGATGTTTGCTTCTTGAAGCTTGATGAATTGACATGCCCAGTCCGATGTGCTTTGGCGTCATCTTCTTTCCTTTGGATGAAGAAAAAATTATATCTTGGGCAATGCTCAAAACCCTTGTCTGTGTACTTTTCTTTTCCTCAATTTCATCGTCTCCATTTAATAAAATGTTGAGAAAAAGAAATAAAGTCTTGGGTACCATTTGCTCAACATCATCCCCACGTACTGTTGTGCAGTCACTCACTTGTGAAACAGCTTGTATGTCCTGTCTTATTTGAATAGCTGTGTGGTACAGTTCAATCAATCGGTCGCGATCCTTCACATCTTCAGAAGGAGAATTTGATGAATATTTGCTATCGTCATCCTTTGACTGCAAAAGTGTCTGGACAAGCTCCTTTTCTGAACCGGCGAGGAAAAGAATTTGTGGCTGGTGCTGATCTAGCTGTGGTACAAAATCAAGTCGACCATGTAGCTTATGTTGGAGCTTTTCTTTAAACCAGGTCTTGTGGTGTTTATATGGTCCAGCATCTATCCCTGCTTCAGAGAGGATGGTGCAGTAGTCATCCCAAACATCTGACAAAGTGTTAATATGTCCACGCTGAGCTCCAGCTAAAACATTTTCAGCTACCTTCTGTACTGCATGTTGTCGCTCAGTGGCTTCTTCATCAACTTTTCTGTCTCCTTGATGTTTCCGGAGGAACTGCACATAACACTTCAGGTGATACCTAGCATCAGCTGCAACAAGGTCACTGTAACCTGCCAGTCTGCACCTCATGATTCGATCCTTTTCAGAACAAGCAATTATTTTGCTGGACACGTCTAATTTAGCAACAAGATAGGTCTTCTCTGGGGTTTTACTTTGGCAGAAGATGCATAAATCTGTGTTTAGTGCAGGGAGTGAGCTACGTAAACTTGAATGGGGGTGGTTGTCTTCAGTCATTGGCTCTATGATTGGTTCGCTAGCTTTTTGAAATGTTTCAAATTTTCTCTTAAGTCTATCCAAGTGCAAAGAGCTTGTAAATGTTCCATAACAGTCTTTGTGATACACAATATCATGAGATTTTTCTGCACAATTCAAATCTGAAGAATCAAGGCGCATCAACATATCCCATCTGTCGTAGTCTCTGAATTTCTTGGGCTCTGAAATGCTGTGAATAAGGCGATTTTGTACATCAAATGTTAGTCTGCGTAGAGGTTTCTTACGGTCATATCTTTGACACAGGATACACAGGTTCCAGTCAGTAGTTTTGTCAGTCTCTGTCTTGCGCTTGACACCAGTTACAGACTCCATGATGTCTACCTGAAGAAAAAAAGAAATCTTGATATGAAGAGTAATTTGTGGATTAAGACATGGATAATCAGGATGAGGATCCTTTAAATGGCAGACATAATCACATTTGTTATATGTTTAGTACTATTAAATAGATTTAGAGCAAATGACTATAATCAGAACTATTCAAATGTCTAAAAGAATCAACCTAACATGCAAAAGCCCATTTGGCTAGTAATTAAAACAGTGTCGACAAGTACACAAACAAAAATAGTAGCCCAGGATATTAATTCATTCAATACTTAAAAAATCAATTTCATTACTTTAAACAGAGGCATTCAGTGTTTGTGAATAAAATGTAATTTAGAATTTGTATGAGATATTTATAATTAACTGTGTTTAAAAACAAATACATAACATAGTGGTAATTAACAGTAACTAAACTAAATAAGGTAAGTCATAACATATTTCTACTCTTTTTCTTTTAGTAACAATTTATATTAATTAATAACAGTTTCATTTAGACATTTTTTTGGATACAATTCTAGAAAATTGTGATCTAAATTTATTGTTGATTTTTAATGTACATCACATGAATTGAAACTGTAAAAAATCTCATGTAAACAATTGCCTTAGAAATATATCAAAATCAAATACTTTTTTCCCTAAAGACTTATATTGATTCATTCTTACAGTCAAGACAGTGTTTATATTTTTTTCACAGAAAAGCCTGACAAAGTCTTCAGTTCTTTCAACTTTACTTATGAGATTTCCCCTCTATGCTCTATATTATATGTGTATATATAATACTTTAAATGTGTAAAGATATTAATACAATTTCTTTTTTTAATTATAATTAAAAGATTATTTAACATACTTTCAACATTCAATATTTATTATTTTCACTTTTGATTTCCAATAATAATGTAATCTGTCTAACAGCCCCTGAAACATATTATCCTAACACCCCCACAAGTATTTATTATTGTAGCAAGTCTAGGTCACTGCAGTTTCTGAAAATGAACAGCTTCAGTGGGCTCCTTTCTCTTTAAAAAATAAAAATTGCATTTTGAATATGTTTTAATTTCAGATACTAGAAATCAGTCTAATAGTGATGTACACAAGGTAATTTGGATCTTAAGCTAATTCAAATTGGTGTTTTATAATTTATTACTTCAATAATTAATTATTAAATTCATGGGAATGTAACTGATCTCAAAAAATCATCATTACACAGCTTCATCGATTCACAAGTGAGACAGGAAATTGGTTGACCTATTTACATGAAAATTGTGCTAGAGGAGACTATTACATTGTAGGGGTGTCAATTCATTTGTCATACTAAAGATTTGGGATTTTGAAAAAAAGTTGGTCTACTATCTTTGTAAAAATACTCTGAGCCTTTGGTAATGTTAAAATAATTTGATTAGCTATAATATTTACTACTTGACTGTCATTTTGACTAGTTGGTCTGAACCTGCCCTGCCACCCTCACAAGTGGACTTACCCAACAGATTGTGTACACAAATATAGTTGGCAAGGTGCCGACTCTGGTCATTTATTGAATTATTTTTATTTTAACTGACATTTATTCTCTTTTAGCATAAAGGTATGGATTATTTAAAACTTGCTTTCAATAATTCATACTAAAGTAATACCTAAATATATCAAAAATAAAATTTGGCTTTCTTTTCAAATGGAGGTCCAATCTAAAAACAGATCGGTAATTCCCATGTTTCACTCAGTCTCACATTTTTTTTATAGATCGATAAACACAATTTTGGTCTTTATATAACTTAAACTTTCTAAAAATATTTCATCGTGTATGTGTGCAATTATGTCAACATGTTATCTTATTTATCCTATAAATGTTAAGCCAGTTGGACACTATAATGGCCAGTAACTGTGAGAAATGATATCAACACGGACACTTTGACTGAAGCGCTGCAAGGAGCGAGTACGTTTGATTTGATAATCGTGGCCTCCTACATTACATTTTTCCAATTCAATTTTGCAGAAACATTCTTATTAGGAATCTGTGTAGGTAATTTCAACAAATACGGCCCTTAAATTTCAATTTGAAAAATTAAGTAGACCAGCGGATTAGTGGAATTCTTTCAATGTTCCCCCCCCGATTGTTTTCTTCACACGCCTCGGCCCCCCCCCCCCCCCCCCCGATTGTTTTTTTCACACGCCTCGGGCTAACAGACGGACATTAAAAACTCTAAACCTGATTCAGAATTAATATTCACACGTACCTGTTGTCTGTAGGCTAGTTGACTTGAAAACAATGTCAAAAAGTCATATTCCCGAACGACGGATCACCTGAAAGGGGTGAAAGGAAATATGTGTCATTTGCATTCAACAGCGGTCCGAAGAAGGGATTTCGTTAGGAAACTAGTTTGTTTACATGCAGCATCGTCTGCTTTTTTATTGACCGTATTCAAAAAAGATGAATGAAAGGGTAGGAAAAAGCTTGTAGTTTTGCTTGTCAGATATGGATTTAATGTCATTACGTGTGTCAGCTCAAGTACTTGTGTTTTTAAAGTAAATGAAACTTTTTCAGATTTTTCTAGTAAATATGGGGTTTGTAGATCATTGAGTGGCAACAATGGCCCGCAAACCATTTTCAAATTATCTATTATAATAGATAGATGAATTAAACACACTTCTAGTAAAATAATATAATTTAAAAAAACACTTACTTAAATCCATTTCAAATGTAACCGTGTTGTTTTACTGCACTTCGCACAGGTAGATGAACTGCAGTAGCCATTATCTTGTGGAGTCATGGTAGTGCTTGATGTACAACTCATTTCAGTAAATGGTCTGCATAACAGACTTTTGGTGTATTTTTCAAAACGTTGTATTTTATTTATTTTCGGTTAATTGACATGTCATCCATTTTATTATTGAAAGACAACATCTAAATAACATATTTAGGGTGGAATCCACCTCCTTACATTCCGTCCCCTCTGCAAAATAAATTGGGGATTTTGCCACCAGTCTATTCGGGACTTGTATATGTTCAGTCATAGTTTTTAAATACGCAGTATACATTTAGTTTTCTTGCAAACAACATTTCGGCTGATTTCGATTTTTGTAAGGAGTATATAAAGCAAAGGAGACAACATAATGCTCGGGCAACAGTCCATTTAAATGTGCGAGCATATGTAATATTTTCAGATATTTGATAAAAAAGTCCTTACAGTTTACTTCCATAAGTTAAAGCAGAGAAACTATTGTATACCCTTACTGATGTAGTCCCTCGTTTGAAGAGATTATATAAAGAAAAAGAGACAATATATTGCTCGGGCAACAGTCCTGACCATTAAATGTGCCAGCATTTGTAATCTGTTCAGATATTTGAGGAAAAGTCCTACCATCTACTTTCCAAATGTTAAAGATATGAAACTATGTGTACACCAGATAAAGGATACAAATTGATGAAACGTGTAAAAGTTTGTGATTTTAGTGTTGTAAAGAACAAAGGTCGTCGATTCTCACATATGGAAAAGACTTTTTAAACATCTTTTCCTCATTGCTCAAAGGGAAGATCAATCATTTATGCCATGTCAACCATTCCTTAATGAGATGGAGATTGACGTCTATTTCCCTGGGATGCCTTTTAACATTTCAGCAGATGCAAAAGCACATGCAGTTCGATTCCATCTGATTTTAATACCCATGATAAAATCTTGAATATAATTATGCTGATGACGATTTGGGCATATATTCGGAAATAATATATGTAGGATAAATAGCTATTTTTCCCATGATACATTACTGCTAATTAACAACGTGGAAAGTATACGGTAGATACTGCAAAGCCTTAACAATAATATTATGTGTCTTGTTACATTTAAATATTAATGGGTGGCCCCTGAAAATAACATGAGATGGTTTACAATGTACCATGCTGTCGGCTTGAAATTTAATATTTATTTGTTATATGCCGCCGTTTGTGATCTGCTAAATGGTGAATTGAAAGTATATCTAATAAAATTTAAAAAAAATGTATACCTAATTTGTCATATTTTTTTTATATCTATTTATATTCAGATTGGTCAAGAAATAAACTTAGAACTTGATTTTTATTGTCGAATTTCTTGTGGATGGCAAATCTGTAACAGCGACTGTAAATAGCACGAGGTCAGGTTGTCTAAGTTGGTTCGATCTTATCATTACCTCATTGCCAACTCTTCAGTTATTGATTTTGCATAATAAACGTCATTTAAGATTCGCTTGTTTACTTACTTGATCCCTGTGATCTTGTAATCAATGTGCAGGCTGGAGATACGTGCCGAAATTTTCATTTCGAACAATATTCTCGAACATCAGATTACAGCAATTCAAATAGAGAGTTTTGCTGTGTAATAGTGCTCGGTTATTTACAGGAAAAGAATACATTTCAAAAGGTATTGTCACAGTCCAGGTGATCCAAGCAGTTCTTAACATTTAATCTACAAGTCTTATTCACCTTGACATAAATCAAAGTATCGAGGTATCAAGAGAAGGGTCTTAGAATTTGTGGCATAGTGCCTGAATCACCACCTCACACATAACAGCTTGCATGGTGAACATATGAGGCCAATTAACAGAACAAGCAGATCCGTTATCTCAAAAGCGCCCGAAGCTAGATGAAAGTAGTTCTAGAGTGACTTATGCTATACAACGTATGACGAAGAATATACTTCAAAGATACATTTTACGATATAACCCTTGGACCTTAGCATCGCTACTCATGAAGGCATCCCTTACAAGTCGGCTTCGTCTGAGTATGTGTCAATAACTACCGTGGAATCTATCAGGAGATGTTGCACAACAAGGTGTTCGATAACTTCTGGTTAAATATTGCTTGATGGTGTCCACTATAATGGTTTTTGATATTTATAGATAGAGACTATCTTTTTTCAAAAATCAAATCTGTGAAATACTAGTAAGATGTGGCAAACGTCATGCCATAGCAAAGACAAATGGATGCAGCTTTCACATTGTTCTTGACTACGGAAGCGGTGAAGGTAATTAAAACAGTAGAATCTTTCTTGCGCACACGAGATAATATTTTGAATGCACAGGATAGTATCCTGAGCGCATTAGATAGTATATTGAGCGTTTGGGATAGTATTTTGAGCGCGCAAATTAGTATCCTAAATATTATCTCTGGCAACATTTCTACAAAGATGGTACATCAGACCGTATTAGACTAGTGAGAAGCATACAACTTAGTATATAAATTTATTGATATTAACTAGTCTAGACGCAGTGTGTCTCTGAGTTGAGATGCTAGATTAACATTGTTAAGCTCCAATTCTTATGCCGTGGACGAGCACCTTGTCTGGTCAATCTGCATCTAAGTAAGGACTATTGTGTTTTAGGTGAGGTGATGTGGGGTTTATCGCCGCTTTCAAGAGTATTTCACTTATCTCGCGGCTGCTAGTATTATTGCAGGGAGAAAGCCTCCAACATTAAGTGGCTATGTATTGCGGTAAAACCTGCGAGCATCGACTGGAACCAGCGAACCATTGGTGGTACTGCACTGAAATTCAGTGTAGTATTTCACCAAAACCTGACTGCGTGTAGAACAGTTCTCTACTGCAGACATAGTTGCCGAGCACCTGGCGGGATTCGAACCACGGACCTCCTGATCCGAAACAGAACGCGCTAACCACTTCTTTATCCCGCCCCATTGCGATTGAGATTAGACTTGAAATACGAAAGACAGGGGCTCAATTGTTTAAAAAAAAATTAATACAACGCTCTTCTTCAGATATTCCTGCATTTTGATGATGTCCGCTTGAGAGTTATAGAAACCATCTCAGAGGATATTATTCAGCTTTTCGTATGCAAAGATTGTTTGTCAAAATGATGAGAGCAAATATACTCTTCGACAGACGTGTGGGAATTATTTATTTCATGATCTTATATATATGACCATCTAAAACTAAACACAATGCGAGAAAATAAAACTTTTTACAAACACAATGATTGTGTTGCTTATTCAGATAAGAAAAATATATCAGATAGTTTTTATCGAATGTACTACTGAAGTACAGTGGTTAGCATGCTGGCCTTTGAGACCAGAGACCCGGGTGTGAATCCCGGTAGAGAAATCAACAACATTTTACTTTTCTGTTCGGTCTTTGGTGGGCAAGGCACTTCATCCACATTGCACTCAATCCACCCAGTTGTTCAAATGGGTACCTGCAAACTGGATGTGCTGACCTACGTGGTCGTGATTAGCAGCTGTGAAGTATGTCTATGGACATGGAAAGCGCCATATAAGTTTGCCAATTATTATATATATGAAGTCGCCATCAAATTAGTTACAGGGTGGCAACATGAAGTTGTGCAGTTTAGCAATTATCGATTTGATAATTCATCACAAGACAGTGAATTTTCTTTTATAAAAGTAAAAGTATTGTTGATAAAACGTTTTTGCATTCTTCAAGATAAAACTACACAAAAACAAATCACACTGATAAAAATATATTCGTTATTTATAATAAAATTGATGAAGGTTGACATTATATAATCATATATAACTTAGTCGATAACCATCTTTTTGACAAATAAAACTCTTCTCCAGATAAATTGTTAGATTTAAGAGTTTGCTAATTTTAAACCAAAACATGATAACGTCACACACAAAGACTTAACAATTAATTCAATTAATGTACATGTTGTGTTTCTGTCATGCAGCGAGTCCTTTACATTATGTACCCCTTCAACCCTTCAACATATTGGAGCTTTAGACCATTATTTAAAAAGAATGGAGAGCAACGAAGATTTTTATCGACTGAGTTTTCACGTGTCGAATTCCTTATTTAACAACAAAACTTGAAACAATATTTCCATGGGAACACGTAGTGTTATCTTTAGATATGAAATATGCGATTGATAGCTATTGTGTCAGAAACACTCAAATGATATATAAATAAGGCAAAATACTATCCTGGCTAAACCTTTGAATGTGTTATTTAATTAGGCAACTTTTTTGTCTTTCATGTACATTGTTGTTTGACAATAATCAAAAATAATTATTTGTCTAGATTAAAATACAAGTTTGTATTCCCTTTTCATGTTATTTTCATTTTTATCAAAGCTCCTCAAGGTATAATTGAGGAGGAGAAAGTCATAATTCACCATCAGGTATGATAGTAAACAACCTCTTGAATAGCATAGGCGGATTAGCCGTGTACGGTCAATAAAGAATGCAACAACATTGTTCATAACATGATGCCGTATTGAAAACTATGATATGTTAACCTAGGGCACCATATGAAAAATATACCTGAAGATTCGAGAAAGCTTCGACAGACGAGCTCCTCAAAGTACATGTTTAATCCAAACTGGGTCAGTGCTTTCATCTCTCTCCTATCGCCAAACACTTAAGATCATCCATGGTTGATTAGCGCCGATGATTTCCCATGAGAGATATGATTTGAAAGGATTCAGTCATCCATAGACATGATATTGTGTCTTAAAAATTCTACAGTTTTGAAATATTGTTGTTATCATGGACATATAGCGTGTGTGGAACTATTGATTTAAATGTTTATGCTAATGTATCTAGAAACTAAGCACCTGTTAAAACATGTTTTGTGAAAACCTTGTGAAAAACTATTATGTATTACACGGACACAAGCACGTTAGAGTTTCTAATAAAGTATGTTTCGATAAGAATTGGTAAACACGAACGTTGATTTAAAACTTATCTTATTAGATGTTCAATTACATGTATGAATTACTTACTCTCGCAAATATCACTTATACAATATATGATTATTTCTTCCTTTGAATAGTTCATATCTCATGTCAAAGCCCAGCGGTTTACCATTTGTTACAAATGTAGAAAGTTATATCATTGCAAGAATACAATAACGTATGTAACTTTGTTGTTAGTGTTGATGTTTAATTTGCTAGCATCTAGTCTAGACACAACGTGAAGGGTACTCCTGATTATTGTGATGCTAGATTAACATTGTTAAGCTTCAACTTTTATGCCGTTTATGAGCATCATGTCTGATCACTCCCTGATCTGCAAATACAGTGATGGCGCTGGCTTTAAGATAGTTAAGGAACTCAGAGTTTTAGGCCATAAAGCAACATTGTTGTGACTTAAACAGGTTACAAAAGGAATACAAGTAACAGAAAAGGAAGCTGTTATTCCGGAAAGCTTTGAGGGGAAAATTGCCGTTTAAAACCCGAGAATGATAACTCCATGACTCACTATTTTCTTAAATTATCATCATACGAATCAAAGTAAAATAAATGTTACCTGAATTGATGAAATGTGCATGACGTCCTCAGCGTGTTTGGTAAAAAGAAACAATATCTTAACATAGGTCATGAAAGTGTTCTTTTCTGTCCAACAATGGAGGTCATTAATGGGATGAAACTAATTTGCTAAATAAATAATAATGATTTAACTACCCTCAATTCTCTGTCTTTTGGGCATAAAACCTTATGGAGAATGCAATATGTGTCCCTTTAAGTCTGAAACTAATCTTTATTAAGGACTATACTTTTTAATCAAAACGTTAGATGCTATTTTGGCTGTGACATTAGGACCTAGTTAAAACTAAAATTTGAACCACTTTCCTGTAACTTTGCTTGCTGTCAGCTATAATCGTCAGTCCATGCAGCATCGTTTTACTTTTCTTTCTTTTTGAAATACTCCTACAGTGAGTTGAAAAATAAACCTTATTTAATTTGACTTTTTTATTACAATGTGAAATATAATATTCTACATGGCCGTCAGCGAGTATTTCTAAAGATTAAGTTGTATGCGTAGCTATATTACTGGACAAGCTAATGTAATACTTGATGTGTACATATGTAGGTACATTCGACATAAAAAATATCAAAGCAACAAACGACAAAATAAAAACGTTCATTAATGTGTCTGTCTTTTCATCGTTAAGAACAAACGCATATTACACTGACATAAATTTTCAACAAAGTTCAGAATTTTATAAGCATAAGGGCAAAAATGTATATTATTTTCGAAATGACTTAAGGAACATTTATTTTTTAAATATCTACATATCAAAATGTCGAAACAATTTAAATAAATAAAAGACCATTGATTATCAGAGGTCTATGTCTAAACTTTTGCCCTGACCCATAAAACTTAAGTCAGCAAATGCAGCCTACAACAAATGTCAATTTCCTCCAGGAAAGAGCATTTAGTTTATGTGCTCAAACGAGGTTAACTCCAGTCATTATCCAGGAAGTGATGATCCGGTAGTTGAGCATGTCCACAGAGATAAGTTAGCATTGGGATCACTGTTTGGTCGTTAGTTGTATTCTATGTTACACAGGTTAATTGTGACCATAGAGGTTGGCCTTATACCAAACTGAGGAAGTTGGTGTAATTCTAATGGTAAGTATTTTAAAAAAAGCCATTGGCTCTGTAGCTCAGCAGGCTTCATATAAATTTTGCTTTAAGTTAGTTAGAGCCCACAGGGTTACCAAATGTATAATTAAGAATTATCATCACCAAGGAGTCTGTATAAAATGTTTCAGCTTTCTCAACCTTATGCTTATGGAAAAGACGGAAATAGTTCAAAGGGCATAGCCTCTTCGGTACTTTTCAGGCACCACATGGTCACCAAAGCTATAAATTATAAAGCTCGCTATTCAAGGAGTGTATACACACGGTTTCAACTTTCTAGGCCTTTTGATTCTGAAGTAGATGATGAAAATAGGTTTTAAGGGTGTGGCCCCTATGACGCTTATTAGGGGCCACAGGGCCACCAAAGCTAAGAATCATATTCCTCAGTAGTCAAGGAGTCTGTACACAAAGTTTCAGCTTTGTAGGCCTTATGCATTTGGAGAAGAAGGTGAAAATTGAGTTTTAAGGGTGTGGCCCCTGTGTGCGGCTTTTTTGGCCACCAGGGCCACCAAAGCTATAAATATTATTCGTCACTAGTCAAGGCGTCTGTACAAAGTTTTTCAGCTTTCTAGACATCATGCTTCTGGAAGATGCACAAAGTTTACGGACGTACGGATGGACAGACCGACGCCGGGCACCGTGCCTGACCATAAGCCCATCGGGCCTCTCAGACCAGATGAGCTAAAAACATAATTAGAAGATTTCCTGACATTTCCTCAAGGGATACAACAAGTTTAAAGAATGTTTTCTCTGCTTAACTAGTTATATTCTTTGTTCCTCTCTAGTACACTGGTTATACTGACAACTTCCTACTCGCCCGTGTAAGACACCGAAGTGCGATATTCATACTAAGCTGTTACACTGGTAATACTGATCGCCAGTGTCCTCAAACAGTGTCACGTTTACGACTCCTTGCAACAAAGCATGAAAATAGTAAATGAAACATGTCAGGGATTACGCTTTCGTGTTGAACTGTAGTATCCAATTTTAAAGTAGGAATGTGCTGAATCGAAAACTGTAAATATTTGTTGTACAAAGGCCATCGACAATACACAACATTATATAATCATTAACTGTCAAATTTTCTATTTGTTTTAATATCATCATATGTCTTTGTCATACCTAAAGCGACAAGGTTTCGAAATGGTTTGATTACCTTTGGTCCAAAAACATAATGGATCATTTTTCATTATCTGCATGTCGTGGAAGTTTCAGGCTAACGACTACTTGAAATTGATTCTGATGTCATTGGCAATCGTATAAATACATATGATTTCTTGTGGAACATTTAGGGGTGTTTTTTTTACCCACACTCTGTATAACGGTTCTACAGAAAGTCTTCTTGTTTGTTAATCGAATATGCTCTAGTCTAAAAGAGTATTTACATGGCTATCTATTATGATTGATATATTTTTCTCTTTCTGCTATAACAAATCTGTTTCAGTATAGTTGGTATGTTTACAGGTACAGAAACGCTGACTATTATCTACTTTCCCCTCTTAATGACTTTAGATAAGCTTCATCAAGCTTTTGATTACATCGGATGAGTTGCCAGACAATGATAAATCAAAACCGTAATCGTGCTTAGGCTATAGATTTCGAACCACGCTTCGACCACGATACCAGTCTAGACAGCTAGACGTTGATTGATGTCTGACTATTGAGATGATTCTTCAATTACTTTGAACTTGTTATATAGATACATTTTGTTAAGCTTTATAAATCTAGGTCAATGACAAAATCCGGGAATAAAATTTGTTGGTCTTGAAGATGGTTGATGTTCAAAGAGTTACTCTATCATATCTCAGTGTTGAGTTGATGTGACAATGACATGTAGAGATGAGTTAATTTGACTCAGGGTTTAACGCCGCTTTCAAGAGTATTTCACTTTTATCAGATTGCTAGTATTACATCACGGACAAAGCCCAGATCCCTTATTGTCGGAATTTGCAATGAAACCTGTGAACATCGGCTGGACGTAGCGAACCATGGGTGGTACTGCCCAATTCAGAGAAGCATTGCACCCAAATCTTACTGTGTGTAGAACAGTTCTCTACTGCAGACAAAGTTGCCGAGCCCCTGACTAAACATAGAGAAATTGGATACAAGTTATATGACGTTATTGTTAAAGATTGTGATGAGGACTCAAAGACTCCTACAAATATGATCATCAATAACTCATGACAAAAATTGGTTTCAGAATGTTATATTTACGAAAATAATCTTAATGCAAATTTTAATCAATATGTTTTTAATAACGTTATCAAGTATTGGCTGCTAGATTTAAACTTAACCAAAACCAATGTATGATAACCAGACCTGTACATCACAAATCTAGTTTAATGATGTCCTGTATTTGTTTCAGCCATCAGCGTTTGTCGTAGGTCCAAGTTGGATATGAACTCTTTTTTTAATATTTAAACTAATGCGTACTTAATAATGTCATCTGCATTCAGTTTGTCAGTTCTATTACGACGTGGAAAATTATATGTTACATTGCTGAAGGCGAAATGTCCTGAGTAGTATGTTAACTCATCGGTAATCTAAAGACCTGCTAACTGGTTTACCTACCTAATGGAAGAATGTTATTCTATCTTAAAACGCATAATCATCGTATCTTATTCGTCGGCCGTTAACTCCTATAAAGGTAACTAGTGCATTCGCAAATTAAAAAAAATTATCTGTCCTTTATGAAATGACGTAACATTGGATTGTGCCCCAAATTTGTTTTCAATGATTTTTATCTGAATTCCAAACTTGTTTTCAGATGTGACTGTCTGATATAACATAACTTATCTTTTTATTTCTGAACACAATTTGAACAATACTCTTGTGTATACGCTTCATTTCAGGTTTTTTAAAGTTCTAATTCTATAAACCTGAAATGAGATTCGTATACTTAGTCTCAAAACCATGCAACAATTTTAATGCTAGATTCATTTTCTTCGATCCATATTTATTCTCGGTCACTCTGTGAAACTCATGATGTTATTGTAAATAACGTGTTTATGCCTCTTGATGAATTACATTTTGGCAATGTTTTCTTGCCTTTCTTCAGCATCTTCCTCCCAACAGAAACAGATCGAGTCATGAAATGTGATCTAGCCTCTGTTCCAATTAGCCAGGTTTGTGGGTTTGCAGGGGAGATGTCATATTGGATGCAATCAAAGGAAGATGTACAAAAATAGAGCCATGGGCTCTGTAGCTCATCAGACTTTTGATGGAAAAAGGTTTTGACCCATGTGACACCATTTACGGTCATTGGGTCACAAATTCTACAAGTTTGAATCCCCATCGGCCAAGGAGTCTACATACAACTTTTTAGCTCACTAGACCATTTGGAACTGGAGGAGAAGATGAAAATAGGTTTTGAAGGTTGTGACCCCTTTGACCCCAATTGGGGATAAGGGGTAACAAAACCTAAAATTTAGAATCCTCATTGGCCAAGGAGTTTACATACAACTTTTTAGCTCTCTCGACCTTTTGGAACTGGAGAAGAAGATGAAAATAGGTTTTTAAGGTTTTGACCCCTGTGACCCCAATTGGGGTCATGAGGTCATGATATCTACAATTTAGAATCCCCATTGGCCAAGGAGTCTACACACAACTTTTTAGCTCTCTAGACCTTTTGGAACTGGAGAAGAAGATGAAAATAGGTTTTTAAGGTTTTGACCCCTGTGACCCCAATTGGGGTCATGAGATCATGAAATCTACAATTTAGAATCCCCATTGGCCAAGGAGTCTACACACATCTTTTTAGCTCTCTAGGCCTTTTGGAACTGGAAAAGAAAATGAAAATAGGTTTTTAAGGTGTTGACCCCTGTGACCCCAATTGGGGTCATGAGGTCATGAGGTCATGAAATCTACAATTTAAAATCTCCATTGGCCAAGGAGTCTACACACAACTTTTCAGCTCTCTAGACCTTTAGGAACTGGAGAAGAAGATGAAATTAGGTTTTTAAGGCTTTGACCCCTGTGACCCCATTTGGGGTCATGAGGTCATGAAATCTACAATTTAGAATCCCCATTGGCCAAGGAGTCTACACACAACTTTTCAGCTCTCTAAACCTTTTGGAACTGGAGAAAAAGATGAAAATAGGTTTTTAAGGTTTTGACCCCTGTGACCCCATTTTGGGTCATGAGGTCATGAAATCTACAATTTAGAATCCCCAATTGCCAAGGAGTCTCCACATCAAATTTGAGCTCTCTAGAGTAATTGGTTCTGGAGAAGAAGTCGAAAATGTGAAAAGTTTACGGATGGACGGATGGATGGACGGACGGACGCCGGACGCCATAAGCCCATCGGGTCTTTCAGACCCGATGGGCTAAAACACATAATATTGACTACTGAATCATGGAATAGGCATTGTGATATGAACCATGTTAAATGCACGAAGTGGTATCATTTGCTGAATAATATCAAATGGATTGTGGCGCCACGTATTTGGTCTAATTGGTCAGACGATGGGTCAACTTGGTTCACCTCTGTGCGGAGAGAAAGTTATGTACTGAAAACATGATAAAATAGGATAATCAAACAGGAAAAAGGATCTAGGATGAAGGTTGCTCACCTCTAATCCTTTCCTTTATGTTTCAAGGATCTGACTGATTGACTTTCTGTCAATATTAGTTTCCGGAAAACTGCACAAATAAGGGATAGTCCTATTGGGGTACTGTTGTGAAACAACATTTCAAGAGTACTTCCCTGTCTATATCTACATATGATTATTTCATACTTTTTCAAATATGGTAGTGAATGTAACATTCAAGTTGATCCAGATTTAACAATTCACAAAGCATAGAATGCATCACTGCATCCTCTCGAATTTAATTTCCCCTGATAGAACGGTCCATTTAAGATTTATTTGCTTCAGCACTGTACTATATGAATGGATCTGGATTTCAATGAACCAAATGTCAGCAATTAACCATTAAATGTAAATAAGGAGCTCACAGTTTACAGCAAGATTAAGCAGTTCAATTGCAGATGATTTCAGTCCAATGTCACAGTTAACGAAGTTCATACTGATAAATTCATCTGCTGAAATTACAGTAATAGGAAGCGCTTAAACCTACACCATTGTGTTTTTCACACACACAAAATAAATAAACTCTACGAAATTAACCTCAAAATATTTCAGTTCAAATCAAACTTTCTGAAATTAATTTTAGCCTTAATCTAATGAATTTTTAGAATGTACAGAGGAAAAAGAAGAACAACCTTAACACATTTGAATTTAAATCTAAACTGGACGACTCCTTTGAAAATACATGGTAATGTAATTCAAGTTAAAATTGATTGTGGAATAGATATTCAACATTTCGATTTTGAGATCTTGTCAACATATCTTTAATATTTAACAATAATTCTCAAAAGTGTCTTTGAATAAAAAGATAAACAAACGCAAGTGTATTCTGGTATGAAATATATCACCACGCGTTTATCAACGTTCAGTTTCTCGCCACCTGCTCGATAAAATTTCAGCGAGAAAATGATTTGATTGGCTACACTTGAAGTCGGGCCTCGCATGAGAATCTAGCTTCTGAGCCTAGGGTACAGATAAGTGGAGTTAGCGTAACGTTCGAACCCTGAGGCAGGATGGGGGCACTGTCACACTTAAGCGTATATCAAATGCGTTTGAGTTGCGTATGGAAAATTTGTCATACACAACCAGTACACTCAAACCTTTACAATATTTCGCCTTAGACGGGATTTATACTACGTCCCTCTTTGTAATGCGACGCATAAAAAATAGCATAAGAACGCAACACGATGTCTTCAATGAGTTGTCTTACACTACATCTGTTTTTTGCAATGTGTTGCGAACAACATGGAACCTGTTCTATTATTTTGCGAAATCGCCGTGGAATTCCCTGTGTGATTCCTATATTTTCGTCATCGGAAGAGACATCTTCCCTGCCACGTGGAACGTACAGGAAGTCGGGTAGGTGTTTTACTTGCACATGTACGCAAAATACTCTAGTATCCTTCAGCATACATACATAGATGCGTATATACGTACGTACCATACATACATACAATCAATTCATTTAAATAACAAGATGTGTTTGTGAAACACGAATGCCCCCGGATGCATACTGCTCGCTGTGTCAAGGTCAAGGTCACAAGGTCAAATGTCATGGTGTCATCTGAAAGGTCTCATCACAAGGGATCCATATGTCAAGAATCAAAGACCTAGCTCTGACCAATCAAAAGTTATGACCAAGGTTAAAGTTTTTGTGGACAAACGGACAGACGGACAGGTGAAAAACAATATACCCCCGGAATCTCCGATTCGGGGGCATAAAGCTCTGACCAATCAAAAGTTATGACCAAGGTTAAAGTTTTTGTGGACAAACGGACAGACGGACAGACGGACGGACAGGTGAAAAACAATATACTCCCGGAATCTCCGATTCGGGGGCATAACAAGTGTTCTGAATAAAGTTAAGTTGACTGAATTCATTTTTCTATCACATGTTACTCAAAGGAGTTCCCACTAAAAGGGCAGTCCGCAGTTTTGATCATTTCTGTTCTAATACACATCCCTCGAATGAGTTATTGAATCTTTTAGAACTGATATAAGAATTACATTCTTCTATTCATCAAAGCTCGGTTCTTTTCTGTTACATAAAATGGCCCAAGCGCATGCCAACGCATAATAAACAACTTTAACGCAACTAAGGTGCTTTTGAGTTGCGTGTCTTGCGAACGGCTGCCTATTGCTGCGTATGAGAGAAATGGCAATACATAAGTGATACGTAGTGAGTATACGCTGAAGTATGACAGGGACTTAATATTAGTTGATTTTGGTTGCATGAAGTGCAAGGCAAATAATAACGTGCGTCATATGTATTCAGAATTCAGAAAGTTAATTATTTCATTTTGACAGAGTAGAATGGTATTATGTTTTGTCAGCAATCCATTTTTATTTTTTGTCTGGTTTCAAGTGATATTCTGGGAGCATCATTTATCAATATTAACCTTAAATACAGTCAGTTATATGGAGTTTAAGGAACCAAATCAGCCTTACATTTAATATGTATATATATATATAACATATATATATTTAATAGTAAACTCTATTACTAAGTAGAATCATAAGAGAATGAGCTCTTTGATAAAAATACAATTGTTGATTTTGATATTCAAAACATGTCCAAGCATTTCAATATGAATGCAATGTTCCTATAACAAGTTGAAAGTCAAATTACTTACTTAGTATGACAAATAAAGAGGTAAGCAGTAGGAAGCGTTTAGTGGATATCCAAAAACTATCAATGATTGCAAAATACTTACAAAAACTGTCGTATCCTTACGAATTTCGTAAAACCGATCTTAGCGTTACGATTTTGTTCGTTTGCCTTTCACTAAAAAATCGTAGCATAAAATGTTCGTAACTTACGTCAAAAATTACGACAGCAAATGAGGTGTCGCAACTTGAAATTTCGTTCGTAATTACAACAAAGATGGCGTACTTAATTGTTTGTGTCGTGAAAGGCAAGGCTGTTGAGCGTCGACCGCGTATATTTCGCGATCGGTCGATGCTGTTGGATACTTTGGATGATGAGAGTTTAATAAGGAGATATAGAATGCCGAGACACGCCTTATTTGACCTCATCAATGTGCTGCGAGTTAAAATTGAACCTGAGACGCAGCGATCAAAACCCCTGTCCCCCGAAACGAAAGTGTTGATTACAGTTCGATATTTGAGCAAGGGCGGGTTTTTTTCTGAACTGGCCGACTTGCACGGGGTGTCATCTGCAAGTGTGAGCAGGGCAGTTGATATCACGATTAAGGCGATATGTTCATCACTGAACCTGATAACATTTCCTAAATCTAAAAGTGATCAACAGAGAGTGGCAGAAAAGTTTCATGAATTAGCTGGTTTCCCACGCGTCATCGGGGCAGTGGACGGCACTCTCATTCCGATTACCCGTCCCCCTGGTGATGAAGAGGCTGCCTACGTTTGTAGGAAAGGTTATCACGCCCTCAACGTTCAGGCGGTCTGTGATGCCGACCTCAGGTAAAGTAGACAAATAGAAATTAGAATATCGATTGGCCTAATGTTTACACAAATCGTAGTCAAACAACCTTGACATTGTCAAAACACGCCCTCTTCCATCAACCAATGACAATAAGCCAAGGAGGTCTTTCTGGGTTCAACAAAGAGGTTCACTAGGGGTTATACTTAATTTAAACACCGTAACTACTGATTTTCCCCAATGAGTTATTTTTAATATATCATTTTATTATGATTGAAATTTTGTCGCAAACAGAACATAATTATATTCACTTTACACAACGAATAACAACATGTCATCATAAGCACTTAAAAGAACCAAATGATAAGCAATTTGAATATTATTCGTGAAATATTGAAATATGCAAATGAGAGTAATATGTGTACTGATTCCGACCTGACGTTTACTCATAAAGGTAAATAAATAAATAAATAAATCGATACACACATAATGTTATACAAAATTAAAGTCTCTATTTGTACTTTATTTTCTGATAACTTTTTTTATAAGTAGAATTCATCTATGTTTGGAAAGTGTACTATTTGTTAATATAATAATTCATATGCTATATCTTTGGTTATATAGTCTGCAGTTGAAAATGCATGAGTAGTCTTAACAATAATTTGAATGGTGATATTGCAATTACAGATTCACTAATCTTGTTACCAAGTGGCCTGGGTCTACCCATGATTCCTTCATACTGCAGAACAGTGGTCTTGGAAACTACCTTGAAGGACAACAACTTGAAGGATGGCTACTTGGAGATTCAGGGTAATTAAGTTGATGCCAAATCAATTAAGACTATCTCTCTAGATAATGAAAGTTTACAATCAAAATCCTTTTTTTAAAGCCACTTATGTAAAAATTTTATGTTATTATTAAGCCTTTATCCCTATCTCATACGATAAAGTTGTTATTTTGTAATGATGAAGTAAAAAATATATAATTAACAATTAATGAGATACAAATTTGTTACAGCTATGCGTGTAGGCCATATCTTTTAACACCAATGACAAACCCAGCCAGTCCGGCAGAAGAGCGATACAACTCTGCTCATATCAAGACCCGCAACACAATAGAAAGAGCATTTGGTCTTTTAAAATCCCGTTATAGGTGAGTAATAAAGAAGTTAAGACTATATTTGAATTTTGGAGTTTTTGAAATTATGTAAATGATAATTCTATTCATTTATGCACTAATAAAATATCAATCTCAAAAATCCAATATCCCTCAGTTATTTTGTCCAGCAAATTATAAGATCTTGCAAATATGTCAACTGTAAGATATAAACAGACAGTTTAGTACATTAAATTATTATGCTTCCAGGTGTTTGCACAAGACTACAGGTTGTCTGCCATTCAGTGTGGAGAAATGTCATAGGCTTATATTTGCTGCATGCCAATTGCATAATTATGCAATCAACATGAAGATTCCAGTGCCAGATGTACAAGATGATGATGATGATGGTGATGATGAAAGACACATGTACAATAGGCCATAGGCCGAACCATCATATTGTGACAAAGTGCTTCAGGCTGAAGGGTGAATAGTATAACTTGACATATTAATTAAGATTTTAATGTATTAAAGCAATTTTGACAAAGTTCTCCCAAAATCATGTGGTCATTAATGAAATAAAGGCAAATTAATAGCATAAATGCATTGAGCATTATCGACCAATCAGAACGCAGCAACTGCAGTTTGCCCGTAGCAGCAACATGGCGGCTCCCTTACAGGAGTGTTTCTGCCACTTGCTGAAATGTGACAAGGATCCTATTTTACCGTGCACACAAGTATCTTGGGCTAAGCTGTATGATAGTGCTAATGTCTGGGCATCCCTAGATGGTGTGGAGAGGCTTGTTGCAGTTAAACTGCTTGACTACAGTGAAGTTGTAATACCTGACATTGCTTGTTACCATAGACAGTGTTATCAGAGATTCACTGACCTGAAGAGGATTAGACAGGGCATAAACAGGAAGGAAAAGGGAAGGCTTCGACCATCAAGCGAGCTTCCTGATTATTGTGAGGTTAGTAATATTTTTGCTCTTCATATATTTAAGTTAGATGATGTATCAGATCCAAGCAATGTGTGTTATTGTCCAGTTTTCGATCACTTTATATTTTAAGTTAAATCATAAACTCTACTATTCCAAATTGAATTTGGAAGTAAATAATACATTTTTGACATGAGAAAATAATCTTTATACTTTTAAATTCCAGACAGCAAAGAAAATAATTGATATAATGTACATTGTTTGGGCTATTGTTCAGTTTTCGATCAGAAACATAAAGCTTGTATTTTCATTTTCTCTTCATTTAAATAGAAATTAAGAGTGTGTAATAGTAACAGTAATACTATCTTGATAAATGTTTATGCCCACTATATTTTAAGATTGTTATTATCATGCTTATTGAATAATGATATGGAACTAGCTCAGGTAAGTTTAGCGATATCTGAAATATGAATTTTTTTAATTGCCTACAACAATTTTGGCAGTTATTGCCCCTTGACCCGGCAGGTAGCCGGGTGCGCGGAAGCTATGCCCAATTTTTTATCTGAGTTACATGTATGATGATGAAATTTTGGCAGTTATTGCACCTTGACCTGGAGATAATTTTAGTATATTTCTTTTTGGTAAAACATTAAGTGATAAGTGCCCCAAAAAAAATTGCCTGGTTGTTGGGATACAGATATTAGGGCATGTATAAAACTCAAACTTTTGAGTGAAATATCAGCAACCTTGTTTCTACTTCTGAATATTAATATATTGAATGTATATTTTGCAGATTTCTTCATCTGAGCCACCTGCAAAGCTGCCAAATCTCCGGTCCAATTTTGAGTCATCACATTCAACACGCAGATCTGAGCATGTTCTTCCGAATGAATGCATTATCTGTCGTAAATGTAAGAAGAGTGTTGACCGTTCTACTGGGAAGAGAAAAATAGAAGGACTTGTTTCATGCGAAACAAATGCAGAAAAACTGTTAGGAGCAGCACGTCTCAAAGATGATGGTAGAATTCTGTTACAGATTGGAGATCTTGATCCTGTATGTATAGAAGTTCGCTATCATGCATCTTGTTACAAGAACTACACCAAGTGTGTCTATGATGGAAAGCAGACGATTGTTCGACCCTTGACAGAGTCATTTGAGACTTTCTGTGCAGAAGTGATAGAAAAGAGGCTTGTTTCTAATGGAGAAGTGCTGAAGATCACTCATCTCACCAAACTCTTCATAGACACTGTGAAGGATGTAGAAGGACTGGATATCAATGGTTATCGGAATTTTCAGTTAAAGGACAGGTTAAGGAAGAAGTATCCTGATCTTGAATTCATCCAGCCCGAGTCCAGATATTGTGAACTAGTCCTCTACCATACAGCAGATGATTCCAACACTCTGATTAGGATGCCAACATATGATCATGATATTGACTCTTGCTCCGACACAGACGAGGAAAGTGAACTTCCATCCCAACATTCTTTCAGCCAGCATTCAACACAAGATGAGTTTGCTGAGCTCTACAGAGTTGCCATAATGGTTAGGAGTGCTATCCAGGCATCACCATCTGTCACAATGTGGCCTCCTTCAGCCAACAACCTGACTCAAAACAAGTGTTTTGACATGATTCCATCAAAGCTCTTCAATTTTCTTGCCTGGTCATGTGGAATATCTGATAACTTTTGCACTGATAGAGTTGAAGTTTCCAGCACTGATGCACAGAACAAACTACTATCCCTATCACAAGATGTTATCTTTTTAGCCACGCAGGGAAGGAAGTTGATGCCGAAACACCTTGCATTAGGAATGACTGTACGACATCTTACAGGATCTGCAAGAATTCAGAATCTCCTGAATGCTTTTGGACATTGTGTCTCACACTCTGTAACACTGGAACATGACACTGCTCTAGCCGCACAACAGTTACGTCGTGAAACCCCTGTTCCACATGGATTTGAGCCTGATGTCTTTACCACCCTCGTTTTGGACAACAATGACTTTGGAGAGGAAACTCTTACCGGTAGGTTCACATTAAGAAGCAATTATCTAAAGTTATTTAACAATAAGTTAATTTAAGAGTTATTATTATCCATTTTCTTTCATCAAACATTTTTTAATCATGTTTATGTTTTTTTTCTTTTAAGACAGGATGGAAGTAGGTAAGATGCAAAACATATATCACTGTCAGCTTTTGCTTTAGTCTTCATGCACATAATCTTCTATGTCTATTAACCTGCACGCTTCTGTCTATAGTCTGTCTGTGGTGATGGTATCTATCCAATTGTCTAAAATGCTGCATGTATTAGACTTCACAATAGTTTGTAGTCTTGATGTCACAATATTATATCAAAAGTCCCTAAAGATAAGATAAATTTTACTTAAATTTAGAATGATTGAGTATCAAACTGGTTAAAGCTTTTTTTCATGTTGAATCATCATATCTTTAATATTAATAGTATCACAAGGAAAGAAGATCAATATCCTTTAGATATGTATGGCATTGTGAACACTAACCCTAGAATTTAAAAATTTTCAGTTGTGAGTTTAAAGTAATGTCAAAGTTAAATATATCTAACACAAACCTGTATTTCAATCTAATCAAACAGTAAATTATGAATAATAAACATTTTATTAGAGAATTACTCCACTAAATGGTGTCTATAAGCATAAGCATAGGCTATTATTAAAAGACTTGTACATTTATTGATTTAATTGTCACTGATTAATTTCAATAGGCAAAGGAACCACGCACAACACGAATGGACTTATCATCCAACGCGTCACAAACATCCAGCCTGAACCAGAGGAACTTGAACCTATGAGCAGAGATAGGAAGCGCACCATAGATGCTCCACCACCTGACATCCACAATTATCATGGGCAGAAGCGTAGAGGACCAAATCAGTTTCAAGGTTCGGTGTGACGATTTTCTCATTCAATAACATTCAGTGCAGCATGGTTAACAAGGGTAGCATTTTGAAACTTTTAGCATATTTTCTGAAGTACAATTAGAGATGGGAGTGATGGTTCAAAATGTCAAAGGTACTTGAGTAAAATAAAGAAGAAGAAATACAGAATTTGTACTATGGCTGAAAGTGTTATCCCCAATTTTAACTCACAATAGCTGTAACAGTATACTGGAAATGTAATTTTTTGGTTCACAAAAATGTAAATTTTACCCATTTTGTAAAGCTTTAAAACTTTTTCTAAAATCTTTGAAACAAATTAATTATGAATGATGTAAAATATCATTTCAGGGGAGGAACTGGATCTTACCAGAAAACCTGATGTCCAACAAGAATCCATTGTGACTGACAGAGCTTACTTCCTAGCAAAGCACTGTCATGTATGCATAAATTTTGTTTGTTTTAAACAAAGTGTATGAATGATTTTTCATTTCTTTTCATTGGTATTATAATTTATTACTTTGATAGGCTAATAGTGGAACTTTTTTTATATTTCAGACTGATACATTATTAACCAGGATGGACTGGTTGGAACCAAGTGCTGCACAAGGATTCCCATCCGATCAACAAGATTGGGTACCTGCCAATTATTGATGCAAGTCCAACTGACAAATCAACGGTTAATGCCATTCTTGAAAAAAGCCTTGAAATCACCAGTGCTTTGAACCTTCAATCGATTGTCCTTGTCATGGACCAAGCTATTTATGCCAAAGCCCAGGAGATACGATGGCAAGGTCCTGAAGAGTTCAGAGATAAGATCATCCTCAGACTTGGTGAATTTCACACAGCCATGGCTTTCTTAGGTGCTGTCGGGAAGCGATTCAAAGATGCAGGATTGTTGGATGTCATAGTTGAATCAGGGATTGTGGCTGAAGGATCCATTGCCGGCGTTCTCAGTGGGCATCACTACAACCGATGTCTTCGTACCCACAAACTCATCTGTGAAGCTCTTCAGCGCCTTAGGATACAGGACTACATCAGTCAGCTCCAGGAGACGGAATATCAAGATGCTCTGATGATAATAGAGAATAATGTCCAGGATGATTTTCAATCAAAGTTCTTGACAGCAATCCAGTCTGATTCAGTAGGCACATTCCTGAGAAGTTTTCAAGAGTACATCAACCTCAGATCCAGACAGAATGCTATGTATGCATTTTGGTCTTCATACTTAGAGATGATTGAACTACTCCTCCGCTTCATTCGAGCAACAAGAGAAGGAAATTGGGATCTCCATTTGTCATGTGTAAGGGACATGATTCCATGGTTCTGTGCATATGGAAGAATAAATTACTCCAGGTACCTTCCAGTATACTACTTTGAAATGTCAAATTTACCATCAACACATCCTACAGTATATGCAAGACTGAAAGATGGAGAGTTTGCTGTGAAGAGGCATGAAGACCATGGGTTTGCAAAGTCTGTTCAAGATGTCATGTCAACTATTTCAGGGTTCTCAAACCCTTTCACGTTTGAGGAAAATGAAGACATTGTCAACATTTCTTCAGGCAAGGTAGCACCTCCAAATGTGAAGTCTGAACTATCATCAGCTTTCAGTCGAGGAGAAGAATGCTTCAGTTCCTTTGTCAAGGAGAGACTTATTGAAAACCAAAAGGATCTCTATGACAGCCTTACTCTCCCATCATGCAAGACATTCTCTGACATTGATAGAAAGCCAAAGTCAAAGCAGTCTCTTGTCAGCGATTCATTGAAGGAAAATCGAAATATCCTATCAAGATTACTTGTCATTGCTCAAGAAAAGGGTTTAGATTTGAAAGGTGGCATGGCTTATCCTTTGAGCTCAGTCCCACAGGCAATTGCACACTTTGATGGATCGATGGTGAAGACATCCAAAGCCACCTTGCTGAATGAATTGGAAAGACAAGTGCCTAACTCTCAACTAAAGGAGGATGCAAAGTTCAGCCAGGAAACTGTACTTATCATAGATGCCATGGCTTTAATTCAACAGCAACGCCACTTTCCAGAAACGTTTGGTGGATTTGCCCTTTCCTTTCTGCAGCAGATAATATCTCTGGCGAAGAAATATGGAGCTAAAAGGGTTGACTTTGTCGGTGACAGATATCCTGACATTTCAACAAAAGGATATGAGAGACACAATCGATCAGCACAAGGTGAAACAAGAGTCAACATCAACAGACCTGAACAGAAGATGCCTCAACAGATGAAGAAATTCCTTTCCTGTGGCAGTAACAAAGAAGGATTGCTCAAGTTTGTTGTTGATGAGTGGAAAGGGTACCAGGTACATGTTTTTGGTAAAACAGAGATTTATGCCACCTATGAAGACCGCTGCTTCAAGCTCTATGGGTCAGAGAACACTCTTCAATGCGAAGATATTGTGGATTTGCAGTCAAACCAGGAGGAGGCAGATACCAGGATGTTCCTGCATGCTCACCACGTCTCACAGTCCAGCCAACCAGATATCGATATCATCATTCGGACAGTTGACACAGATGTTCTTGTGATTGCTGTTTGGGCTTCTACCATCTTGGCAAATCGATTGATATTGTTACTTTCACTTGGAAACAACACAAGATCAATAGATGTTCGAGAGATGAGCAGGACACTGGGAAATGCAACTTCAAAAGCACTGGTTGCCCTTCATCCTTTTACAGGATGTGACACTGTGAGTGCCTTTAAAGGAAAGGGAAAAGTAAAGGCTCTTAAGTTGATGATGAAAGATGTAACTTTCCAACATTCTTTCATGGACCTTGGCAAGGATCTTACAATATCTCAAGACCTGCATCAAGATGTGGAAAAGTTTGTCTGTGAACTGTATGGATGGACAGGATGTGTTAGTGTTAATGATGTGAGGTACAACTGCTTGAGGTTTGGATGTACTGGAGAAACAAGCATGCCACCAAACAGTGACAGTCTGTCATTACACATGCAGCGCGCAAACTACCAAGCTTACGTCTACCGGACATGCATGCTACAGATGCCAAGGCCCTCCCCGGCTGGTCATGGATGGACACTGTCAGATTCTGAAATTTCCATTAAGTGGACAACTATGCCTGTAGCTCCCCCAGCAGTGCTGCAATCTGTTCATTGTGGATGCATCAAAACCGCATGTGATTCTACAAAGTGCTCATGCAAGAAAGCGGGACTTGTGTGTACTGACCTATGTCGATGTGATGGATGTTCTAACAGAGAGCTCCAGCAGAACAGTGACACAGACAGTGATTGATTTGGATCAAATCCTTTCAACATTGATGATGAATAATGCTTACAACAGAACATTGATGATGAAAATTGATATATGACCTTTAACACTTATGAAATTGAACAATAGGCAGTCTCAGGATGTCAGTCGCCATAGTTACCAGCTACCTCAGGTGTGATGAATTAAGATGAATATTTTTAAAAATTAGGTTTTTGGTTCATACTAGTTTCCCAAAACATTCAGATATCATAATTCCTTCATGATATTGAAGGAAAAGGTGTTTTCTAATCAACATTCATGAATAACCATAGTTTGTTTACCATAAAATGTGATTCAATTTCCGTCCATGCCCACTGCTACAATGCAAATTTCAAAATCAGTTTATTTCATAGTGACCAAAGATATTAAGGAGAACATTGTTATTTTTTGATTGGAAGGTGGTAGAGAATATTATTACATAAAGTTCTTTTATTCACCCCTTGGCCTGAAGCACTTTTAATTTTGAGCCCTTGTTTGGGTCCTCGGCCCACGGCCTACAATGGTCCAGTCCAAGATGGCTATGCCACAAGGAGAGCTGTTATCAACAGGACTTTTTCTAATTGAAAGGTAACATTTAAAACAGGCCATACGAGTTAAAATTCATAACAAAAAGCAAAATAACAAACTAGTTTAAACAGTAAAATATGTTTATTGATTTTGATTAATTAAATGTTTTTTTACAAGAAAGCCTACATACAAAATGAACAAACTTCATCCTCAACAATTTTCATGTACAACAACAGTTACTCATGCTTTGTGTATATTTTCTTATGAATAAATCTATTAAAAAAAGTTTCTCTCAGATTATCATTTGCAAGCACATAGTGAATATACAGTAATAACAAATCAAATGGGAATAATCCTACCCTCTGTTCAATGTCCGTTAGGTCTATGGGTTGTGACCCGCCCCCTGTTCGCACCAGCTCCCTCCTCCTGTCCGCCACCTTCTTCCTCGTCTGACTCCTACAGGAATACAGTATACTTTCATACATCTGTATATAGGTTATCTTTAATTTGTTGATATTAATGCAAGTTTTTACTTTAAAATAACTCAATCCATAAGGAAATTGTACTTTTTATCCTCAGGATAGTATACTATCCTGTATAGATGTATAATTCAACATTTTTTTAAATATTGACAGTTGACATTCTTTTTATAATCAAAGTATAATGTGCTTGAAAGTTCTATTTTATTTACTTACTTGTAGTCCATCCATTTCTTTTTAACTTCCTTAGTTTCTCTTTTGTTAACACTGTTTGCACTTATTCTGAAATGAAATCAAATGTTAATATTATTTACAAGACCCAGTTTACTTGTATTATGACAATGCATAACATACATGACTAAATATGTATAACTTGACCGTTGCTTATCTTTGATCAGGTTATCTTACTTAGCACTACAGTTTATTATTTTTTTTGTAAATACACCCAATGCCCTTTGCCTGTAATGAAACTGTCATAAATCTGTTTTAACAAATGGTTGTTACATTATGATCTATTCAAAAACAGTTACGGAGGCTCCAAGTAGGACTTTTAATTATGCTTATAGACTCAATTTATTCAATTTTGTAAGTAAATCTACATGGTTTAGACAGACAATTTTTTTTTGCCACCTTAGGCCTTAAATACAAAAAAGGGGTAACAAATCCCTGCACATTTTCATTAACATACTGCTACTTACAAATATACATGAAAATATTGCAAATGCTAAAGTGTATCATATCCAATATTATTAAAAAATTTGCCTTATCTCTTGCCTTATTAAACATATAGAAATGTTATGTAAGATATCATCTAAAAAATTAATTCTATAAACTTCTATGAAAGTTGTGTTTTGGATTTCCACTGATAATTCTTTTAAAAAAGACATGATGCTAATTGGCTTCCTTTTTTATTATTCAATTATTAGATAATTGTTTCACATCATAATTTAATTGGCCATTTTTTCATCCAATGTGCAAAATGGCTCATGGCCCTGCCTTTCCCAATCACTGTAACCTCATTGTAAGTCATAAAAACATTTATCAATTTCTGTTGTTTTACAAATGGTGAAAAATAAATCAACATGTCAATTCACAATTTTGTTTACATTTGTGTGTGTGTGAGGTCAAATTTATCTTTGTGAATATTGTAAATATAAATGTTTTTCTTCATATAATGCTAACTGAACTATACTTCACTGTATGAAAGAATATTTTGTCTTTTGGTCAAATTACTGTCTGAATGAAAATATAAGAGATTACTGATTAGTAATTAATTTGGATCATGCTTCTGTATTGTACTCAACTTACGGAAACAATGAAATATTTTGTGCCAATCGGCCTACACGGGTATACATGTAGGCTTACATACTGTTCGCATTTATTTATTTTCGGTGAATCATGTTATGTTACTTACTTCTCCGCTATCTCCTGCCATGTCCTTGTTTTCATCGAGTTGGTGAGTGACGACGAAAAGGAACCCGTCAGAAGGTCCTTCTTCTCATCAACACTATCGATTAGGATCTCTAGCTCGGACAAGGTCCAGTTCTTTGATCTATGCCTCGAAACTTTGTTTTTTACCTCCATTATTCTCGAGTTTTACACCTGGATGTCGTCTGTTGTTGATAGCACGTGAATTGGACCAATCGGATGCCACCTTACATCGCGATGATCATGAATATTCATTTCGACATCCGTTATTTGCATTTTCGAGTTATCGGAGATCTGTTTATAATATACTCCCCCCCCCCCCCCATTACTACAATGCGTTTTCATTTACATGCAGCAAAATTAATTGCAATGCTAGAGTTTAAAATTCTTTATAGTTTTGATTTTGTGCGTATTTTAAAAGGAAATCCTCAGTCATGACGTCATAAGGTATTCCCCGGAATTTTGTCCTTGACCTTTATAACTTTTGTTTTGTCAATATTATCGCAACGTGCTTTATGATTGGCAGGTGGGATTTTCGTTGTTGTGTTTTTATCTCATGTAAAATAAGCGCACGCACCTGCTTATAAATTCTTTGAACTTTTTCTAACTTCCCCTGACAAAGAGTTCCACTTTGAGATACGATTTAATCGTAACGAGGTTTGTTTTACGATCGATTTACGAACGTTTAGTGAAACGGTCTTATCTTATTATGACAAATTCGTAATATCGGTCGTAACTGCTTACGATGGTTCTTAGTTACAAACGTTTAGTGAAACGGCACCCAGGCCAAGATTTTCTTTTCTTTTTCTCCTAATCAGGTACTCGTTGCCGCTCAAGTTACCCATTGGACGCGATTGAGGTAACTGAGACGCGAGGTAAAGCTACCTACATATAGATGACGTCTCCCAAATCAGGTTCGTTAAAAGCTATGGCACTTTTGCAGAAGGTACTGTACTTTGCACGCCGAAATAAGTATTCTTTTATTGAGTTAAAAAGAAATGTAAACACGATATCAAATTTTCAACGAAAGATTTTTCTACCGAGTATGACGACGGGGCTTTGAAATACTTATACGTTTAAAACAATATAATATTAAGGGAATTGTCATCACCCTTTTGACAAATCATGTTCAAAATAATTGCTTCATATCACCTTATTCCGACTATATGACAGAGAGCTAGAATGGCTGCACAGCCCAGGCAGCAGGAACAGTCGCCACTATCGTCACATCGGAAGTCATTTATTGTCAGGTGTCTGGGTCAGTAGGAGTTAAGAGCATTCATCCCATGTTGCATTCTATCCCCACAGAGGCAGATTAATTCATGTTGATTTAGCCTCTGTTCTATTACGACGAGTTTGTGGGATAGAATGGGAGATGTTTGATTGGAGGCAATCAAAATTAGTTGTGCTATCAGCGAAGCTGTTCTTAAATCATCATTTTGGCTACTGAAACAAAGGCATTGTGATATGAACCACCCTTTCCATGCGAGAAGCCTTGTCATTTGATAAAGAAATTCAAATGTACTTGATCTGCCTCTGTGGGGAGAGAATGCCCATGTTGCCAAGATCATCAAATCAAATATGATTTATGTCCTCTACTCACGTCATCTTTTTAAAGGTTTCCTTTGGGAAATTATATTTCATATTCTCAGTACTAGTAAACAATGACACTTCACGACAGAAATGTCCATATTTGATTCTACACTGTGCATTGTATTTGATTTGTCTATAAACTTGTTGTTGTAAAGGATGATTGGTTTTAAAGAGGAGCTTTCTTTTCTGTTTATAAAGTCTAAATAAAGATCAACTCAATGATTCAACACAAAAGTACCTTGCCTACAAATAGACATTAAAGCTAAAACCTCAATCTGACAAAAGCAGGTAGAAACAATTAGTTCTCATCCTGATACGGATACATAATGAAGGACAATGAAGGACAATGTATCTATTTCCATTACATACATGTATCTTTCGCCAATGATAAGCATAATTTCACTTGACACCAGAGGTAGATCATGTCATAAAACATCGAACCAACCTTTCTCCCTTATCTATCTACTCTCTTTTGGATGGCAACATTCACGTGTTTAATAACTGAAATATTGTTCAAAACACGTTAAACACCACCTCACTCACTCACTCTGTCAGAACAAGATTAAATCCGTGTTTTATTGACAGTTCCCCCTAGCGGAAAATATTTATACCACGATCAATTGAAAGTTTTCTTTTTTGCCAAAGGAAAAGGGTTCTTTACATCACAATGACTTTTCCATGATTAAGAAACCAAAATGGTGATTTTAGAACATCCGTCGCTGATTGCACAACTAACTGGTTGCATCCAATCAGGCATCTCCTATTCCAACCCACAAACCTGGCTAATCGGACCATAGGCTAGATCAACATTTCATGACTTGATCTTCCTCTGTTGGGGGAGAATTGACACCAGATGGTGTAACATGATATTTTTTTCTGTAAGGTCCTTGTTTATCTTAATGTCACGAAATCTACTAATTTATCATGCTGATTCGTGTTTATTTTACACAAAAACGCCACTATTGTCTTACTTTTCACTGAATGCGGCAAATACAGTGGCACCAGTTAAGCACATTTGTCAAAATCATTCCATTAATAGATATACGCAAGGTCAGTGCTATCCTTTTTATCCCACCGGTATGTAATACCGTGGGATATAGTCATTGCCCTGTCCGTCTGTATGTCCGTCCGTCCGTCCGAAGCAGTTCACATATCTTTCTGAAACTTTACATGTGTATTGCCCACCTACTGAAGTGGTGCTTTTTGACATTTTCACATTTCTGAAAATTTTATTTTTTATTATTTCCATGGAAACGGCTCTTATTTGGACTCTGTTCATGAAAGGTTTCGTTTCCGGAGCAGAACTAAAAAAAACGGTCCACACATCTTTCTGAAACTTTACATGTGTATTGCCCACCTGCTGAAGTGGTGCCTTTTGATATTTTCACATTTCTGAAAATTTTATTTTTTATTAATTCCATGGAAACGGCTCTTATTTGGACTCTGTTCATGAAAGGTTTCGTTTCCGGAGCAGAACTCAAACACCGGTCCACATATCTTTCTGAAACTTTACATGTGTATTGCCCACCTACTGAAGTGGTGCCTTTTGATATTTTCACATTTCTGAAAATTTTATTTTTTATTATTTCCATGGAAACGGCTCTTATTTGGACTCTGTTTTTGAAAGGTTTTCGTTTCATATATATAAGCGTATACTATTATGAACCTTGCTTGAAACATTTACAATTATCTTTCAAAGGTTTACATCTAACGATCATGTGGAACCGGTGGGATATGTCATCTTCTGGTGACTCTTGTTTGCATCATGATTGATAGCTTATTGTTTGCTTTTCTTGTGAAGGGCAAGATCCTAGGCACTCTCCTTGTTCTCGAGAAGTACGATTTTATACGAGATAGTATGCCTCGATGCGTGCACAATAGGAAGAAAGGACTTTCAAAGGAAATGTATGAGCGATTGAGTTGCGAGATTCAAGTAGAATTCATTGAACGTACCTGCCTGACAATACTCACTTTTAACAGAAGGCAGCGTCATAAACGATTGTAATGAAATATTCACATCAACAGAATAAACTCTCGTTAGCGATAACCAGACGGGAGATTACCAGGACAACTTTCTCGCAGGCCTAAAAAGTTGGTTAGAAATCGGGGTAAAAACAGGGGGGTGCTTTTACGTATTTTCGTACCGTTGCCTCTCATTGCCAAAAAAAATCGAAATACTACAAAAGAAAATAGGAAAACAAATCCAGAGACACTTATTTCTAGATTTTCATTTATGTGACGTCTAATGTTTACTTTGTAAGGAGAAAAACAGAAATGTAAAAAACGTATTTTCGCATAGCGGACATGTCTACAAAGAATTCATGATGTAGAATAATTATTCAGCTACAATTTGCACTATCTATCGGATTTTTATCACAACGTACTCACATCAAATTAAATAAAAGAACGACCATACCGTCTCAATCGGAGTATCTCCCACATGCAATCGCCCGCTTTCATTGGCTGTCACGATAAAAGCGTGAGCTACGATTGTGTTTGTAATCATCGTTTTTACGACTAAATATATGGTAAGGAACACCTTGCTCGAATCTAATGTTCTGTTTCTTGAGAGGATAGACGGATCAAAACTTAAAATAAAGCTTTAATAGTTTTAACTTATCATTTACAACCACTCAGATATAATAAAGGATGAGTAAAGGTTTATATAACCAACATATGACACAATAACAAACTGTTTTTGAACTTTTTTCCCCAACAGTATTTGTTTTTTTAAGTGTACAAATGCGAATTTTAACTCGCTCTGTTTCATAAATCACATACATGAAATTAAGTTAATTAAATTCTTTTGAAAAATCGATTTTCTAGGCATTTTATATATCAGAAAGTTTAAGTTTTAAAAAGGTATTTCGATAACTTATACTTAAATTTGGCAATACATGATACTCCTGTTTTGTTAAAGCTTATCAAATTTGAGGAATCGCTCGATATGTACATTTATCTTGAGACCTAAAAACTGCAAATTTGAGTATTATCTTAAATCGGTTTTAAAATATTCTGTGTTAACTTTAATTTCACATTTTTGGGCTAGATAGACTCGGATGACAATGACAGTGCCCATGACAACATAGTGTGTGGAACATTTAAATACTTATTGAAATTGCATGTTATTATTGAAACTTTGTTCTACCCACACACCGAATTTGGTTAATTTTGGTTGGTTATTAAAAAATGACTGATTATGCCTACTCTCGTCAAGAGCTTGAGGCACAACAATGGGACAATGTCCTTGCCGCTGACCTATTGTTCTCGACCATTGAATACTCAGAGTTATGTCTGTGTCCGCATCCTCTCCATGGAATGTTGGCCATGTAACAATCAATCAATTCCTTAAAGCTTTCAAGTGAAGATAGTTGGTGTTATGCAAAGGTCAGTCATGAATTTCAGTTTCTGGTTTAATATACCAAATCAATTTGATACTCATTCTCTCCCCACAGAGGCAGACCAAGTCATGTTGATTTAGCCTCTCTTCTATTACGCCGAAATCCGTGGGTTCCGGCAGTTTCCCCTGGCGGAGTAAACTTTCATCTTAATACATTTGGATTTCTTTATCAAATGACAAGGCCTATCGCATGGAAAGGGTGGTTCATATCACAATGCCTTTGCTTTGTTTCAGTAGCCAAAATAATGATTTAAGAACAGCTTCGCTGATTGCACAACTAATTTTGATTGCCTCCAATCAGGCATCTCCCATTCTATCCCACAACCTCGTCGTAATATAACAGAGATTAAATCAACGAGAATTGATCTGCCTCTGTGGGGAGAATGTTTGATACTGTCAACAGCAAATTATCTCAGATGTAAAAAATAACTTAAAAGTTTAAAATAAACTGGTTGAGTGATATAAACAGTTCTCGTTCAGCTATACGTATTCACGTTCAACATTGATCTTCTTTAACGAGTACATCAATATTGGTGCGGGTGTATTATGTACACTTGTCATGTGTTTAAGTAGCCATTGGATGCTGATACTTTTAAGACATAAACATTTGTTAAATTAGTGTGCTTCAAAAAGTTATGAAGCATTTAAACTCTCAACGATTCTTTAAGAAAAGTATTGGCAGGAAAGTCTAGCCTTTCTTCGAAATGTTTTTGCATTATTTACATTCCTTGCCGTGAAGGTCAACTGGACCGGGGATGATATTTGTTGATTTGCTCTTAAAATCAACAAAGCATCTCTTTTACCGGTATATATTGTCTGACAATATAAATGGTGCATTAATAAAGATATATTCCTGTTTTTGTTGTCAAAACAACATTCTAAATCATTTGAAGCCGTGAACATTTGATATAATTCAAGTTTGTAAAAGGTATTGATCATTTATAAATTATAAATACTACTTTTTTCGGGTTAGGTTTTATTCTGCCTTAGACATTACCATATATGCAGAAGAGCATGTCAGTATGTGGCTACATCAGCGATAAGTGTAAAGTGTAAAACAGAACTCTAAACAAACCTGCTGACCTTTATCGACAACAACTGGACTGGTGTCCTCACCATTGATCCTTGTTTTAAATCAATGATTCCCGATTTAAGTTACACTTGTTCCACTTCCTCCCTGAAGAATATTGGTCATGATCAATCAAGTCTCGAGACCTTTTAGTGATATATTGAGATATCAACAGTTAAAAATGGAATGAGATACCTAAACTTCCATCAATTTTGTTTTCCAGGATTGATTTTCTAATATCTAGGATGTTTTTATTTATAGTCAATAGTGAATAGTCAAAACATACATAACAAGAACAAACCTAATGACCTTCATTGAGTTTTTGTTCTCAATCAATGATTTAATTATGATTCCGAATCGAGTGTTTTGTTTGTCCACTTCCTCGATGAAATAATCAGTCAAGTCTCTATGACATGACTTTAAGTGACGATATTCAGACAAAAACGAAGAATGAAATGAGATACCCAACTTGCATCTTTGTACTTTTACCAGCAATAATTTTCATATATCTACGATGTGAATATCTAAATAGACGTACACTAATATGATAACAAAACTGTATGGTTGCAGTTATAAATACAAACAACTGACATGTCATCTACGTTTGTGTAAGAAAAATAATTCATTTAGCAGCTCAACTCAAACTACACTAACATGGTATTAACCTTTTTGTCTAATAAGATTTTGAAGATTTGGTCCCAGAAAGAATATTTAAGGGTTTTTTTGACAACAAAAGACGGTATTGATTCTTTTTTTCGTGTTCATTATTTAATTTTGAATAAGCAAGTGAAATTGGTATTGGAACGCTCCTGTGGCAACACAATCGTATGAAAGCGACAGTAGTACACACACCTTTGTTATAGGACGAATGTTTTACACTGAAACCAAACGAATGACAATATTATTTTGTAACAACGACAGTTAGAGGTTTCAAGATATATTTTGTACAAAAATAAATATAATAGAAATGTTCGTTGATTTCCTTCTGGGCGTAATTACTTAATTACTTAATAAGAACTTATTATATATATTATTAATAATAACCACCTATTTTGATCAATGAGATTGAAGGGGTCACTTTATAATCACGTCATAACACAACATTTTAATTTGAAAATAAACTGCCACTTTACACTTTTCAATTGCATAAATTAGACATTTTTCTTCTTTTTTAAATGTAACCTCCATTCTCGGAATTACGGCGTAACACATGAAATATATAACAAGCACACAATTCTACATGGAATTGCCAAGTTTTTGTTAGCATGACAAAATATTGAATCAGCATATTATAAAGAAAACAAGTGGAAACAATTTGTCATCCACAAAGATATGTGGGACAATTATTATTAGAAAAAAATAATCACATTTGTAAATAATTCATCATAAAGGAGTTTACTTCTATAGTTAAACTGCGTATTCAGCGATGTCTATCAAATTTCACATACAGCAGGTTTGATTGATATTAAAACTTTAGATATTTGTTGAAAGTATTTTGAATTACAATTTTAAAGAGATAACAGTTGGAATGATCGTTAACTAAATTGCTTTCCCTGTTTAATTCTTATTATGAAAACTCTTTTGCTGTATCATAAACCAATAAACTGAAATAGCTGAAATAGGAATCACGCCTGGAAAGCAAATACTTCTCTTTGGTGAGCAGTCTCATGGTACAGATGCACCTAACATCTCACAACCTACGCATGTGTCCTTTTGGCCTCAACAAAAATGTGTTAATTAATATGGTAAATGATTTAAAACCAGTTGAGATATATCTTGAAAAAGGGAACATCTGTGCAACTATACACTAGTTAAACACGTTTTGCATGCTCATCCAAACCTCAAAAGAATTATTTCCAATTGATGCACAAACGATGGTGGGGAAGAATCCCGAAATAGATTCGACCTTTTGTATTCGAATAGTTACTATATCAGATCCGGTGATATCCATTAAACTGACGTCCAAAAGGAACTTTGCCATAACATTTACCACACAGAAATATCAAAATCAATCTGACACTGTTCATTCTTGGATTTGGCAATGACTTGGTTATGTTAAAACCTTTGAATTGAGGAATATTCGTGCATGTTTGAAACAATTGTGAAAAAACCATAATCACGTGACTTTTATAGTGATGCTTAGCCACGTGATGACAAATTCTATAAATGTTAATATTCAATGCTCGTCACCACATTAGAAAAGCACTTTAACATCAGCAAAGATATCACGAATCTCCTTTTCAATTGTCTGGAATGATTCACCACCACCACCCTAGATACAAAATACAACATTTAGGGGATACACTCTCTGCAAGGTTTTTCAAAGACATCAGTACTGATTTCGTAACCCTATTCTACTATTGTTAGAATGTGATGGATTGACTTTCTTCCACAACATGATAAAATCGGTATCGCTTCTCCCTCTCGTGTTTTATCTCTCTGCACTTGCTTCACAATGGACCCAATTTATTTTCTAATGTCCATATTCTATGGGCCGTTGCACAACTTTAAAGGGAATCAACAACCTTGCTTGTGAAACCTAATTGACCCTCGTTGATGAGAGCGTCCAGACGAGTAAGGGGGGTCATGTGACACGAACTCGGTACTGGCTGTCAACTGTAAGCAGTTCGTGACCAAACTATTGCGTCCCTACCGAGCATTTACGACTCTTTCGCGGACCTGCTAAAAAAAACCATTGAAGTTAAAAATTCGGGTTGCAGACTCCCTTTCAGACTGGAAACAAGAGTCCACATGTGTTCTATAGAACTCGTGATAGTGATATAAGACACGTGAACACAACCAAGCTGGTTCATCTAACAAGATTACCTTTGGTTAAATCGATAAACAATGTTCTTCTCTACTCTTTCATTATGTTTATATGAAAACATGTATCTCTTGTCTCAAATAAAAATCTAAAAACTGGAACACTCCCACAACATTATACCGGCTCCATTTACATCTTAATTTGGTTTGGACATAAAATCTATCAATTGGCAGCAAGGGAACATTCAACTTGTGGTATTTCAGGATCACTACAATGGAAACCTAATAATATAACCCACTACCATCACTGTATCATTATCTGTTACTAAACATGTTTATGTTCCTTTTGGATACTCTATATTGTAAATGGATTTGAAGGCGAAAATCCATGGATGCCATGTTTATATATTCAAATTTTGTTTTTTCCTTCGGGTTTTGTTAAAAAATTTACTTTTGGCAATCATGAAATGATTTGTAATGTTTTCGTTATTTAGGGGGCAATTTAATCAATATTCCAAGTTATTTATGGATATAATAATTTCTACCTGGAAACATGACATTGGAAGGAGGTAACCTCGTTATAATAGTTTGAATACCGTGGCGAATAGAAGCATTTGATATATATTTGAACTAATTCACATTGCAAAAAGCATGTGAAGAGAGATATCAACTGATTAAACTAAGGTAAATAAACTAAATAGTCTTTGTCGTTAACATTGAATATCCGTTTACACGGAGTTCAATGTACTCTGAAATCTGCAAAACTAACCTTTATTCCAAGGGATGTTGGAAATGTGACCTCAACAGCGCCTACAACCAAAAGATATCAGCTTCTCAGAATATACTGAATTTTGTCTTGGAAATCTTTTCTTATCACAAAAGAGTTTCTATTTACTGATTGAACCTATTGCCTTTTGACAGTTTATGTGCAGAAGATGAAAATCTCAGTAAAGTAAGAGAGGTAAAGTTAGAACAGTTTAGAATGTTCCTTTTATAAAACATGAATTAAAGACCCATCGTCGAATTTAGCAAATGAATGAATAAATAAAGGTATGAAAAGTAGATTGGAAACATGTAACCAAGAGAGCTTGTTAAACAATTATTAATAGAATAGCATTATTATTTTTTCACCATTTTTACAAGCATTTAAACTCTGATGTGTATTCATGGTTTCTCCTTCAAACATTATCTGTGTTTTAATACAACTATTTCCTCCAATGATTGGTGAAATAGGAAGACATCTATCTATGTGTTAAATAGTTCAGCAGGTGTACATTTATTGAAATCTATTGCAATATATGTGCAACCTGTCGTAATTTCGTAATTACATTATGTTATCTTTTCCATCTCTAATTTATCATTGAAATGTGCTCTTGTTCATAAGGACTTCCATTTTGAATAAGAGGTATTCTTCTTCGTATTATTGTTCGTTATACATTAAGTTTTATGCTGCGATTATGTTGTCATTCATTGCACTTAATGTAATGCATTGGACAGATTGCACATTTGAGACACATCCCCTATGATGACTTATTTCATTTTGTCAGGTAAGGGAACAGTATTCAGCATCAGTACTTGAGCGAAGGCGTTCAATATATCAAATGTAAACATTAATGTTCGATTGACTTAAACGCAATAAATCAATGGCAACAAATTATTACAAAAACCCATTCTTGAAACGCACAATAACTTGTTTGAAACACAGAAGACGTTCGGAATTATCTGAACCATCCGTATTTAATTATCATGAGATTAAATGAAGTCAGGTAACTGGAATGTGTCATTTATATGTAGATAAGATAATGATGAAGTATGTTGCAACAGTTGCAAAAATGTATTTTATTACAGGAATTAAGTTGTTATATCTGGCCCCGTGTGGTATTTTTCTCTGAATTATTCATCATCATTATAACCTGGCATGAAGCCAGTCATCAGATCGTGTTGGTAATTAACGAATAAATTGACACTGCCGCAAATCGCCCTGAATGAATGGGCACTCGTATCATATCCTTTATCACTGACTGCCAACTAATCCATTGCATGTACACTCCAGCAGTAGTAAAATCAATGTAGTCAAAGGAGTAAAGTATTGGTCTTGGAACCATGTCTAAAGTCAGAAAAGTTCTATAGTTAAGGTTCAGACATTTTCTTTTACAATACTCTAACCAATAAAGCAAATAGATTGCCTTAATGAAAATTGTATTACATTATAGTTCACCACAAATCTGTTCGGAGAAATCTTATTTATCATTTTTGCTGCTTTCTGATGATTTTGTGTAAATGTATAGACGTTTTCAGAAAATTTTAGAGAGGGAAATAATTCGAATTTGTAAATATATAATTATTATTAGCTTATTATTACTCATAGCAAACAGGTAGGTCAAGCAAGGTATTTAATTTTTCAATAGGTTTCATTCTAACTATTACAGATACATCTTATCAGGGAATGACTTCAAAGCATCATACTGATCATGTTTTATAAACTTTATTTCTTTGTGTTAATAATTACAAATATGACATAATGATTTAATGAAATCAATTGCCATTAGATATGCATATGTGTTCACAGATTTCGATTTTATATCAGCAATTTATGTGCACAACTCAATTTAACGAGGTCTCATATGCAATTCTCATGATTTACCATGAGACAATTAATCTTTACAAATATCAAGTAAGGACAGGAAACAAGTTCTTGTTTGATCGTGTGATATTGACAACAGATGATTGATTGAAGGTACATATACATTCATCTCACTGACCCACTGAGGAAACAATACATCACCTTTGGATTGGAGGCCATGAACTGAATATTATTCACTGTGATTGAGATACTCAGAGAGTGCCAAGGCCATACCGGTTGAATCAATCACACTCTTTAAGTTATGCTTAAGTCAGTGAGCAAATGATACTTAAGAAAATTCTTTCCAACATGAAAAGCTGAGGAAGACAGACAGACAGACAGGTTGTTTCACCTCATATTACAGGTGAATAAACATTTTAAGAAATATAATGGAAAACATCTTTTGTGCCAATAGCATTGTTTGGCAAAATGTACCACACATTCAGTATCATTCACTGTGATTGAGATACCCACTGTGCCTAGTAAGTAAATTAACTCTTGTGACTCTATTCTATTCTTTTTCGTTGAATTTGAAATGCAAGAATTGGAGATACATGGAACACTGAAAAGAAACAAATTTAATGTTAAATCTATGAAATATCTTGTAAATTTATGCTTACGAAGTAATGAAAAACCTGTAATATTTTGAAATATAAATAAGCGAATAATTAAAGACCCTTTGTGTGAGATAGTTCAACTGATCCATTCACATACCAGAATAATGGACACTAGTAATTGGTTTCAGAAGTAAATATAGACTATTGTCCTTACTGCTGACCTCTTGTTCTATATCGATGATTCAGCTCAAAGGATTGCTTGTTTCCGCTTCCTCCCTGTGGAATGTTGGCCTTGCAATGATCAATCAATTCCTGACAACTTTAAACAGAACATTCGGTGATGCATACAATCATCAGTTCATAGACATTAGCATTGGTATAAGAATATACATACATATGCATTTAGAAATTATGAATTTTTCATTTTCTGATGCATGGTAATTAGTGCAATAACAATAATCTGAACCGTTCGTATATGTAAAAATACTTGAAATTAATTATTTTTTATTCTGGGTTTTCCAAGTCTTTGTCTGATACCGTCTCATTTGAATTGTAAACAACTTTGCATCATTTGTTGAAAGAGAGACGTATCTCATTAAAAAGCAAAATAGCAACATTGTTAAATACTTTGAAAATTTCCAGGCTATCTGATCAGAGTCGTCTGCTCTTTACTGTCATTCATGAAATCTGTCTTATTCAACTATCCGCACGAAAGAGACAATTTTTAAATCTGTAATGAATGCATCCCATGCTAAAAAGCGTTCATTGCAATGTTTTCTTAAACGTTTTTCTGACCCAAACTCTTCGAATTAAAAAAGAGTTTCTGAAAATATCAACAGCCAATACTTCTTTGAGAACGGTTATGTTAATGCGACAACGGAAGAGCTAATAACTTCGGAAAATGGCAATTGTTTATCTGTATGAATTAACGATCAGTTTTAAAAAAGTCTTATTCTGGTGTGTACAAATTACTTATGATGCCGTTTTGTAATATGGAAACGAAGCAATGTTGAAATATTAACACAATGAGAGTCCTCCCTGTACGCTGTGACTCAGATCTGGTCTTCAGTGGTGTTTCTTATGATACTGAGATCTTGACTATATTCGTACATTAAACTCTTACTTTGGGAAATACATTACTTGCTTTCTGGCGAGAATTAAACCGTTTCCATGGTTAAGGCTATCATTTTCCAGATATTTATAATTTGTGAATTGTATGCGTCTGTCTGAGAGACCTGGTTAAGATTGGATAATGAAATATCTTGTTTGATAAAAGGGTATCAAGACATTGATGGATGTGGAAAGACTTTTTGGATTTGATAGCACCAAAGCGAGATCCGATAAATTGAGCCAAAAAGCCTTTTCTTATCGGATTACAGTTTGTTTTGTGAATGAATCTTAAGTAGTATACATCTTTTTAAATTGTATAAACTAACATTGTAGATTTGTATCTGTAAATGTTTATTTTTATCTGCGTGAAGACGTAATGGTTTTACCAAAAATAAACTTACAAATAAGTAACAAATGCTTAGTTTGTCTTGACAAGGATCTTTCAACTCATCATACATTGCTTTTCCCTATTCTCTAAAAAATTAAACCTTTAATGTTAATATCAATTCTACCATGACATTTCAAAATCCTCGAATTTCATTGGTTTATTTCTATGGTCGAACCTATGTTCGAACACGATTTTTATGACGGGCGATTTACCGCGGTTTGATACACACTGCCATAGAAACGAACGAGTCGACATGCATACAGTCACCGTGCGCTTCGGCAGTTGTTTCGTCTGAATACTAACTAAAAGTCTTTAATCATTGTACTACCCGTACTTTTATATAATGAGAGTTTTGTTCACATCAATATCATACATGTTTATATCCAGGAAATAGTGTAATTGTAAGCGAAAGGCTGAATTTAGATCAATAAGCTACCGCAACCGGTTTTGGTTTGAGCGATGTCAACAGTGACGTCATAAGCACAAGACATTATGACGTCACAGTGTTGACCGAAGCACAACTGACGTTACGCGGAAGAAAAGAAAGTACATTTAAAACGCTAAAAAAACCTCGTCATGGTAAAATGGAGATAAACCTACTGTGTTTTATAATTTTCGTGGTTTAACGTAGATTCGATACCGTTGATGTACATTCGAAGCCTCACGCTTACGCGTTCGGCTCCGAATGACATCAGCAGGTATCGAATCTACGTTAGACCACGAAAATTAAAAAACACAGTAGGTTTATCTCCTAATTAGCTTGCAACATGTGACATATATGTATATAATATAGTTTTCTTAATGAATGAACATTTCAATTCATACTGCACATTAAAGTGAAATCTTACATATTTGCATTCTCTCCCCACAGAGGCAACTCAGTCCTGAATTAGCCTCTGTTCTATTACGGCTAATACACGGGACAGAAAGGTAGAAGTCTGATTGGAGGCAATCGAAGTTAGTTGTGCAATCAGCGACGCCGTTTCAAAATCGGTCATTCGCAAAACCTCGGCCATCTCGTGTTGTTCGTCAAAGCTTACGTTGAAATTTAACATCCAGGGGAGGTAATTCTTCCTATTACAAACCATCGCTTTTTACCTTCTGATTAGTTATTATTTGGTTGATAGTAAAATAAAATCTATCATAAAACAAATAATAATTTACACAATTATAAAACAGTTTCTATCTAATGAAAAACCGTATCCATATTTGATTTTAAAATTGTTTCCCTCTCACACTGTTAATGAAAAATAAACATAAAGATATAATATTTTCCATGTCACTATCCCACCGTCAAGAACTCTCCAAGTTATGGATATCCAAAAGGTGTTTTCATTGGCTGAAATTAAGGGAGATATTTTTTTGGTGATAACTTTTTGCCGCTAGGGTAAAATGCCGGAACCCCAGGATCTTGACGTAATAGAACAGAGGCTAATTCAGGTATGACTGAGTTGCCTCTGTGGGGAGAGAATGACATATTTGCTGAAAGTACAGCATTTGCATTGTTCAATGTTGCACATTGTTCTTGATGCCTATGGTGTTTTAGACTAAGCAATTGGAAATAAATATTCTGAATAAACAAGATTTATTATTATTTACGCAGGAGGTTGTTGTTGATGAAACAATCGTCTTGATAACATCCTTGATAAGCCGATTAGAACCATATATGATAACCTTTACACGTGAACATGATATAAAGATGCCGATAGTATGAATAATATCGTAAAACCGATGACGGAAAAAGCATGTCACGTTTAAAAGGAGGACGGATAGTACATTTCACCTATACCAGAATACTGAACGGTGCTCCCATGAAAATAGCGCTACGTACGTACATCAAATCTTAGATATATGAAGGACTCATATTCTGTCTCACCATTAGATTTACATGATCATAGCCTGAATCTAACATGAATATTGTGGAGCGTCAGTATCACAATCGCCAAAAGATCGAATATGCAATATATATTTAAATAGAAAAGCTACATATTACCAAAAGTGCTGATTTGATGAATATTCCAGTGATGGGAGGTTCAATGTGAGTTTAGTTTGATTGCAAGTAGTACCAAAGGCACTCTACACATTCCTTCCACGCCAAGTTAAAACTACTCAATGTTTTTTAGTTAGTACATGTATGTTTTATCCAAAGGGGAAAACACTAGTTACTTCGTCAATGATTTAGTGTTGTTATTGCCTATACCTCATTGGGTATAGATTGTGATCTCAAATGAGTAAACATTTTGTTGATTGTTTCAGATGAAGCCTTTGAAATTCCTACTTTCAAAATTAACATATTTTTATTTGCTGCTTTTCTTCTCTAGCAATCTCAAAACAATACCTGCAAGGGATTCAAACAGGAAAACAATCAGCTGTATATTTGACATTTCTTATAGTGGTCTTTATGGGAAAAAATGTTTTCATAATGCTGATAATCCTATCAAAATTGTTAATAGTTCATAATAATTTATGCAGTTAAAGTGACATCAAATATTGCATATCCTCCATTAAGATTTAACTTTATCTGGATGCTGTGCCTATGCATTGATCTCAAACATATCGAAAAATATTTATTTCTCCCTTGATGCGAAATAAGTTTTTTATAAGTAAAGTAATGATCTTTGTCAGTAGAGCTTGTTGAATCTGATTATTAACATATCAATCAATACATATTTGCACTTGCACGTCCTTACTTGCCGTACCATAATTGAGAGGAAATGTGTTATGTTATTAGAATTTTTTTTTTTGTGCAATCAATTTGGAAATTATGAAAATTCCATCAATATAAACATAAAGATAACGCTGAATGAACTTGTGAAAAACTTTTGGTTGATATTTAATCTGTCTGGAACTTATCTAAACTTGTTTTCCCAACAATAAGAGCAAAGTTTAATGTAAAGCATTCCGCGACAAATAATGAAACAAGCCTTCAGATGTTGATTGATTGCACAAGTATATGAGGTATTACATTTGATGATAAAGTTCGTTATTAATAATTTATAATATAAAATTGTAGAGTAAAGTACTGTGCACAATACTTTTCTGAAGAAGTGAATAATGTACTTGGTAAACATGAAGTTATTCGAAGTAATTCATTTTTTTTCATTTGTAACTTGTTACATTAGAACGAATAAACCCATTCTAAGTTTATCAGTTAACAGAAAAAGTTTAACATCAGTATGACAAATGACGAAAAGAGCCATCATATGTTGTGTTAGTTATGAAGTTTGACATATGATGATTAAGTTAGTTAGTGCGATAAAAAAATTAGTAAAACAACTGTGATCACTTACATCTCTGCAGTGTTATAAATATGCTTTTAACATGAATTTTAAACACTTCGTTACTCGTTACTAATATATGATCCTTAATATGCATCCATGTAGATATCCATATAAAACTAATTTAATGTTGGGCAACCAAGCATTGAATTGAAACTATTTCACAGCATCAAGACATAGTTGTAGATATCAAATCAGAATCGACGACAGGTTGACAGGTTTCATGTCGGTCTTTACTTTTGCAATTGCAACTGTTCAATAACAGCCATATCATGGGCATATGAATTTACATGTATGCTACAACAGTGTAAATATGTTTGTTTGATTTCTGTTCTACAACTATGTCTTGATGCTGTGAAATAGTTTCAATTCAATTCATCAGCAATTCTCTTTTCTCGTTTATAGGCATTTAGTAAAATGCCTGGTGTTATTTAGTCAAATGATTGAAAAAAGTAGTCATTTTGTAAAATGCTTGGTGGTCACAGTCATTTGATCAAATGATTAAATCCTTCAGGCATTTGGCAAAATGACTGATTTGATATTGACTGTAACATATAAATGTTTTCCTTAATAATTTCCCTGTTATTAAAATTAAGTTCACTTAAACCATAAGTTTTAAAACAAAAACTTCAACATTTTCTACCATTCTGATTCAGCCTTTAATAATAATAATAAGGCTATTTATATAGCGCTTGATTCCACATCACAGGAGGGACATGCTCAAAGCGCTGACAAAAGTATGAAAAATGCGCAGAAATCGACAGGTTAATACTAAAACTATTTACAGTCATTCAACATCATGGAATACTAGAGATATCGTTTGAAGAGATGGGTTTTTAGTCTGGTCTTGAAGGCTTGCAAACTGGGTGCTGTCTTGACACAGAGAGGAAGAGAGTTCCAGAGGGAAGCTGATGCAAACTGAAATGATTTGGCGCCAAAAGATTTGAGTTTGTACGTTGGGATATTGAGCAGAAACTGATCCTGGGACCGAAGGGTTCTTGTTGGCTGGTACAGGGAGATAAGTTCTTGAATGTATGAAGGTACTGAACCGTGGATAGGTTAAAATCAAGACCTTGAATTCTATGCGTTCTCTGATACGCAGCCAGTGGAGGGAATTCAAGACAGGGGATATGTGGCAGTGCTTCCTGGTTCTCGTGATGATGCGAGCGGCTCTGTTTTGAATTCTCTGTAGTGTATTAATGTGCTCCGAGGAGGTACCATTCAGAAGGCTATTACAATAGTCGAGACGGGAGAGGATGAGGGTTCTCACAAGACAGGCAGTGGCACTCTGAGAGAGAAGGTGGCGAACTGATCCAATATTTCGTAGATGAAAGTTGCAGATTTTCGAAAGATGACTGATCTGTGTCCCCATGTCGAGTTAGTGTCGAGTTGAACTCCGAGATTCTTGACAGAATGCTACTAGGCAATTGATGTCTGACAAATTTGGAGATGTTTTGTTTGGCATTTCTCTAGTCTTTTGTCTGGGCCAAAAAGAATAGCTTCTGAAAATATGGAAATAAGGCAGGTTTGTTGAATTAAAAGGCTTCATTTCGTGGAACAGGCATCAATACATTTTCATAGACAAAAACGTGGCGTCGTCGGAAACGGGCGTCAACTCAAGGGACGTAACTCCCAGGGACCAAGATTAACAAAGCCCGCTAAGGAAAATCAAATGAATTTACTTCTCAACAGCCGCCCCCAAATTTTGAAAACCTTTCAAAATTTGCAATAAACCAATAATAACAAAGCATGCAAATTAGTCAGGACCTTCCTTTGAGAAATCTATAATAAACAGTGTCAAACATTTAGAGTCTTTGAATGGAGTATATGGCATCTGAATTAGGTTTGAGGGGGTAGTGTAACTGGAGGAATCAGAATTTGGTCATAAGCACATGATCCAAACACAGTTCATGGACACGATCATGTGTTATTATCAGTCAGTCTCATTCATGTTAGGTAGCTTCACAAGGCGCGACACAGGTCTCAGATAAGTGTGTTCTCCAACACACACTTTCGCGGCTCGTACTTTCCCATCTGAGCTCTGGGGAGCCTCAGTCACCCGTCCAACGAGCCAGTTGGCTCGAATCTGTTGGGGGTCCATAATCATCACCACGTCATCCACAGAGATGCGGTTATGATCTCTGTGCCATTTACCACGTGGTTGTAGCGTAGGGAGGTATCGTCGGATGAAGGCTTTCCAGAACTGGTCAGCTAACACTTGGCAGTGTCGCCAACGCCTTCTACCCAAAAGCTCATCTTCTGGGTAGACCACTTGTGGAAGTGAGGTGTCTGGTCTTCCCATCAACAAGGAATTTGGTGTCACAGGATCAATGTCGGCAACATCACTGGAGATGTAGCCAAGAGGTTTCGAGTTCAGAATTGCACAGATTTCTGACATCACTGTTCTGAGGACTGGTTCTGTAACTGCTTGAGTTCCAAGGACAGCCTTTAGCCCTTGCTTTACTGATCGGACTTCTCTTTCCCACACTCCACCAAAGTGTGGTGCATAAGGAGGGTTGTACTTGAAGATGATCTTGTGAGGCATCAACTGGTCACGGATGTTTGGGTTCATAGCTTCAAAGGCCTCCATCAATTCTGTGTCTCCTCCTTTAAAGTTGGTACCACAGTCTGATAATATCTCATGGGGTTTACCTCTGTGAGATATGAACCTACGCACACTCATTAGGAAGGAATCAGCGTCCATGTTCTCAAGTAGGTCTAGGTACACTGCTCTTGTTGTCATGCACTTGAAGACAATCCCCCACCGTTTCTCCTGCCTACGTCCTACTTTAAACCACATAGGACCGAAGCAATCAACACCTGTAGAATAGAAGGCAGGCTTGTACAGCCTCAGTCTTGCCTTGGGTAGGTCTGCCATCTTGGGTAGCTTAGGCATTGCACGGAGTCTCTGGCATTCCAGACATTCTCTTTGGTGTCTCTTAATAGCTTCACGGCCTCGTAGTATCCAGAACTCTCTTCGGATCTCTGCTAACAGTCTTTCGGGTCCATAGTGCTTGAGCATATCGTCATATCGTTTGATCAATAGTTTGGTGATGTTATGGGTAGGATCTAGAAGAACAGGGTGTTTCACATTCTCAGGAATGTCCTCTGCTTCTCTGAGTCTTCCTCCTACACGGATGAGGTTAGTAGTGGGGTCATACTCTGGAGCTAACCCAATCAATCTACTGGTAGTCAGCACTGGCCTCGTAGCCTTGAGGGCTCTTGCTTCATCAGCAAAGCACTCCTCTTGTACTCTTTGAAAGAGCATCATCTCTACATCAGAGATTGGTTTCTCAGCCGCCCCGTCAACACTCTCAATGTATGCGTTCACCAGGCCATCAAAGGTATCGTACTTAGCAGGATCTGGAAGGCTTGATACATTGGTATTGAACACAACTGTTGCTTTACGCAGTTCGGACTCTGTTTCAGACAGGTCAGTGTCATGGGAATTGGCCTCAGCTGACTGCCATTGTTCAGGTATTTCCCTTAAAAAGGGTGGTCCATTACGCCAACGTGATTCATCACACAGTTCCTTTAGCGATTTCCCTCGGGTCAGGTCATCAGCAGGGTTTTGCTTTGTATTGACGTAATGCCAGTTCTCAAATGGGGTGAGAGACTGGATTTCCGCAACCCTTGTGCCAACAAAAACCTTATAGCGACATGAGTCTGACTTCAACCAGGTAAGGACAGTGTTGGAGTCACTCCAGAGAAAGGTGCTGGCAATTGAAAGGCCTAACTCACGGTTCAAGGTGTCTGTAAGCTGTGCGCCAGTCAGGGCAGCACAAAGTTCAAGTCTGGGCATGGAGAGCTGTTTCTTGGGTGCAACACGGCTTCTGGCAGATACAAAGCTGACATGTACATCATTCTCAGTGTTCTCTGATCTGAGGTAAGCAACTGATCCATAGATGCGCTCAGAGGCATCACAGAAAACATGAAGTTGCTGTTGGATATTGTTTGCTTCGAAAGAAGTGGGGATGTAGCACCTGTTGATACAGACATTGGAGATCTCATCTAGTTCTGATTCCCACTCGGTGAACTGTTTTCGGAGGCTTTGTGAGGTGATCTCCTCTTCCCAGGCTGATTTGCCCTTCCACATATCCTGGATGATAACCTTAGCTCGTGAGGTATATGGAGTGAGGTATCCAATGGGGTCATACTGTGTTGCTAGGACCTGGTAAACTGCTCTCATGTTCAATGTCTCATAGTTAACAGTGCGATGACGATAAGCAAGGGTATCTGAATCACACTTCCAGTGCAGTCCCAGCGCGGCTTCATTGACATCTCCTTGGTCCAGGGTCGACCAAAGTTTAAAGGATGTAGACTTTGCTTCAGGGGGCAAGTCGGACAGTACCTCTGGCTTGTTACTAGCCCATTGGCGAATATTGAATCCACCTTCAGCAAGAACTTTCCGGAGGTTCATCACGAGGGACTTGGCTTCACAGGGGTCTTCCAGGCTATCAAGGCAATTGTCAACATAAAAGGCCTCATCGACACATCTCGTCACTTCTGGATGTTGCTGTTCGGCATCACGAGCGTGCTTCATCAGTGCGAACGTTGCACAGCAGGGGCTGCATGTGGTCCCAAAGGGCAGTACTTGCCACTGGTATATTGTTGGTTCTTTGTTGTCATTCATATCACGCCATATGAATCTTAGGGTACTTTGGTCTTCAGGGAGAAGACGAACTTGGTGGAACATGGCTTTGATGTCTCCAGAAATGGCTATCTTGTTCCTTCGGAACCTTAGCAAGACTCCAAGGAGAGAAGATCCAATAGACGGACCTGGTAAGAGTTGCTTATTCAGGTTCAGTCCCTTGTATTCAAAGGAGCAGTTGAATACCAAACGAGACTTGTTGTTGTTAGTTACCACATGGTGAGGAATATACCAGGATTCCTGGGACTCATCGGCTTCATCTTTGTCAACCACTTTAACAAATTCTTCATTCACAAGTTTCCTGATTGCATCGTTGTGGACCTCTGTAAGTTCAGGTTTACTTGCATGGTGCTTTTCAGTACGTCTCAAGTTAGGCATCATGACCTCCAGTGGAACACATAGTGAGCTGGCATCTGGTTTCCGCAACAGTGGTGTGGCGTAATGAAGACTAGTGTCCTCACCAGACTTAACAGGTACTCTGACAGTCTTCTCCTCCAGAAGAGACAGGGCAAACTTATCTTCCTTTGACTTAGAAACTTGTTTTGCTGAATAGGGTATAACGTCCATCTGCCAAAGTTTCTCAACTTGTTGAAAGAGGTTATCTTGACTATGGTGGGTTTCAGTGAATAGACAGGCTTCGCTTTGTGAGGTCTCATGAGGGGACGGTCCTTGAAGAGTCCATCCTAGTGATGTGCACACAGCAACCGGGGCACCTGGTGCACCAAATTGTATTGGCTTCACGGGAGTGATAAGGTCTGCATTGTCAGACCCAATCAGGATCATAGGCTTTACATCAGTTATCTCGGGTAGTGGTTTATCCTGTAGATGAGGGTACTGGCTTTTAATGGCATCAACTTGGTAGGTGTAGCTTGACAGTCGAATATCCTCAGAGGTGAAGGCATTGTCAATCTGGAAACAAACATCTGGGGTATCAACTGAAGAAATGGTGAGCTTAACTGCTTGACCAGGACAGTCAAATCTCCCTCGCTTGATTGTAGACAACAGGATCCTGTCTGGCCTTGAGGGGAGGGAAAGTGATTTAACCAGTGAGGACATCACCATAGTGCGCATCGATCCGTCGTCTAAGATGGCGTGGGTCTTGAGACGACCGTGAGGTCCATGGATGTAGACAGGTACGATTTTTAGCATGACTGGATTGTTAGGCTGGTCCACAAAGAATTGCTTGACCTTTGCTTGGTCTCTGTTTGTGTTAGCATCATGCAATATGGAGAGATGAAGCTTGTTACACACTTGACAGGGTTTGTGGAGGTTACAGGCCTTTAACTGATGCTTACGGGGACATGCAGAACACCGGTTGTTGTCCCGGATCCATTTCCTTACATCTGTGGGGGAAAGCTTTCTGAAATCACAACAATTGGTGATGTGATGGCTTCCATTACAATACGCACAATATCCAGTTCTTTCAGGTTGCTGGTATGGAGAGTGTGAAGGTGGCGTCTGGTTTCGCTGCGGTGTACTGTTTGTAGAGAATACTGCAGTAGGGGTAGGTGGTTTCCTGATGTATGGCACATCCCGACCTAGCCTTGGAGGCTGGTACAAGGTTGCTGCTTTATGTGCAATCTTCTTTGCTCTTGCTTTGGTCCTCAACCAGTCAGACAGGTCAATTAGGGTATACGACTTACAGTCGTCAGGTCTCAGTATGCCCTTACTAATGCAATGTTCAACAAAACTATCTCTGGTACCAGGGGGGAGCTTACCAAGTATACGATCAACATGTGAACCACATGTCAGTTCACTTCCATGGGAACCTTCAAGTGAACGGAGCATACCAATGAGGGTACTAAGGGAAAGTGATAGGTTCTCAAAGGCATCATAGTCTCCTATTCGAAGGGGTGGCATATTGAGTATAGCACCAATCTCACTTTGTACCAGCTGTCTTGGTTGACCATAGGTCTCCTGAAGTGCTGCCATAGCCCTTGTGTATGGTTCACAATCATAGAGATAAGCTTCTGCTAAACGCTTGGGGGCACCACCTAATCTGTCCAGTAGCAGCTGGTATTTGTATTGCTGAGACACTTGAGATCCACTAACTAAATTGTCAAATGCCATTTTGAGCATTGCAAAATCTCTTTCCGAACCACTTCGAAATGACGGCAAAGTCGGTCGTGGCATACCGTATGAAGATGCAAGAAGTAGTTCAGGTACATTTGGTAGAAGTGGTCGTTCTGAAATTCGTGTAGAAGTGATAGGCATGCGTGGAATATTGGTTTGAACTGGTGACACACTAACAGGGCTGTCTAAGTTGAGATTACCAACATGAGCAGCAACATAGGACACTTGTGGAGATTGGAAAGTGTAGACAGCAGGTTGATCCACATCAGCTGGTTTAACTTGGTCATGATGTATGCATTGAGAATGATCAAGGTGAACAGGTGGGTGAGTTGGAGGAGGGTGAGTGGTAGGCAGTTTCACAACCTGGGGGTGCTCAGTATGAAAATCTTCACTATAAGACCTAGCAGCAGGAGGGTTAACAATGTTCGTTTCATAGTCTTTAAGATATCCTGGGGGATGTCTATCACGTTTCTTATGAACACTTGCTTGTGATTCGGTCGCCATTTTGTTTCGACGCAACATGTAAACATTCAAAGTTCTGTTTCGAATAGTTCACTAATTACACAGTTAATGTCACTCACAAAGATGCATCCGGCTCGCGGGACCATGAAAATATGGAAATAAGGCAGGTTTGTTGAATTAAAAGGCTTCATTTCGTGGAACAGGCATCAATACATTTTCATAGACAAAAACGTGGCGTCGTCGGAAACGGGCGTCAACTCAAGGGACGTAACTCCCAGGGACCAAGATTAACGAAGCCCGCTAAGGAAAATCAAATGAATTTACTTCTCAACAGCTTCCGTCTTGTCATCATTAAGTTTCAGCAGATTTGAGCCCATCCATGTTTTCACATCACCAATGCAAGACTCTAGTTTGTTAACAATGAAGGATTCATTCATTTGTGTGAAGCTGTCTGCAAGTTGGGAGTCGTCTGCATAGAAATGGCGACCGACATCATGACTTTTACAGTAAAACTATGTATTTAACAACAAATGCAAATTTGAGATGGATAGACTGCTATGATTAAAGCATTAAGCAACACCAGTAATAAGTAAACCTGACAAGGCTTTAGATCCATCAGCTCAACGTCGAATCGGAAGACTGATGTTATCTAGATAAAAGACAAGTAGCCACCTTAGGTTATCAAAAGAACATTGATTCCCAAGATTTGATTGGAGCATAGACTTATTTTGAATTTAAAAGAATTGTTCTCCAAAGTATACTGCTAAAGTATACAATAATTCAAGATACTTTGATTAAACCTAGTTTGTTGAGTGGCTGACGTTTTGGGTTTCAAAGTGGCAGGTAAATAAAGTGATCACATGATAATAGTAACAAATGTTAACAAATGCAAGACTATCTCAATGCAACTCAAGGTAGAGGTTTAAAGTAAACTAACCTTATTGGTAAAGTACAGGAGGTTATTTTCTTTACTCTCTAAACTTGGGACACTTTGAAATAGCTTTTGATAAATAACATACAGTCAGAAAAGTGCTTCATTACAAGTGTATAGTGATTCAACAACTGAAGGAAATATCGTAAATAAATTCAAATCTATATTCATGGTCCTGGCAGTAAAGTTGGCGTTTCAAATTCATTGTGTTAACCTTTCTTCTAAAAGAATGTGTGTTACATTCACATGAATGTTTCTGATAGATGATTCATTTCGTGTGTTGATGCTATGGTGTGTTGATGGGCTTAACACCTCAATTCAGAAGACGATAATGGAACTGCTAAAAGCCTGCACAGTTAACTAGCATGTATTGAGACCAAGGAAGCATTAATTGACACAAGTGGTGAAACAAGACAGATAATCAGTGCTTGACCTCACGACTTCACGGGTCATCCCAGCAGTTAGTAGACGGTACACTAGTTAATAAAGGCAATGCCACTGTTGGGACACTATTATACTAACGACTGTTTCGGACAATAAACAGCCTTCTATTCATAGCAAAGGCCTCCAACTCCGTGTTGGTTGATTAATATATCAGTTTAGTGCATGTCCTGCCTGTTAATTATGATGTTAATTTTTTTAGCTTAATTATACTTTATATTTTACCGGTTCCATTATTTGTTTTACAATTACTTTCTTTCTCATAAAGTTATTTCCACAAAAGATTTGATAATGGTTTCAAAAATTGAAACATTATCTCTCCTGATTTAAAAGCTGTGAGGTAATTGTAACTGATAAATAGTACGAGCATGAGCGACACTATCCCACTATCGAGCTGACAGCGTGATTGTCCCGTTTCCTTATTATACATTTTGCAACGTTTCAAGATTAAAATGATAGTCCCGTGAGACATACGTATTCTTTCTGAGTTGATGGATCATTATGGCTCGAGGTTGTTCATCATCATCTTCTCAGATATCAAGCTTTGAAAAGATAATGAATGGAATGATATGTGAATAAACAATGACAAGGATTATTAATGTGTCAGTTTATGCTTGGCGCAAATAATAATTGTAAAGATCAACGTTGTCAGATTGTCACATCATAACAAAAATGATCAGATCAATACCTCTTTCCCGAATATTACTTTCTGACACCTGATATTGGTCATGCAAAATGATGTAATATAGTGTAAGTGTACAAATGTAAAATATTTCAGTTATTAGTTCTAAATGCCCTAAAAATGCAAGCGATCATCACCCATGCGAATAATTTTCTTCAAATCGTGAGTCCTCATAAGACAATGTTGATAATTGTAATGATACTATTTTTAACTAATTCACAATCTCCTGAAGACAACAAGTTGCGGTTTTCATATTTTACTATTTTTGTACACTTGCACTTTTGAATACTATGCCTGACCACGTATCTAAAACAGTGCATTCATGATTTGTAATAACAACAACATAGTATAATGCAATTTAGTTCTGAAATTTAAGAACAAAATATCAGAATGTGTATGTACTAAAATTGAAGAGATTCTGCTGTTGGTGTTTGCTGCAAGTACGTGTAAACTTAAATTGCAAAACAATGACAATATTGATCTTTTCCCTTTTCTACAACTCCCAATAAAAGACTATACTGTGAGTTGCCCCTGTTTCTGGATTTCTATTATTTGAATGTTTGTCATAAGGTGATCGATCACTTATCATTAACACTAAGTGGACCACAAACGGACTAGATCGAATATTATATTTCGTGCCAAAATACACCAGCATTAAATACCTCTTTAAATGTAAATGGCAAACTTTTGCTCCCATTTTCGGACTTTCAATTTCTTTTTAAAAGCCTTATTATGTGTATATGATATTATTATTATTATTATTATTTACATATATGCTTAATAAAATCAGACATTTAACAAGAATTGCTAACAAGGTATGAAACTAAAATACCTTAAACAATAAACTGACTTATCTGAATGCAAAGACAGGCATAACCTTGGCCAGCATGCTTCATAGTGGGCCATCATTCGTTATAAAAGATTTGTATTAAGAATGACTTGTTTATGGAAATACATGAGGCGGTAAAGTTCAGAATATATGCATGTATGAAATTTTGTTTCTCTCATATTGCGAATCTTGTAAATAGTCAAAGTGACCAAAGAAAAAGCTAAAATTGAAATATTGAGGGTTAGTGTTTCCCCTATATATTTAATGTTCCAGAAGTTGAACAGGATGTTACAATGAGGTGACAGTAACAGAGGGTGCACATCAGGGTTTGCGTGTTGCGGCGACCCCGAGTAATATGCCAGCTGGAGCTTACATGCATGGACGGCTAGAAGCCAGACGAAATGTTGGTCATTCTATAATTCTATATATTCAGGATGTGCGTTACAGTGAGGTGACAGTAACAGAGGGTACACACCAGGAATCTTCCTCCTGTCATGGATATGAATATGTTCAACAAAATGTGTCAAATTTTTTAGGAGTGTGATATATAATCTGTTACGAATGAAGTAGAATGAAGATGTTAGATGTAGGTGGTTCATACACATATAACAAACGACTAAGATATGCTGAGCAAAAAAGTTAAAGATCACTAATTCTTGTATTTTAAGTACAAAATCGACAAGTCTCTTGTCACTTTTCTTGACAGTCTTATTATAACAAGACTCATTAAAATATCAAATAAATATTTTGAATTATACTGAAACATATTGGTTAATACTCTCTTTATATAAGTACATGTACACGTTTTTATCATTCACATGGTTCAATGCTTGATGATTCATTGAACAATATTGTTACATTAAAAGCACAGATCCACAACAATTAAGATTGAAATGTTTAACATTCATGGTGTCGACATACACGACTCAATGGTAACTCTGCTGCTCTAGCCATTGTGTCATTAGACACTGCTTTATACCATAAAGTACTTAAATCCAGCACTGATAAACATGCACGGACGTTGATGCAATGAATAATTGACCTGTTCATGACTTATAACAATTCCAGATATGAATGTCTGATAGGTAAATACCACCAGAGAAATCTCGCAACACCAGTGCTGCCATAATATGAATAAATAAATAAAGTATTGCATAAATAGCGGCAGGAAAACACTGCAAGAATGGCATCCAGATCCAGCTCTTGATGTAATTTGCCAACATGTGTGTCTGAAACGACACAAATGCGAGGATACGTGACCCCCAACACAACCCTTTTTTTTCAATTAGGTATTACACTCTTTGCATCGGGTAATGTAAGAACACTTTGTAATTGCAGCATTTTGGGACGCAATTCCTTGGTTTGTACATATCCTGATTCTTGTACAAGGTATCTGGGTTTCAAGTCAGTGTTTGAATCGATAGATTTAGAAGAAGCAAAGCAAGGTTTCAGTATAGTGAAGACGGACTAAATTTTGATAAACGCTAGGTGTCATATGCTCATGATCATTTGGTATTGACACTTCACGGAAACAAAGATCCACTGTTTTGTACCATTTGTATAATATATTAGTAAATTGTGTCTTCAAATTAATCATAAATTGCATTTAGCGTTACATACATTGATATGCAAGACCCGTGTCAACTATACAACTATACCAATATTTTATGACATAATTTCCGTTAACGTAACTTGAATTACCTGAAATGTGATAATTGATAATTTTAGATTCAAAAGAACCAATTAGTCTACCCTTAATGTCGACAGGGTTTAAGTTCTATACTGCTTCATTATAAGTTATTTCTTCTACGCAGTTTCCGAGATTCCCGAGATTCGATAAGATCACATTTGCAATTGATAGTCATGTTGTAATGTGTCTATTTCACGTCAAGTGACCCACTTTTCTTTACGAGGCATTTTAGAAGTTGGAATAAAAATAATGCAGAGGAATCTGTGTCGAAACGTCGTATATAATGAACAAACAAGTTGTCATCCATACATGACCATCAAAGTTTTCCTATTTGGACACACTAGCAAAAGAAATATTTCTTATTTATTGAAATAAGAACAGATTGTTTTTTCTATATGAACGTGCTTCAAAATCAAACGACTCTCATACATGAAGTCGTTCGTTAAGCCATGATTTATTAACACAAATTTCGAATAACAAAAAGTGTGTCATAAACGATTCCAAGGTAGGTATTAAAAGATATCAAATTTTGGTATTATTTATATTTTGAAATAATTAGCTGAATAAAACAATGATTTCATAACTGATTTATGTTATCTTTTGTGTCGCATCACATTGAAAGAAATACGATTTTGATGCTACACTGACGTCAACTATTTATTCTATGAAATACAACGCTGCATCTCATAGCGAAAAACAATACTGAATATAATATATTGTTTGTTGTTTTTTAAAATCTATTTTATTTTAATGCTTATGATTCTGTAATGAGTATTTGATCGATTAGGTTTGGATTATGTTGGGAAGACATTATATTGTAACACGCAATGCATAAAAGAGCCAAAAAACAGAAACTGAGATGTAAAATCAAGATATATCTAGCTTGTCAGAATGTGATGTGAAAATCGAAAGTATGTGTAAATTATGTTCAACAGAGATTTGATAAGCTTGAAATCAATAAATAAATGGCATTTGCTATCAGTGTACCTGATTCGCTGAACACTCTAACAAACATTCAGTTCATACTTGCGTAAACTTAATTTCGTGACGTCACATCATATTTAGCCACGCCCAATCACTCTTAGCCACGCCCCTGATGGCGGAACTATTCGTAAACAAATAACGTTTTTCGTACTGACTACGGTAAAAAGACACAAACAACCAACAGCACATATAATATAAATATTTTATAGTTTGTTTGATAAATGACATGGCTTCATAAAACTACAACCAGTCGTTTTCCCTCTCAGGAGGCATAACACAGTGCAGTCGCGGCTGTTGCAAGGGGATCGGCCATTGACATGCCGCTCAGTTCGTCAAGCATTGTTTCGCAACAAGATTTAAGAAATGTGCCATTTTACCATAAACTTTATTCGGTGTGATCTGATTCCGTGTCGTCAAGCTTAAATGTGTACGGCACCTATGATAATCTTATCGGCTATTTTCAAACAGAATCCCACATTCGCAAGTTTGTTTTTTATTTAGACAGCGTTGACACTATGAATGTCAAGGCTACGTGACAGGACGTCGCCTGATTCCGTTGTTGATTTACATTGGCTGGTGAACCAGTTGTAGGCGGAGCTAAAAAAAAATGACGTTTTGATTGACATTTTATCTCTCTCGTGTTGTTGAGATTTGAATTCGTTCGCGTAAATAGTGCAATTCTATTTGATTTATTAGGAGCAAATGAACGCATTGAAACATCCAGTATTTGTGTATTTATTTATAAGAATTGACTTAAAATTTATTAAGTTCATGGAGTTATAAACTTAAAAACCGCTGTGCAAACTTGGCGTAAATAATATAATAATGGGTTGTTTGAGAGGCGTTTTAGAAGTTGGACTATCAAGAGGACAAGATGTTTTATGGATTATCAACTTCTTTATTGTAGAATGTAGCGACGTTTATGTATAGATTCATACACGTTTTAAAGCTTGAAAAACTGTATAAGAATATATACCGCTACATTCTACAATAGATTGAACACGGTTTAAGAATTCGAAAATGCAATCTGACAAGGCTTGAATGATACCATTTTTATAAGGATCCATAATATTTTTGATATTGTGTGAAAGAAGTGATTGACCTCGCTCTCAGACGAATGCTTTGATGTGAGCATGTGTTATAGATTTAAAGATTAAATGCTTATTATGATGCATCTCTGTTGAGTTCAAGATATCCGGGACATTAAACTCTGCAAAACCAAACAAAGCTGTGTCATGAAGCGTTCATGTAGTTTAGTTTCCATGCTGTGAGCTTGACCGGTGATTAAACAGTTGGTTAAGGTTCTGCTGTTAGTCTTGTGTGGAGGTGCGGAAAGTATAACAGGAGAACAAACCATCAATACTTGTTTTTTTTTTTGCTCCCTAACATTGTAGAATTGCGTACTATACGGAGCATATACATTATACAAAATCGTCGTTCCTCCGCGTCCATGACATTTTCTCGTTCAATACAAACGACTCAAATGCATACGTATGACGTTCTGTATATTTATTAAAACCCCTTATCACAAACTTAGCGACGGAGACAGATACCCCATGCTTACCCTTGTGATCTGGTTTTTTTTATGTCTCAAATCATTTTAATACAGACCGAAAGCATATAACCCTTCACTTTAACTTGTTGTTAATATTTATATCAAGTTATCTCATGTTTGATGAAGAAACAAACAAAAAGTAAAAGAAATACTGACAAAATAAGTAATTGTATTTACTTCGGTTGAAGTATGAATAAGAAGTAAATTGATTTCCCCTAGTGGGTGTAGCTCAAGGGTTATATCCCAAAACACTTACGACCCATTACCCCTACAACCTAGCTCCCCTACAGGTTGCTATAACAACACAGTGAGTTACCCTTCTGGCATAATAGACTCGCCCTAACAAGTGATTATGAGTGGAGAAGATTTCAGGTTCAGGACCTTGGACTTACCTACCGAGACCTACCTACCTACCGAGATGACCCTGAAGTACGAAAGTTGATCAGACGAGCAGCTGGTTTGCCTCTTCTACCCCAGAACAAGATCCAGGATACCTGGGTTGACGCCATGGACGCTTCACCAGAAAACCCAAGAGCTGATAGCTTCAATGACTACATCGTGACCACCTGGGTTGACGACGAGGTCCGCTTCCCTCTGCCCCTTTGGAACCATCACTCTACCACAGGTCCGAGAACTAACAACAACCTAGAAGGTTTCCACAAACAACTGAACTGAGGGCTCTCACATCGGCATCCAAATGTTTACAGGTTTGTGGAAGTGATCAAGAAGGTGGAGCAGGGAGAGCGAGCCAGGATTTCCCAGCTTAAGTTTGGAGCTGCCCTGAAAGAAGGAAGAGGCCAGGCATTTGTTCAAAGATAGGTGTGGTGTTAATGCGAGTTGTCAAAAGTTGGATGGAATTCGAACAATTGAGCGAGATAGTCAGCAAGTTAAAAGGTTCATCTATGATTCCAGTGCATAGTTTTGCGATAAAATTTAGTACTAATTGCACCGCACGTTAAAATAATCGATGTGTCCTGTTTTCGATCAGGTTTTAGCGACTGAAGTGACTTCCCTTGTGTATTCTATATAATAGGTAGAGATTACGCTAAAATCTTTATTTCTTGACCGATTTTGTTCAAATTTGAGATATAGGTTTATCTCAACATATGAAAACGATATATATATTGTGTGCAAAAGTCCAGGTTTTGAATATTTTGTGCTATACTGTCCACTCCGAGATTCGAACCTCTGTGAGTGTAATGCACCATAACTTTGTTTTTATAAGCTGTAGGGGAAATGGGTTGTAGGGGTTTTGGGGTACTACCAGCTCAAGAATTATCCACCTTGGTTTATGGCGTTTGTAGGGTACATAAAGTGAGGCTCGATTTGAATGGTCATTCTAGCTATATGCGCACTTAAGACCACTTATCCTTAATTTAATTGCCTTCAATCATTAATGATATTTTTTATGGATGGTATTTTCACCAATGTATGCTTTAATCATTTAATCATTTCAAAACTTCATGTATTACAGCTAGTTTGACGGCAGTACCATATTGCTAAATGGGAGTTTGAGGCCATGGTGAAATACTTCAGGGATGCATTCTTGCAACTGAGGAGCCGTTATAATACAATCTAAATAAATTTAGATCAACAGGTTTTATCCCGGTTTTAGTCCCGGTCTGCCGACATCCCATTCTGCCTACAGCCCAATTTGCCTACAAAAAATATGTTGGCAGATTAGGACATAAGTTAACACCCCGAAATTGATAATGGATAAGACCCAAGTAACCCTTGAGTCAGACACAGAATTACTATAAACCAAACAAGTGGACTGAGTAGAAGGATTAGTTCATTAAAAAAATCTACAGGAATCTAGCCCAGTGTCTGCAACGACTGAAGCAGCAACTTGCAATCGGCAAACGGTCAGTGCTTCAGTTCCTGGATACCGCTGGACACTTTGTCAAACTCCAGTAACTCTGTCATTGTACAAAGCTGTAAAATAGAAATAGAAATGTTTCAAAATGAAAATGAAAAATGAAATATTGTTGTATTGAAAAGTTTCAATGTGAAACAGTCTTATAAATAACTAGTGTTGTATCTATGCAATATTGTTGTTTTATTTAAAATGGTTGACTGTAGGCAGATTGGTACTAGGAATGGAAGGTTCCATTATTAATTCAGAGGTATGCGGATGACTATTCATCCATGAAAAGCCAGTCACCAGACCATAACATGTTGTTTGAACAGTGTAGACAGAATGGGATGTAGGCAGACCGGGAACATGCCTTTATATTTGGTCATACTGATGATCTAAGTTTGGCCCGTAAGGCGGGTCATCCCGCTGACCTCTGAAATCAGCCGCTCGGCCAATCAGAACAGTTGCCCTAGCTCGCTGGAAGTTTAAAAAACTCAGCAGCACATCTTTTGAAATGGATGATGTTCGGAGCTCTGACATTCGGAGCGGAGCAGAGCGACCATTTCGATGAAGAATCCGACTGCTTGGATGTATTAATAGATTATATATTTTAATTTTAAAATGATTAGCGTATTTGCTAGTTGTCAATGACAAGTGATGATTGCACATCGCACAGATACTAACGTGGCGAATAATAATCGCAAAGTTAGAGCATGATAAATGTCAATATTTACGAAAATCTTCTTGCAAGGGGAGGTAACTCTTAAACTCGTTTGTACTAAGTTCTTTCGTTTCCATCCAAATAATTTAAAAAATAGTGATTTTTTGTCAATCATAAATGTATATATGTTTCATACAACCAAAATAAAGCCAACCTACTGATATTTTTATTATCTGTATCAAAAACAAGATCTGTTTTTCAAAATGGACACTGTTATTGAGAACAAGCCATAAGCTATCATATGTTTCTTCCGTTCACACATTGAATGAGGGACTATGAACTGTTTGTGACGTCTGATTTGATTGATCAAATCGCGAATTCGTTATTTGCATACGAAAGGTCACTGGGACGACCTCTCACACTGGTCAATCTTAGATCAACAGTATGACCAAATATTAAATTTGTTGATCTAAATTTCTGCATTATGAGCATTGTACATCTATTCGTAACATTGGCATTTGCTATATTTATGATGATGATGATGGCTAATTGTATTCGTTGAGGGAACACGGTTCCAGAGCTTCTAAAAATAGGTTTATCTCTGGTTTAATGTGTCGTGCTTCAGCACACGTGAATGTATATCTAAACATGTATCAATTGATGTGTCCGGATGTTATAAAGTAATATCGTAAATATCGTTTTTGGGAAGTATGCGGTACATATATCTTTATTCCACATCACATAATCATATAAGCTGTTGGCAAAAGCTGTATCAGATTGAATTTAATAATAATATATAATATGCTTTTTGCGTTTCATGAATTCATTTGAAGTTGTTGACAAAAAACATTGTAACATAAGTCTTTCAAATGATATTTTAAACAAAAAACTGGTATTAAATTTGTACATTTTCATTTCATGATCAAATGCATATCATATTCATCAATAAATAAGCTATTGACAAGCCGGTCTTATCAAAATGTTTAAACTGTTATCTTATATCATAACTCAATAATTATGTTTAGATGAAATTTTTTTCAAAATATATCTTTAATATATTAAGAGCATCATTCATTGTTCAGAACTATGGACTTTCAAAAATTGGACATGGGGATAAGAATTCATTTATTGATCATAGAACTGTCAGATTGTTAAAAGATAGAAGAAGTCATCGCAAAATGTCTTTATTTTAGAGAATATACAACAACAATGCCCCAGCGTACCTTTGTGATCTCATGCCCCGGGCTGTTGAAACTAAGACCAATTACAACCTTAGAAACTCGCGAGGTCTCTCTCTGTCCCACGCACGCACATCTCTTTACATGCAATATTTTTTCCCATCATGTTCACAACTCTGGAATAACTTTCCAATGCACATAAAAGAAGCTGACTCCATTAACAGTTTCAAATCGTATATATCACAACGTAAGTTTAAAGCACCCGCGTATTTCTCATTTGGTAAAAGAAAAACCAATATAATTCATACTCAGTTGAGATACTCAAATAGTAGATTAAACGATGATCTTTATAAAATTGGACTTGTAGACAACCCGGGATGCAATTGCAAAGCTGATTTTGAAAACACTTATCAGTATTTCATGGAATGTACTAGGTATTCCAATATAAGATATCAAATGCTTTGTAATATTAGCAAAGCATTTAATAGTAGAGTAATTGTAAATGATGACTTATTATTAAATGGCCGCATAGACCTTTCTTATAATGAAAATATTATGATTTTTCGAAAAGTTCATAAATATATATCACTCTCTAAAAGATTCGATAATTAGGAACATTTTCTCTTTAATCTTGTACCAAAATCAGATTGTGACCTTGTCTGTACTCTTGTATATATGTATATACCTTGATCCTGTATCTTTTGATATTTTTAATGTACATAAACATGCATTATTATGTTTCGATATTATATGTAAGCACTGTACATAGGAGAGGGTTTCACTAAGTTGGATAACTTGTACCCAATCCTTTCACTTGAATAAATATGTTTAAATCACATCAATCAAATAGAACTGTCAGTGAATTCTCCAGTAGATTATGCTTTCAAATGTTGGTATCAGGTTGCCTGTTAATCCTATTAACAGAGGTGACTGACCTCGGTCTCCTAACACATGCGTGTGTCACGGCGAGCATGTTCGATCTCTCTGGAAATAGACACATCTGGTACTATAAAATCTCCGTACATTAAGATGCATCACTGTGCATGTCGACTCCATGTTATCCGTGTCACTTAACTTCGCACAGATCATCAGCTGTCTCATGAAATGTTGATGGGGTTTCCTTCACATGCTGCGGCACGTGGCACGTTATTGTTTGTGATATACTACTCAGACAGACAGAAAGACAGTCGGACAGACAGACAAAGTTTATTTTATGCAAGGATTCCGGTATACAGGAGAGTAACAATTCCATGTATAAATAGTAATACAAAGTTCACTATATATGATACAAAGATGTGTAGTACAGACCTAGACTCAACAAACAGTCTTGCTGTACTCTTTCAGACACTCTAAGTGGGCTGGAGGGCTATTCTCCGAAGTCTTGTATGGAAATATTCAATCAAAGTTCGAATAATGTGATGTGTTATAAACGAGAAATACAATAAAATAATAAAATATAATATGTCATATGCAGTACAGTGATGCCCAGGTACCACATGCTCATATAATTATTCTAATGTAAAAATAAAACTATTACTGGATATAGAAACACAAAGATGGCATTAACCAATAGGGCCTTTCAGGTCTGGTGAACTAAAAAACTAACAACAATTTGTAACAGAAACCATTCCTTTCAGGTACTCAGATCCAACATACAGATACACCATGTGCATTCTAAGATTGTTTGAACAGACCAAGAGCTGAATGTCTAGCAGGTGAGATCAAAGGAAAAGACTTAACCAGTTGATGTTTCTGTTTACGTCACACTATCAGTAAGTGAAGAAGCGAAACCTAACAATACATTCCAACTGACATCTGATGTATCCCTGAATTGAATTATTGATGGTTGATGCTTTGATTTTACAGAATCGCTGCAAAACAATTCTTCCTTAGAGTACAAGGTAACACATGTAAATTCACATAAAATGAAAATTACTGTTTATAAATTGCTTTGTCGAAGAGAAGTAAATCTTCTGTTGAACTAATTATTCTAATCTCCTTGTCCTGTTGTATCTCAAATGTCAAAATATTCTTCATTTAGTAACCTTTCCTGTCCTCTCGAAACCAAAATTCACAAGCGAGTAAGTAATAATGAAAATGTCCTGAACATTACCTCTTATAAATGGCAGGGTTTACGAGAAATAAATCTCTCTCCATAAACTAATTAGTTTTCATGTTGTATTACCAAATATTACTTTTGTCCTGTTCTGTATCAATTGTTAAAATAGTCGACACCATAGTAACTATTATGTTTGCAATACCCCTTGACAGCAATTTCCCACGAAGTTGTTGATATTTATTTAAATGTATTTCTTTTTCATGATTGAATCATGCAATTATTGGCATCATATGCATGTGCTTTGATTGTTATTTAGATATCTTCTCACAATCACTTGTGGGTGATGACAGAGAAATTCTGAACTCCCCAAGAAGACTACATGAAACACGGAAAAAGAACAAACAAGCAGCTGACATGGTCGAGCTATATCCCCCGCAAATTGCAAATCATTTATAGGTTTTCCTAATCATATTGCCGATTAATTCTTGTCACACAAAATAACAAAAAATTTCCAGCATATGATGGAAACTGTTTTTACTAAGTCGTTACTTTTCATCAATATTTAGATTTTTTTTAAAATGTTTTACATTGTTGACTTTTGCACACATTCATATGATTATGTATCTTCTAACAGAGTCCTCATTTTTTGCTAAACAAGTCAAAATTTTACACCCAAAAATTCAAAATTATTCTTCATGACAGACCTTCATAAGGTTATGCATCTATATATCAAATTTTATGAGAATGTGATGAGTAGTTAAGAAGTTGTGAGCCGGACAAGACTTGTAACAGCTTTCTAACAGAGTCCCCATATTTTGCTAAAAAAGTCAAAATATTACAAAAATATTTTCAAAATTGTTCTTCATGACACACCTTCATGATTATGCATCCATATATCAAATTTGATCAAAATGTGATGATTAGTTAAGAAGTTGTGAGCCGGACAGGATTTGTAACAGATTTCTTACAAATTTACCACTTTTCCTTCAAAATCCTAATATTTTATGTCGATTTTTTCAAAATTGTTACTCATGACACATTATTACATGTTTCTTCATTTCCATGACAAATTTGAATTGAAATGGTTGATTAGTTACAAAGTTATGAGCCGGACACAAAGTGTACTTTGTGTAACGGACGGACGAATTGACTGACGGTACCCATTTTAATGGGGATAATTACTTACAAGATAAGGAAGAATGGTTGTACATTGAAATGAGATGTACATACCATATAACATAATTGCTATCTCCACTCACTTTTGTTGGGTAGATTGAAGGGCAAAGTTTAACAAACAGTTCACGTCAGGGTGACAACAACTATTGATTACAGATTCAACATTGTGACCAAGAAGGTTTAGACTTGCTGCTTTCCTTAAACGAGAAAAATCAGATCGATTAATAGAATTAAAGTGTTCATTTCAGAGACTGATAATACGATATATATTCGTACACCGAAAGCAATTGTAATTCCTTTCGTAAGTTAAGGGAGAAAAATCTTCCAACATACAGAAACTGATGATAATGATAAAAGCAATGTTATATGACAATGGGTAACGCTATCAAATATCAGCCCCCCTCCTTTTTGTTTGACAACAGACTTTGAATGGTTTTGTAAGCATTCGGTTAAACAATGTCGCTGAAGGCCAACATTACTTTGATTCGTATTTCAATTTGAAGACAAAACTACAAAGCTGTTTGTGTATAATTCAACATATACAATATCTAAGTGTTCGTGTTGAATAACCGCGGCCACATTTACAATCACTACATGACAGACAGACCGATTGTTTATCTAATTTTCATCTCGTGCATTTTTACATTATGAAATACATAAAAATCACATATACGAGCCACCCGTTGAGGGTTATGAGAGACTATATTTACAGAGTAAAATACATGAAACATATTATTCAAATATTGATAGATAACAGTAGGAGCATAATAAGACCACATTCAAAGGCACACACACATTATCGTCGGTATAAAATGATTACCTAATGGAGGAACGTTGATACATGTAGGCATTCAAATATGTTGGAGAGCATTACAAAGGCCACAGAAGGACCTGACATAAGTCAGACCAATAAAATCGCACATCGACCCGTTCAGAAGTAAAAACAGACAATAGTTAGTGTTTAACCCCAGACTTCACGGGTCAGTCCTCCCACAGTTGCTGATATTCAGTATACCTGTTCAATAGTTCAGGCTGCGGTGGGAACCCCAATAAACTAACGATTGATTCAGACGTTTAGTATCCTTCAGTTCACATGCTAATTCTCTCAGGAGGTTTTAGGGTCATTTCATCTGGGTTTCAGTGCATGTCAATTAGTCGATCATGTATCATGGGATCTCGCCCTGTGTGTTGTATACAAACCAATTAGTCAGACACAAGAGATGATCCCAAGGTGATTTTGTTAAGTGAACCCACCATTTATTTGTTGAATTGGTACACAATAGTTATTTGGCGCCAAAAGGGAGAAGTAAATTTGATTTGTGGTTTTTCAATTTGCAAGTTTCTAGAATACACAATTGGCGTCAAGTAAAAAGGTTCTGAGAGAAATCAGTTTGTCCATGTTAAAATATATACTTCATGTGAATACTTTAATGCAAAATATTAACTTTCTTACACTTCTTCTATTTGTAGTTGATATCTGAAAAACATATAGTTACATGGTCTTGACCATCTTCATACGCAGAGCCTAAAAGGCCAGTTTCCAAACTGTCATTTTATGCCTTGCTGCAGAGACTTTACTTTTCTGTGCTGCTATAGTGCCCCTATAGAGTAGAGAGCAAGCACAGAAAACTCAAGGCTATGCAGCAAGGCATAAAAGGACAGTTTGGAAACTGGCCTTTTAGGCTCTGCGTAGGAAGATGGGTCTTGACTGGCATTATGTTTTTAAACATTAACAAAACGTTCTTCGTTCTTATGATAATGTAAAATAAAACCAGATCTACTTGAGTTGCTGGAGAGACGTACGATAACTATACGACGGGTTTGGTTCCTTATGTGCACTTGCGAAGTCAATATAAAACTTGTGTGCATGCTTTAGGCTCGCATACACGATTCTGTTACGGGTCACACTTCATGTACCAGTTCAACCTTACGCATTATTTCATAATTAAACGAAACTAACCTGTAATTTGAAGGTTGAGTATAATTCTATAGAAACGGAGGAACGTGACAAATCATGATTTTTATGATTGTTTATGATGTTACTTCTACTACTACTGCAGCTACTACTGCGGCTACTACTACTACTGCAGCTTCTACCGCGGCTACTACTACCACGACTAGTACTGCTACTGCGGCTTCTACTACTGTAGCTACTACTGCGGCTACTACTACCACGACTAGTACTGCTACTGCGGCTTCTACTACTGCAGCTTCTACCGCGGCTACTACTACCACGACTAGTACTGCTACTGCGGCTACTACTACTACTGCAGCTACTACTGCGGCTACTACTACCACGACTAGTACTGCTACTGCGGCTTCTACTACTGTAGCTACTACTACTACGGCTACTACATATACTACTGCGACCTTTCCATCGGAGCCTAGTCACGTGACGAAAAATAATAAATGTCCATAATGAATCGAGTGAAATTGTGCGAACCCAGTCGATCTTCAGGCTTCAAACCTGCAGCTGTTAATAGGCACACTTAAAATAAAATGTTTTGACTGGGACGGGAATGTTTATTTAGCATCACTGTTTGTTTATCGTCTTTTGTGGAAAAGAATACTCCCAGTGAACAGGTATGTTTGTCATATGATTAAAAGAAGATGATTCGAACACAAACTTAACATGGTGATTTGTATTATAGTCTATTGTACAGTGGACAACAGAGGCCTTTATGTTATTTAAAAGTTTTATTTGTATCTAGATATGTTTTTCGATAGTTTTGAATTATTTTACAGAAAACGTGAATAGTAACACTATATTTCCTTGAATTTTATAATTAGTATAATTGATTTTTAATTTAAAATCCGATAATAATATGTTCATTTATTAAGGTGTATAACTTAATATCTGATAAATAAATTTTGATAAAGCATGAAAATGGTCTCACATTGAACATGTTAACAGAAATCATGATTTTTATGATTGCTTATGTTGATGTTGACAGTGTTTTTCTATTGTATGTTATGTGTTTAATTTGAGACTTTTAACTTGTTTAACAAGTTTCTTCTGTGGTTCATTACAGCACATTTGATGTCTTCCCTAGTTTGCTGAATGAGTGTATATGTATATATGTATATCAATGTTTCTTTATGTTTTTTATAACTTTTTAAAACTTTTGTATTTTTAATCATGTATTACAGAAAATTATAATATTCATTATAAAAGTGCTATTCCAAATATAGCATATTTTAACTTGCATTTTGTTGGAAAAGCATGAATGTTAAGTTAAATTTTGTTCATCCCCATATTTGCTGAATATTCTATTTGAATGTGATCATTGTTATGGCAGTAACTAGATAATTGTCATTGTTGTAATAAATTTCTAAATCTTCCAGGTCATTCTTGCTGAGGTGAAGATTGCTCATCTCATTGCCCAGCACAATCTTCCTCTGGCTACAGCTGATCACCTGAGTCCAGCTTTTGGAGAAATATCCCCCGATTCCAAGATCGCCTCACAGTATGCTGCGAAAAAACCCAAAACTACATGCATGCTCAATGGAGCTATTGCCCCTTCCTTCCGTTGTAAGTCTTCTATAGTTTATCATTTCATGAAAATTCATACATGTACAACTGCGGCTACTTCTACTACTGCAGCTACTACTACTACTGCAGCTACTACTACCACTACTACTGCTGCTACTACTACTACTACTGCTGCATGAGGGCCGATATCTATAACGGTAGACAAGAAATAAGGTTGTCTCTTAGAGACAACAAGGATAGCAAATATCAAATTTCGAAATACCATTATGTTCTCGTGCATGATATGAACTTGAACAGTTGAAATCAGAGCTCATCGACTGCTCAATTGATAGCCATTCGTCACTTATCATCCCCACAAGGCAATTTCATTCGAAGTCATAATGTCAGAATTGGCATGCAATGATACGATTTAACTGGGATTCTTCAGCTCTCAAGGCTGATTACCATTTGTACGGCTCAAAGATGTTTCAATCTGACATGTGGGACTTTATCCAAACATTCCCATTAATAGAAAACCACGGATGTAGATTTAATGTGAAGGTTGAAACTGAAGACAGGTGACGTAATTCAAATTTTGGCTTTTTTCGTTACACATGGCAGATTTTGAAGTGATGACACTGGGCTTCTCTTCCCGTCACAACAGTTGCACATGTTATGACCTCAACGAAATTATTGCAAAATAAAGTATTTCAATGAACGCCTGAACAATCAATATGTTGACCCCTGCCTACTTTAAATTGATTAAAGGCTAAATCGGGTTTTCTCCCTTCAATTTTGATTAGCTGGTTGTTTACTGAAATGGTTGAAAAGTACTTTGTTTTGAAGTCCTATCGTGTTTCATTATTTAATCAGAATGATTTCAAAATGTAGTAAAGTTTCTTTAGACGTTAGTTTAACATTGTTCATCTGTAGAACGACTCTTCAGGATGAAGGCAGTGACAAAGAAAGATTTGTGTTGTCAGATGAAGTTCTGAATGCACCATCGTTTGTGCAAGTACTCGACTCCAAAGGAGATTATTCTACCGATGTCTAGTCTTCGATCTTCACTTTGTCAAAATGAAATTACAAAGAATTTGAAATACATTTCTTTAAAATGTTTATCATAAAACATGTTACTGAAAACATTAGTTGTAAACTCAAGAACATCGACGAGGGTTTCATCAAGGACACATGAAGACTACATCATGAAGCTATATACATGCAAATCTCGGCTTCTGAATCACTGTTAACTGCTACTTGATCACACTGCATGTTTCAACTTGGTCGTCTCTTAGCCTGGTACACGATCGATTCCTGAACATATCAATCCTGTTTTCATCTGAAGAATTGGCTATTAACAGGTGATCAACTTAATATGTCATACTGCAGAGACGCAGAGTTGAACGAGAATTGACAATGTATAAGAAATAATTTCTAAATTTCGAATGAATTGACTTAAACACAATCTTAACTATTTGAACTCAATCATCTATGCCTTTTCATTATATATACCATTCCCAAGATGTATCACCTATCAAACCTATCTGGCAAAAACTTGAAGAATGGATTTTTGATAGGTTTCTGTGAAAAGAGAAACTGTGTTATTGATTTAATAATTACTGTTGTTAAACACAATATATTCAAAATGAAACTACAGGAAAAGATACAAAATTTTAATGATGCACAGTATCACCTGTTATGTAAACATCGCAAAAGTTTAGTTAAATAACAAATAAATTGCAAAATATTATCAATTAGAAGTGTGATGGGGGCTTTAATTGGGTCTTTTGAAAATGATTTTGCTTGAAAGATCATCAAGTGGAATGATAAGGAATAGTATTGGAGAGGACAAACTAGATTATTAAGCACATGATCCATTCGTGACCATTGACCATATTAATTGTTCTTGTTCGGATAATATTATCAACCTCAAGACAAGTGAACAGGATATTTTTGTAACTAAGAATTCGAAAGATTTCATCTATGGTATGCGTTTCACTTATGATATGCGCCTACATTGTCTTTCCAAATGAACATAGTACAATTGAAACTTAAATAACGAACAAAATAATCATTTCGTGGTGAAAGGAAAAACAATCATCCTCTAAATGCAATCATTTTACACGTCAAACTATACATTTATAGATGCAGCATGAATAATTTCATACCCAAGTTAGAATACATAAAACGTGAAATTAGACGTTACTATGATAATATATCAATATATTTATTGTTGTCAACAGAATCTGAAGAAATTTTTTTTAAATATTGGTCAACATTACATTTACTACTTGGAAAATAAATCGGCCACCTTCTGAATTTGTACATATTAACTATGAATGTATATATGTGAAACTATATGTTATATGTTTCTTTACAGAATGTTAATGCCTGTATCACAAAATACATGTATTGAAAAAAAAAAGAAAAAAAGTTTTTCCAAATGTATGCCTCCACAATATTGTTTTTCTAAAAGGTGATGACAGGAAATGAAAATAAATGGTTCCAAGATAAATGTATTTACACTTATTGAAGTAGTGATAAATATATATGTAAAGTTCAGGCTAGAACATGTAAAGATATAGTCATATTGAAACCAATGAATACAAAACTAAAACGCGATGCTTTGTCAAAGTTACGATGCTATGAATGCATTTATCAATCTTTACATACAAAATTAAGACTTTGTTGATAATTTTCCAAAGATACATCGTCCTTGATGACATTTTATGAAAAATATCTGAACTATTAGCACTGAATTTACACTTAATTGAAGTATGGCTGTAATAAGAAAACTATGAACAAACATTTGGTTTCAGATATCAAAAACACATTTGTGTAACCAACTTGACCCCCGCACATTATCCTTCATCTTGCAAAATAAGGACGTCACTCATCGCTAAAGTGACGTCGATATTTTGAACAGTTAATGTCAATTATTGACGAAGAGGTTGTATTCATATGTTCTGGATTCTACACTTTTCAAGCTTTACCAAAGATACTTTAACAAGAGTAATATTACACTACGAAAGTTGATTTTCGAATAAAATCGTAGCTTTGCCTTGATCCTTTGGCAATCAATGATGCAATATCGAATCTGTGATGTTAAACATGCTGTTTCATACTTGCATGCGGTTCAGGCTGAAATTTAGCTATTTAGAAAAGTAATACATCACTTTGTAGAACAATCTTTCGTCGAAATTTTGATATCATATTTTGTTTGTTAATCAACAATAACATACTGATTTCGACGCCCAGTACCTCTTGTAGAAAGGGCATAGCATTTAACGAACCCACTTTCGGTGACGTAATCATTACGGGTGTAGGATTTACATCGTGTCACAACTAGCGTATTTGCGTTCGATGGGTATCAATTTTGACAGCAACGAATACCTTATTTGGAGAAAAAGAAAAGAAAATCTAGTCGTGCGCGACAAAGACGGTTTTCAAGCGTATATTTCGAGACCGGAAATTGTGAGATGGCCACACTTGATTCGCCTTTATGTTGGCTACATTCCGTAATTTTGGTAAATTATCTCATATTTAATGAATTTCGTCCTATTTACCCTAGGTTGGTCGCTAAATTTTTCTGAAAATACAACGAATACATTAAAAATACTTTTAAAGATATTGCAAGTATGATACAGCATCTTTAAGAAAATCAAATCAAATCAATAACAATCAGGTTGAACTACACACAGGAGTTCGAATGTAAACGCCAAAGTTTAAAAGAAACTACTTCATGAACGGAAAAATGATGAAAGTAAGTTTTGCATGATTATTTCATATTCATTCATTTATCAATATTTCATGGTAAAACTATAATTGCGGGTTGCGTGATGAAATGGCAGTAACATAATCACCGATGTCTACAGGGGTAACAGCTCCCTTTCTTTCTTCCCTTTAAACAGCTATCAACCGCTGGGTTATATTCAGAGCTGCAACTCTCAACAAAGAACCCAGTCTTTCTCTCTAGGTAGTTTTTCACAAAGAACGCTCATTGAATACCTTAAAGGGGCAGTAGTACGTTTTTTGATAATTTTATATTTTAAAATTTCCACTGATAATTATAAGTTAATGCTAAATGTATAATTTTGACAGTGTCAAAAATCTTATTACACAAGCCAATAATCCATAGTCAGAGGACAAAGTATGAAGATTCCCATAAAATCCATTGGCGGCCATTTTCTGTCAACACCTTTAATTCATTTTGTGTAAGAAAAAGGAATCGCATAGCTAAACTTTACGTTATATGTTTGAATTATTACTGCTCCGTTTAGTTTAAATACATTGTCTTTCAATTGGAACCACTAATTTTTATTTTCTTGACATCACCTTATATTCCCCCCAAAAACGTGCTACTGCCCCTTTAAATATGTGTGAATAAAGCTAAACATGGTAATGGGGTGTTATTTTCTTTTTCACTTGACCCTTTTGACCCAGCATTTTAAATTGCGAGGGTGTTGTTAAGACTGTAACACATTACATGAGTGCAAAATTCAGATTGTGACTTCAGAACACTTAAGTGACTTTCTTACTTAGGCTTGTTGGTATTATTTAACTTATATATCTTTTGATGTCAAGTTTTTTTTATCTAAATTTTATTTATCACAAGATTTTGCATTATTGTTTGATTGTATTTTTCGTAATTATAATAGTTTTAATTAGAAGTTTGTAATACATCACTCATATAAAACAAAAAATTACTTTGATTAATATAAGTCAAATTATAATATATTAACAAATTATAAGAGATAAATGATGAAATGCAAGTAAATGCAAACTAACAAATGAGAATCGAGTTGAAAATACACTCTCAGTTGGTTACACATCTTCACAACGTCACGGGCGAAACGAAAAAGTTTCAAAACTTTCCCATTCCTCCCTGGACATCATTGGCCGTGATTTCTGTGCTAGCATTTCAACCCACTGCACGGAAGTAGAATAGTCCAATCAGAAGACAGTATGTTAACTGAACTGATTTGAAAAAATACTTTTGTATCATGTGTTTTACAAGGGCGAGAAACAATTAATTTGAGTGATACATAAATTTTTGTCTTCTCTGCATTCACGGTGCTCATCAAAAACGTGAAAACAACCATGGGGACTGAAATTTGAAATTAAATTTCACTCGGATAGTTTTCAAAAAGATCGTCTGTTAGTATTTTGAATTTGTTCCGAAATTTCATTGGCTATTTTGTAAGGGCTGATAAGGGGCGTAACTCGTGATCACGATAGGTGTCGCTGCTCCGGATCACCAGTTTTCTACCTTGTGAAGGCAAGGTCTAAAGCGAGGAGAGTTGCTCGATACGTTTCCACCTTGCCGTGGGAAGATGTTGGTTACAGTAATCACAATAGTACAAATGGTCTGGAACCTTAACATGTAACAATTCCAGCTGGTGATTTTATTGAAAGCATATCATTACAAAGAGTTAAACACCTACATGTACCATTTAAAGGGGCAGTAGCACGTGTTTTGATAATTTGATATTCTAAAGTTTTTCAGTGATCACTGTTAGTTTATGCTAAATGTATAATTTTGGCAGTGTCAAAAATCTCATTACACAAACTAATCATCCATAGTCAGAGGACAAAGTATGAAGATTCACATAAAATCCATTGGCGGCCATTTTGTGTGAACACCTTTTGTCTTTGTCTTTCAATTGGAACTATTAATTTTCATTCTCCTGACATTCCCTCTAAAAACGTGCTACTGCCCCTTTAAAACCATTCGTATATCTTACACAAAATATCCAAGCATATCTAATACACAATGTATAACAAATTTGGCAAGTTGTCCTTATGGACTTCAAACTTTCTGTTTATGGAATAGCAAAATCAACTTCGAAATGTAAATTAATATAATATTTTCAGTTATCTGTTAAAAATTTATTCTATTAATACACTTTTCACTTTTTCAACCTAAACTGTCATATCTTTACTGAACCAATCTGTCTTGCCTATAGTTATTGGTTATAATTACAATTGTTCGAATCTGGTTGGGATACACATGACACATACTTTGTATTCGGTTGTGACTGGTAGTATCGCAAAAGGTCCCTCTTTAGAGTGATAAACGCTACACAAGTGATCGCAGAATGTGCTAAAAAGTGTATGTTTGCAGAAAGGTAGATATGTATATGTGTTTAATTAACGCCAAAACCAACAGCAAAAGTTTTATAATGCAAAAGTTAAATTTGATGAAATACCATATAATTTCAGAAAATATAGAAACGTCAATTTGATAATGGTTTTCCAAGTTTAATTGGCCAATTTAGATTATCAGAGACTTACAAAGTACAAAATCATGTGCAGGACCGTACAAAATAGGTTTCAAATAAAACAATATTCAAGTGAAATAAATCTGTGAATTCAGCAAGTACTGGCGTACAAATGTCCTTACATATATCATGTGACAGCGGTCAACACTTTCAAGGGGCAGTAGCACGTTTTTAGGGGGAATAAAGGTCGATGTCAGGAAAATTAAAATTAATGGTTCCAATTAAAAGACAATGTATTTACACTAAATGAAACAGTAATAATTCAAATATATAACGAAAAGTTTAGCCATGCGATTGCTTTTTCTTACAGAAAATGAATTAAAGGTGTTCACACAAAATGGCCGCTAATGGATTTTATGTGAATCTTCATACTTTGTCCTCTAACTATGGATGATTGGCTTATGTAATGAGATTTTTGACACTGTCAAAATAATATATTTAGCCTTTACTTATAATTATGAGTGAAAAAAATAAAATATAAAATTATCAAAAAACGTGCTACTGCCCCTTTAAACCAAACACGCTATATTGAGAGCAATTTGATCCATACAAAGAATGTGCTAAAAAGTGTATGTTTGCAGAAAGGTAGATATGTATATGTGTTTAATTAACACCCAAAACCAACAGCAAAAGTTTTATAATGCAAAAGTTAAATTTGATGAAATACCATATAATTTCAGAAAATATAGAAACGTCAATTTGATAATGGTTTCCAAGTTTAATTGGCCAATTTAGATTATCAGAGACTTACAAAGCACAAAATTATGTGCAGGACCGTACAAAATAGGTTTCAAATGAAACAATTTTCAAGTGAAATAAATCTGTGAATTCAGCAAGTACGGGCGTACATATGTACTTACATATATCATGTGACAGCGGTCAACACTTCAAACCAACGCTATATTGAGAGCAATTTGATCCATACAAAGATACGTGCTTTGCAAAGGTAGTAGACAATCAAATTGCATTTCTAATAGTTTCTTGTAATGGTTTCTAGACAAAGTAAAAACAATTTCCAATCTAAATAAATTAAGATCAACATATTATTTATTTCGTCATACTGTTTTATCTCTTTACAGTACTGATAGATGATGATATATTCCTTTTGACAATACATTTATTAACATATGCCTACACGTTGAAATACAAAATCAGGAAAAGTGATAAATAACTGAAAATACCTAAAAGTCTCTTTTTTTTAGTTAACCGTTTTCTTAAAGCGCATTAAGATGTCAAATTACGACAATTCAATCATCTTTGAAAACTGTCCAAAGTTCAGTTGATAGGACATGTGAATGTAAAGGTGTGCCTGTCTATTCTATGTAATCTCTCTGACTTAGCAAGTTAAGTTATAATTCCCATGATATGTCGCAAGTTAAGAGAGAAAAGGCTTTTTCATGATAGTTGTTCATTATTTTATATTGAAACAATGTGTTGTGAGTTCGTAGATAGTTGAATCCCTTTTTCCACCACTTTTCAAATCAAACTGAACTGTATTTTTGAAGGACCCCAAGTGCTTTACTCTTTCAACAAAAAAAGGACATCGCAAAGTGAGGAGTTCACTTTCTCCTGTTCCCCTGTTCTCCGATTCCACAATAAAAAGGACATTACTAAAGACCACGAATGGAATTTTAAGGAGCTTTGATCTGGCAAGTGAACATATCAAAATGATTTTAAGGGGAATAATGAACACATTATTATCTTGAGATAACCTATTGTATATGGGGAGGACATGGTTTTTGTACATCGGAATTGTACTTGATTATTGATTGTTTTAGCACTATATTTGATTATTCTCAATTTTCTGGTATTTCTAGCGTATAAACAGCATAATGTTGGGGTTCGTTAATGATAAAATGATTAAATCCTACAAATCAACTTATTTAGATATAATAGCTGTTCCGTAATTAAACTTATTGAAAGCTATGACTTTATAAAAATACTGTTTGTTACCAGATTTTGAATTCTGTGTGGGTATGAGTTATGTCTTGCTGAAATGATGTTGACTGAAAAAGTTTTTTCTATAATAAAGACGAGCTATGATATTCATAAAAAAATGTCGACGGTTATATAAATCTTTAAGTAAGAATATGATTTAAACATTCTCAAATTGTATTAGATAGGCACATTTACTCCAATCAGGTAAACATAGTAGCGTCTTTAAAATGCGTTGATTTTTTTTGTGTCATCAGCAAAAAAAACATTGAAATGTCTAAATCGCCTCATAATTGTGTATCACACCAATCAACAGTGATACTCTCTAAATCTTATCTTATTATTTTTTATTATTCAAGATCATGTGACAAACTAATCACTTATTTGGCGTCCCTTTTGCATTAAAGTATTTGCCAAATAAATCAGGTAAATCATATAGTAATGAACGCAGTCTAAGTAAACCTAGCCTCACTATTATCCGTTACACTTCTATACTGAGTCTAGAGAGGCTTGGTTGAGGGTCGCGTCAGCCGACCTTTCTGCGACCTATGACCCTCCAATCAAATGTCAGAAGGCCGAATGGATTTGTCCAATCACAGAGCGTGTACTGTAAGCGATTCGTCGCATCTAACAAAATGGCGTCGGAAGATGAAATCGACAGCGCGCTTGAAAAAGTTCTTCCTCATTTCGGCCTTACACAAATGAAAACACAACAGAAAGACATTTTGAAATGTTTATTAAAGGGAAAAGACTGCGTTGCAACATTACCGACCGGATTCGGCAAGTCGCTTGCTTTCCAATGCTACATTCCTGTGCAGCGAGTGTTACATGCAGCGCATTCGGCAAAGATGATCGTTTGTTGTCCTTTGGTTTCTCTCATGAACGATCAAGTTGATAGGCTCTCCTCCATTCCAGGCCTCAGCGCAGCATACAGAGGTATGAATAACCAATTTATAGTAATTTCAATGTCTTTATACAATGTAGGTTAACTGCCAGCGTGATGCCTATCTTTTAATTTTAATTCAGCGGCCAAAAGTGAGTTCGCACCTAATTTCTCATAAACTTACATGTAATTATCAATTACAAGAATAATTTTCATGAAGTCCATTTGTTTGGATATTCTCATTTAGCTGTGAAATCATCTCGGCTACATTCACGAAATTATCATTAATCTCTACGTTGATTAGTTATCGAAAGACACAAATTTATTCATCACATCTACAACTTGTTATGGCATTGTTAAATCTACCGGCATGTTTCATGTGTGTTATCAAATAACATGTATATTTCTTAATAATCATCGGGCAATTGACAAGCTATCGGTGAATTTAAAATGAATCAGCAAACGTTTAATTCATGAAAATTATTCTCGCAATTGCTCATTAACATGCAAGTCTATGGAATTTTATTTTAATGTGAACTCACTTTTGACCGCTGACTGTAACTCAACCTGATGGAAATCACATTTGCAAAAATATCTTTTTTGAGCTGAATTTTAATTCCTCGTTGATCGGATAAAATCTTTACAAAAATTGAAAAGATATGGAAAATTATCTTAAATGACAGTCATGTCATTTATTTGTAAAATGTTTATGTTTAGTTTATAAATTTAAGCTACTTGACAATGTTCAACATTTACCAGAATATGCTATATTGCTCCTTGAAGTATCAGAACAAATTTATTACACTCCTTTCTAAAAGGTTTTGTCAATGCATTAATTCAGCCTGTGTATCTTTGTAGGTTTCAGTGAGTCAAGTGACAAACTTATTCAAGAGGGATCAATCGACATAATCTATGCCTCTCCAGAGACTCTCGTTGGTGATCCACTATGGAGAACAGCGCTACAGAAGCTTGAAATTGATGTGATTGTGGTAGATGAGTTCCATACAATTTCAACATGGTAAGTCATTCTTCAATATGATAATGGTAGAAATATTGTCCTTGTGGCAATTCTACATCACTCTCTGAAAGTTTGAAATTAATGAAAAAAATTAATCAAATCAAAGCAACATACTGTTAAATGTTGAGTTACATATTAGAGGTGTAACGATACGGCAATACATTATCAAATCGTGATGCATAGGTCAAAATATATCATACCGTATCGTAGGATGCGTACGACACGTAAAAAAATGATAAATTCTCAATAAAGGTGCTCAAAACTGAGATATACTTTAAAAAGATACTTCATTATGCACACAACAACCATATCAGGATACGTATCGTATCGCAGCCCTCCTGTATCTTACACCTCTATTACATATATCAAATGAAATCATCAGTGTTATTTTTTATTCAATTTGTATTTCAACTTAATTTAATCATGACAAATGTTTCACTATTGATTAACTAACTTTTTATCATATGATGTCAAATGGTTTAACATATTTGTAGTTTTGAAGTCTATAGCCTATATTTAATATTAAAACTTTCATTTACTTAAGATGTAAAATCTGTTTCAGGGGACATGGCAGTGATGGAACTGAGAAAGAAGCCTTTCGAAAATGGTTTGCCCATATTGGAGAACTACGATCACTGTTTCCTGAAGCCTGCATCTTAGCACTTAGTGCCACGTGTACAAATAAAATAAGAAAACGTGTACTTAATGTTCTGTCCCTCAAGCAAAACACAGAGGTGATTACCATGTCTCCAAACAAAGAAAACATTAAACTTGTGGTGGCCAAAGTTGATAACACTGTTGAAATTGCCATGGTTTGGTTGGTTGATGGCCTAAGAGATTTGGGAAGTGATTTTCCAAGAACTATCATGTACTGTCAGTCAATCAGAGACGTGACAAGAGTGTACACTTACATCATTGAAGAACAACCTCATTTTTCAAACAAAGTGGAAATGTACCATTCACATACACCACAGGACAAGAAGATGGAAATATTAGAAGGTTTAAAAGAAATTTCAAGTTTACTGAGGCTTGTGATTTGTACGAGTGCACTGGGCATGGGTGTTGACATATCTGGCTTTAACAGTGTTATTGTTTACGGAAATCCAGACAATCCAATCGATCTTGTACAAGAAATAGGTAGAGTTGGACGAGGAGGTGAACCGGCCACTGCATTGCTTTTGTATAACTCTTATCACTTGAGAAAGTCTGGCATTGAAGTCAGAAATGTATACAAATTGACAGAATGCAGAAGACTATCTCTCATGGCATCTTTTCTTTCGGAAACACAGCTGGAAGAACTCAAAACTGAAACAGGCTCTCATACATGTTGTGATATATGTGCAAAAGCATGTTCCTGTGCAAAGTGTTCTATGTTGAAAATAGAAGAAGTCTTTGCAGGAGTGAAGCCTGTTCTATCAGACTCACCAGAAAACAGTGACAGTACAGACTTGTACTACACAGACACAGGTGGAGAATCAGATTTTTAGGGAATGTCATTCAATTAGTTATGGAATGAAAGATTGATAATGTTAACGAAAAGTGTCCACAAAGGTTATTATAGGAGAAAGTACTGCTAGTTCATGCTGTTAATCAGTCTGCCACATAAAAAACATGAAAGACAATGAATGAAATGGTAAATTTATTATGTACAGTAGCCTTTGAAATCTATATATATGCTCAACAAAGCCTGAATATGGCAATAAACAATATTTAGTTTTGCATGTGATTCTTGTATGCTTTATGATGAAGACAATGTACTAAAAAATCAAGATAATTATGGAAACAACAAAAATACTTGTCTCCTTAAAAGTTCATGAGCTTACAAACAGCAAAGTTCTTTGTATTGATGTGTACAACTGCCACTCTAAGGCATATTTCGCAACTGTTGAAACTTATAACTTCATGTTCAATGTACATTTGAATTACTTCACAAAATTTAGATCATGAGTATAATTTTATGCAAAGTATTACAAGTAATTTCAAGTTTGAAGCAACTTCAATTGAAAATATCTTTGTTCATCTGTAATAAAGATTTTATAAATGAAAATTTCAGGTTATATGAGTTTTTTCGAGTCTGTTAAGGATTTAGGTTAAATTATTGTAACTAGCATCTATAGTGTTGGAGACACCTCTGAACAAAATTTCAAAGTGGATGCACAGTCTGACAGATTAAATGCCATATGTCGCCATGTTACTTAACGCATACAGTATTATTACTGCGGCACTTAACAGAATTAAGAAAGAGTCATAAGAAGACCTTTCTCACAGCTTCGCAATAAATCTAATATCTAACTCAAGATTATCTAAGATGTCTTCATAAAATACTCATACAAAATTATAACTTCTATTTCATGGAATCCACCAAAAATAAGGAAATCATAAAGTTAAAAATAGAGCCATTGGCTCTGTAGCTCATCAGGCTGTATATGAGATTTTGCTTTAGGGTGTGGCCAATGTGTTTCCCCCCTTAGTAGGGGCTACAGGGTCACAAAATCTACAATTATTAATCTTCATAAGGCAAGGAGTCTGTACACTATGTTTAAGCTTTCTAGGCCTTATTGTTCTGGAGAAGAAGATGAAAATAGGTTTTAAGGGTGTGGCCCCTGTGGCCCTTATTAGGGGTCACAGGGCCACCAAAGCTACAATTTTTAATCCTCACTAGTCAAGGAGTCTGTACACCAAGTTTAAGTTTTCTAGGCCTTATGGTTCTGGAGAAGAAGTCGAAATTCCACAAAGTTTACGGACGGATGGACGGACGGACGCCGGACACCATGCCATGCCATAAGCCCATCGGGCCTTACAGGCCAGATGAGCTAAAAATTGGAAAAGAAACACCTGCTTACAGATGCACATACAAAGAGCTTGTTCCATTATTTTGGGAGTATTGCACATAAACAAAATTCTGTGATCTCTTTCTATCGAAATGACAAAAATACAAATATGAAGAAGTTGAACATAGCGCAAAATTCTACGCTGATTGATCCAAGAAGATCCGAATTCCAAAAGGCACAACTACATGCCCTATTTAATGAATATACTAAGTTTCATTAGCTAGCCCTAATGGTTTTCAAATTCTGCTCCGTAAAAAACAATTCTTAGTTGCGTTTCAATGGAAACCGCAAAAATAAAACATCTCCAGAAAGTTGAAAACCCCAAAAGGCACAACTACATGCAGTGATTAGTCAATATATCAAGTTGAGCAAATTGAGTTTCATTGAGGTAGCTGTAACGGTTTTCAAATTATCACAGAAACAATTGTGATCACAGACTGACAAACAGACGTAGCAAACGACTACATCTCCGCGCATTATATGCCGGGGATAACAAATGAGTCAAGAATGAAAATATGAAACATTAGTAAGTCAAGTATGACAGGATTCAAATGTTTCACATATATATACATCAGACTAGTCCTTACTGAGACGGATATAATTACAATCAAATGTGCTTGTTGCGGAGACGTGCAAAGGGAACTGTTGGCTTGTGTCTGTGTATCATTGTAGACAGATTTGACTCGCTATTTGAAAACGGATTCCGATCTGTACACAGACCTTTGCATTGCAGGGAACGTCCAGGTTTAGTAGTGAGTACATCCAACTGTGTGAGTTCATGCAGTACTTTATGGACATCAGCACCATAGCTTGGCAAGTGATGGAATCCCTTTCTCTGCCTCAGATTGCACATGTTTTCAAAGTTCCTTGCAGACTGTGTCAGATGTGGGTACTCTTTCGAATGCTTGATAATGCTCTCTTTGGTTTTGTGTCCTGAGCATGCTATTTTGCTGTCGCGGTTCAGCATCTCCAAGTACTCGTCAAGTGCAATGTTGTGATTCTTTCCACCTTGTACGTTCACAAACCGATTTGCTATTAAGCGTTCTGTTTGTTCTGTAGGTAGGGTGCCTGAAGTGAGAGCAGTTAGGTGAACTGAACCAATCACATACTTGACCTTGTTTGTTTTGTTATACAGGGGTAGTTCGTACTTTGCAGACCGAACTGAACGACAGCCATCAGCCATGTCAACCGCTTGGTCTAGATTCCTGTGTAACATCGTCAGTTTGAAAAGCATCAGAACATGGTCTTTCAAATGATCTGATTTCTTGTCTTTACCCTTGGATTTCTTTTTGTGAATGGTCACGTTGTGACACTTGGCTTCATGTGTCTTCAGAGATCCAATGTATGCATAAGTTTTTTCACAAAAATGGCACTTGACTCGACCTTCTTCTATGTTTGATACCCAGTAGTTTTCCTGGTGTTGCGGATCTGACAGAACACTTCTCAGCGCATTAAAAAGGTCCTCTGAATCATCGAAAAACCATTCCTTCACAATCTTCTCAGAGACATCATCTAGCCACTGTATCCTTTCCTCTGCTGACCTTTCAGTGAAGTCGTCTGGGAATCTGATGGCTGTTTGATGATCCTGCAAGTTTAGATGGTTCAAAAAGAGCAAGAGGCACACTGCATCCATGACGATGTAGTACAGGAGCTTAAATGGTCGATAAGCATTCCGAACATTGCCCTTGACATTTCTCATGTTGAGTAAGTTCCTGAAGAAATACATCGTTCCCTTTTCCTTTCCACTTTGGGTACTGTACGTCATCTTGTGAATTGCCTGAGGAAGAAGAATTATTCATGATAGTAACTTTCATATCATTATTGTTTAAATATTATATTGCATTATATCAGTATCATATCGCGGTAAATTGTCAACAATATATCGTATCATTTTGAAGGATGTATATAACCATACATGACACACAGAACTGAGATAGAGACTGAACAGATAATTATTATGCATACAAAAACCTCTCCTTATACCTGGAACTTGAATAATATCACAATTACATCCAAATTGTTTAATTCTTGCACTAAATAAATTAATCATAATTGTGTCATATCGCAACCCCATATTAGGATACTTATTGTAATGCCACCCTCTCTAAGAAACAGCATGTCAATTTATTCATACATACAAATTCATCATATCTGATTGTTGAAGGGGGTCCACATTCCTATATGAGATTAAAGATTTTATGGCTTTTAAAAATCTTAAGTTTTCATAAAAATATGTTATTATAAAAAGGATTCAGGAATAAAGCCAAATGATGTTTGAGGGGTGAATACACTGCCATACTAGCAGCTGTGACATAAGTGAGATACTTTTGAAAGCAGTGTTATACCCACAATCACTTTATCACACCTTCAACAATTTAGCTTTACAGAATAAGGCTAAAAATTGGTTTCATCATGTTACCTCCAGGAAATTCATCAATCTGTGGAAATCTTCTATTTTTGAGATGAAACCTTCCAGTCTATCCTTCGGTGTAAGTCCATTTCCTACAGATTGTTGTGCACACTGCACACGCTCATCAGTAAGTCTGTCACCTTAAACATATTGAATAAATAAATATCTCTTGTCTCTCTTGGTGAATATAGAGCCAAAGACTCATCATGCAAAGGAATCAGTACACAAAGTTTTTTGATTCTGGAAAAAATAGAGCCATTGGCTCGGTAGCTCATCAGGCTTCATCATCAATTATGCTGTAGAGTGTGGCAATGTGATTCCCCCTTTGTAGAGGCCACAGGGTCACCAATCATTAAAGTAAAGTATAAGGCGACAAGTTTCAGTTTTCTAGGCTTTATACTTCAGGAGAAGAAGAGGAAAATAGATTTGAAAGCCTTTATTAAGGGCAACAGGGTCACAAAAGCTACAATTCATAATCCTCACTAGTCAAGGAGTCTGTACACAAAGTTTTAGCTTTCTAGGCCTTATGGTTCTGGAGAAGAAGTCGAAATTCCACAAAGTTTAAGGACGGACGGACGCCGGACACCATGCCATGCCATAAGCCGATCGGGCCTTACAGGCCAGATGAGCTAAAAATTAAAACAGGTTTTAAGGGCATGGCCCCTTTGAGCCTTACTCTAGGTCACAGGGTCACCAAAGCCATTATTTCTAATCCTAACTGAACACAAATCTACCAATTTCTACAGTGATTTGTTCACTAATTACCATGTTTATATCTCATTTCATGAGGAAAGAATAATGACTCATGATAATGTAACCCTTCTCATGATGAAATAAACAGTGTTTGTCAAGAAAAGACAAATATTAATTAAATTGTAGTAGTATCTACAATGTCAATATCAATTGATCACTTTTGGATGAAAATTAAGTTACCTCCAAGAAACACTGACTCCACTATTTCTCCATCGCTGAAGGGTACATACTCTTCTGTGAGATCAGCCAAAAGTTTGATGACATCCTGGGTCTTATTTTCATTACAGTCAAAGAGCCCTAGTGGATACTGAATAAAGAGAGAACACCCATTACTGATTAGTACTTTCATCTACATATACATATGTAACTCACTACGTGAACAGATGGAATGTGTATGAAAAGCACAGGATAACTAGCAGTTACCAGAAATCCTTGTATAACACAAATAATCCACAATCATTTCAACATCAAAACCACATTTATTTTATAATTATATGTATTAACTTTTGATGATGAGGAAGAGAAATAACATATTTGTGTTACGTGGCAGATTATAAGTGAGCGAGTTGAATTTTTACATTGCTTTGGAGTTAAAACTATTTCCACTTAATATCATTAGTAGTGTTATAGATTTCTTACCTGACTTGTCTTGAGTCCAGCTTGGTGACTGTATTTGTGGGGTAAATGCTGAGGGTAGATTTGCTTAAACTTTCTGTTCAGCTCTGGATGATTGGCAATGATTGATGTTGAAAAAAGAAATGTCATCTCTTTCAAAAGCAAAGCCTGCTCTTCCTTCGATGGGATAAAGGTCAAACAGTCCAAATCTGCCACATCTGTTATTCTTGTGTAGGAGGTAGATGGCTGTGGGCAGATTCTATCGGTGATGGCATACATGTTGAACAAATGAAGTGAAAGGGTCTTTCTGTCTGAGGTCCTGTAGGACGGCAGGATGTTCTTGTCCCAATTGTCCCCTATCAGTTGATACTTCTTCTGTCCACCAGCAGCCCATTCATTCCTCAAGTCTTTAATCTCTGCACTCAACTCACTTTCCCAGGAAAGTAGTTTCTGGTGTAATGTGACTGGATGTGTGGTGAATCCAATTTGGGACAGTCTCTGTATATTCTGTAAACAGAATCATTTTTTGTCAATTTATGTACAATTTTACCAGCAAATCAAAATATTGTATATTATGAATTTTTCAGAAAAAAGTACATGTAAATGCAGGATATATGTTAACAGTGATCTTGTTTTTTTTAGCAAATATAGGAATGCTTACTGCTCAGTTCAACTAATTAATTCATTAAAAGCCAGTGCAGCAATTTTCACAAATGGTAAAACAAATATTATTTGATATTAGAACTTACCTTCTGAGTACAACCTCCATGAGTGAGAAGAAAGCCTGATATGTATTGCAGGGCTGACATGTTTTGAGATCTACCATGAAGGCCAATAGCTGCTGTCATCAACATGTGGTGGAAAGCTTTGCCTGTTCCCTGAATAGGTAAATCACTTACAATTGCTGATAAAATTGAACAAAGTCCTGGGCACCTGGTTTTGATTTCATTGTAAAAAATTTCCCATTTGAAATTCATGATGTCATCATGAGTTTTCTTCTGAAGCAGTGAATGGGAGTTTTTTTTGCACAGAATTCTGCACTCTTCTGCAACCACTTTGCTTGAATTTCTAACAACATCCATTGGTTTGACAACAGAAATGTGGTCCAAAACAACCCTTTCAAAGTTAGATCCCCTCACAATGGCTCTACAAGCTTTTTTCTGTCCTTCTTCCTCGACAATTTTTCTTTTCGTTCCACTGGGGTAGAAGATTGTGACCTGGAAATTAGAATATTTTACACAATGTATTATGAATGTCAAGAACTGAAATATTTTTCAAAATTTCAAACAAACATATGAAATTAAAGAAAACAGTATTGAACAAATAATAAATTTAAAAAAAATTATTAGTTATATTATGTCAATATTGTGAAAGTTACTGCAACACTTAAATGCAACAATTATCTTAGCTTATGTTGATAAGTCCCACCATATGCTTCCTTTGTTTGTAAAATGGGAACTTTTTATCAGATTAAATATATCTTCCTTGGTATTAAAGGATTTTGGAGTCTAAATTTGACTTGTTTGGATGCTGAAATGCAACTAAAATTCTTATTAGAATATATTTTTTCCAAAATTGTTTTGAGTTTTGTATTCTTGTGTTCTCATATCCCAATATACAGTTACAACAATGGTATTGCACATTTCAAGAGTATTCAATTAGTGACAAATAACATCTAGTGGTAAACTCATTAGATTGCTTAACAAACTTACCAATTACAAGATCTTGATATGTTAATGAACAGTATGGAAAAGACATCTGAAAAAAAGGAACAGAACTCAAACTAATAACCTCTTACCCTTACCAGGAGATGGAAAAGGATGAAACACAATGTAGTCAAAGAAAACATGCTTCAATGAACCTTCCATTCACTAATAAATCACTCATCTATTTTTTATCAAAGATTGCCTGAACATACAGCGCTGCAGGTAATCTAGACTTTTAGACACATTGATTAAACCTACTGAAAGATCTCAACTCATATATGTTATAAATATGAACTTCTTTTCATTGAATTTTTTAGGACTACAATTTCTATTTGCTGTGTGATCATTTGAGGAATTATAGTTCTTTGAAACTGTGACAACATTGCAATTCAAAACAACAAATATTAGTAAACAAGTTCAATGTGGTTATGCTTAATATCTAAAGTAAGTTAGGGTTAGTCAACATGAAATTTAACAACAAAATAAACATCATAAGATGTTTCATACAGTACAAAAAAACCAACAAAACATTGCATGCCCAATTCAAAGAAAAATCAAGAAAATAAATTTATTTCAAATATATTTTTTCCCCAGGCAGTTGATGGCTGTTATCTCTTTCAAAAGCACTTATAGAAAGATGAGTTAAACAATTATTAGCTCAACAGCAAATTAGATTCAATATTTTAAAAATCTTAAATTAACTGGAATTAATGTTCTGTTTAAGTTTTTAAACCTATAACGCCTTTGTTAATAACAGGACTGTGTGCTGTGTATCTCCTTTGTTTATAACAATACTTGTTAATTTAAAGTTTTGATTCCTTTGAGTAATATAATTATGCTGAAAAACCTTGGTTGCCTTAATACTAACAGGCAAATAAACAATAATTTAAAAAAACATTATCTAGAGGCATTCACAAACAAAACTGATTTTAGTCATGATTATTTAAACACCTCTACTTCTCCATCAGGCCTTTCGATGTCAGGAGATTTTTCATATGCTTGGAATTGAATGGATCTTCGTGCTGTTCTTTTGTCGCTACTGCCTTCATTTTCTAAGTGACATAAATAAAATATAAAATACCAGATAAAGCTTGGATCATTACTATGAATTGATAAGTCTTGTGGTTAATTGACATCAATAGCTTATTACATATCACCTTCAGTCAAAAATAGCTATGCTAGAAATACAGACATTCTTCTGAACATTCTACCTGTTAAACAGTGACTTAATTTTTTGTTTATTTTTAAAAATTTTTTTGCTTAATTTGATTTTCTGTAAGCCTTAATAATTTGATGCATTGAAATTGTGTTTTTTCTTCTAACTGGTGAAAATAGGGTAAATGATATCAGCAAAATAATTTGTCTATATGTAATACTCACGGTCAGTGCTTGGTAGCTTCTCAACACCAGGTAACAGTGGTATCCCTGGTAACAGTTTTGAAGGGGAACATGAGAGACCTGCTTCTTGTCTCTTCAAATACTGCAGTGGAAGCAAAGGTGGCAGTGGCACAGGATACTTTCGTACAACAGTTGTGGGGAATGATTTGAGAAGTTTTACCTCTTTTCCAGACTCTGGAGATTTCAAAAGTCTTTTAGTCACCGTTTGCTTACGAGGCGATGGTAGGGTCAGAAGCAAAGTATTAACAGTATTTCTGGACTTAGTTAAATATGCAGTGTGTTCTTCGATTCCCTTTTGCATCTTGATAACGTTCTCAATTCGCCTCCAACATTTGACACAAACGCCATTTGAATCATCACATGATGGTTCCATCTCAAAATCAGCAATGACAACCTTGATCTTTTGAATTCTTTCATGGTTCAATCTTAGTTTCTGGGTGAAAAATTTTTCAATTTTCTCTTCACCAGTCGATGACACATATCGCTGCACAAAAGAAAATCCACACAAAACGCAGATATTTGATCGGCAGTAAATGCGTTTCGGTGTTTCCGATGACATGTTTCATTAAATGACACATTACCTGGGTGAAATAACATCCGTAACTCGAGAGTTACTGTTTGACAACAGTAATCGCGAGCGAAATGGCGTCTACCATTCATAACATACGGAAGCAATCGTGCCGACATCGCATTCGGAAATGGTCGTTTTGGTAGTTTGAAATTGGAACGTCATGTGCGAATGCAGATTATCGCGGCTTGTCAAGATCAGTTCTGATTGGTTAACTGGTCACGTGGGCTGACGCGACTCTCAACCAAGCCTCTCTAGACTCAGTATAGAAGTGTAACGGATAATAGTGAGGCTAGGTTTACTTAGACTGTAATGAACGGAATAGTCTTTAAAGTAAAGTGAAAATAAGTCATGCCATAATGAAGCAATGTTAAATTAACCTGATCTTCTCAAACACACAAAAAGAACATAAGAACTATTTCCCCAACATGAATTTGTCTTAATTATTTATTGACCCCCGATTTAAATTCATTCGTTACACACTGGGGCTCTTAAGAAACGTTTGGAGCTAAAATAAAAAAAAAATCGGTTGGCAATGTTGATCATAAATGCAATCCAATAGTAAATATTGCTAAGATTTAGCTTATATAGATAAACAATTTGAACTTTATCTAAGATTGGACAGGTAATTGATTTGAGGGATAGGTTTTCAATAAGCTTTCTGTTTGTACGAAATATTTCAATGAATGTATATGTTCTATATTCGTGATTTGTGGCATACAATGTATTCGAAATCTGCTCGTTACAATAACTCCTTGTATATTTGTAACTGTAAATTTCATCTTAGTTTGAAACTCGTCATCATCATTTCAAAATGTCAAGTATCAGAATAGAATGCTAGAACTGTAATTATCATATTCAAAATGCTTAATGGCTATCAATCATATCTCTTTAAAAAAATAAAACAACGTAAGTAATGTAAGTAGGTAATTATTAAATTTTAAGAAATAAAATGGCACTTATAGAACCATAGTAAAAGTTCAAGTGTGTATTGAAACTCAGTTGCATTATACTGGCTTCAGCATAGTGATGAGACCTCTCAAGATAGGTGTTACAATAGGAAAGGTTAAAGGTATGATATTCAGAAAGAAATAAACTAATGTCAAAAAGAAACTCTCTGTCCAAATTGCAGGATAATTCAATTTACGGATGATTGACAATTTCAACATGGTTACATAATTTCTCCAGAAGCTAACTTTCTTTGATTTATAATTTTAAAAACTTTATCTCTTCATATTTGGAATTTGAAGAGATATTCCTTCCGGACTATCCTGTCTGATTGGTGTCATTGACCAAGAATTGGGTTATGGCAACATAGATAAACAAAAAGTATTTACTATTATCAACAAAGTATATCACTCCAAGAAGCTGTTGTGTTTTCCAAGATAGAATTTCATTGAAAGGGGTGATATAGTATCTCTTCTTTAAGAGGCATTTAGAAGTTGGTAAGATGAATGAGAACAAGTTATATGGATTTACAACTTCTTTATTGTATTGATATAGTAGCAATAAAGCATTCTGGAAATCAATTTTATTTATCTAGCATGGTACTGCTACAAAATATTAAGTTTAAATGTACATGTGAAAATCAGCCATGAATCGAAGAGCTTGGAAGCTTCCAAACTCTCAGCCCTCAGTCCCAGTGAATATTAACAAAGGGGTAGGACTTGTTTTAGGAGGGTTTCTTCTACCCCTAATTGTAAATGTTGTGTTATAGAAAACTACATTGATAAATCAAAACATACATTACATGCGTACAATATAAGTGACTTCTGTAAGATCAGATTATTGATTTTAGGATTGTTAATGTTTTTGTGCAATATTTTGAAAATGATAATTTAAACCAAAGGTTATGGATCTGAATTGTCCCTAGAACTTGTAGGATTGTAACATCGAACATAGAAAAATAAAGAACATTACCATTATATGCATTAGACCAAACTTGATATGTTTGCAAATGCTCCACGATTCTAAAACACTTCAACGACAGTTGGAAAAAATAAATATTTTAATTTATTACTCAACCGTGGTGAGATCACTCATAAGATAACAATGAGTTGGTAACACACATGTTTGTTACCATCTCGTGCAAAGAAACGGAACTACTTTCGAACGTCACATGACATTGTCCAACAACGTGACTTTGGCGACTGACAAATTGTACATTCTCATAAATGTTAATTTATGTGAAAAATTTATCTAAGCGATTTTTTTACATATTAAATGCATTTTTCTAACCACCACAAATCCATCCTTCGAATAATCACTTCTCCACCGTCTGTGCCGTCGCAAGCGGTGTTGCCTCCTCTGCCTACTGTAAAATAAACATGGCGCTTCGACTGTTTACTTGCTTCATCCAAACCATCGCTTTCCCCTCAACAAGCACGACATCCGAACTTGTTATCATGAAACTACCTTTCCCCAAGTTCTATCTCCCGGTTCCTATCAACAATTAAGTAACTCATGTCAATGCAATTAATCCTCTGCCGTTGACACTGTTCGCAAAGTTTGCAAAACAAAACAACGTGACCTAGAAACAGGACAAATTCCGATGACGTCACTTGGCGATTTGATGACGTCACGTTGCAAGAGCATGATGTGTTGACAGTTTTCGTTGCTTCGTAGTGTTTGTTTTATCAATGCAACATTTGATAATGAATGTTTTTCACCAATATAACTTTTATCATGTTTATAGGCGTATGACATGTGTAAACATCCCAAAAAATAGCGAACTATTTAATTTGGACTCATGGAAATTCATACGCTGGTTTCGCGATTGTTCAAAGTCAGCTGATTCTTGTTTTGACGATTTATTTACATAAATATTGATATTGAGGGTTGAGTAATAAATAAAATACTAAACTCATGGTAATGTGATACCATTTTTAAGCAACTTGTCAATAGAATGTGGTATCAGACTCACTTTCGCTCGTCTGATACCAATTTCTATACACTCATTGCTTAAAAATGTTATCACATTACCATTCGTTTAGTATTCTCTATGTTTAACCTTGCGATTTGTCAAAGTGTCTGCACATGTCAGTAATTAAAAAATCAATAGCATTCCCATGGAATAGTCTTGCTTTAGGATATATTTCACTCTTAAGGTAATGTTCGCCACTACATAACTGTAGGTTGAGATAAGATGTAAATGTACAATTCGACACTTGATCATTGAAAAAGAGATCAGATGTCCATATGTGATGTCACTTTCATGTTAAAAATAACATCTAACCATAAAGATCCCACAAAAAGGAATAAAATGGATCATAATATTATCAATTATTTCCCAAATGGTCCTTAATGGCAATCATTAAATTCTCATGAAAGTACACTATTGAAACGAAGCACCTCCTTTAATTTCTTCGCTTGTACTGAACTGCATCAATATAGTTTAATCGTTTCTTCTTAAGTAGCGTTCCCTGGGTTCCCTAAAACTCATCAAGGCAACCATAAATGAATGTTATTCTCATTTAACTGAATTACTTATGTTCAGTGCGAAATTTAGTTTTTGTTTAAAAGATACTTTGATTGGACATCAAAGTGATAAAAAATCGCAGGAAAAACAAAGCTGAAGTTCCAATAGGTGGTGTTAATTTAGGATCATAAATCAGGATCATATCTAAATAAATACTGTATTCTGTTTCCAATCATCAACCCGTAACTCAATTGGCCTGTTTCAGGTCGAGTAGATAACGAACACTTCTCATATATATATTCTCGTTTGACTTGATGAGGTTAATTATTGAAATTATCGCTATTAGAAGCTTTCCTTTGACTTGAATATTAATACCAATTCCACGGCATCACAAAGTGGTGGGAGTATTAAACGCCCATTTCTGCTATCAATCAATTGTAACAGGTCTCTGATTTTCAAACAAACTAAATTACTTCCTTACTACATACTTGTGTTTAAGTTTTCTGTCTGGCAGTATTGCAAGCAATGACTCCCCTGTGTCCTGGGGCCGGATTCACCAAACTTCTAAGAATTTTCTTAGTTTTATACTTAAGTTTCCTTAAGAATTCTTAGCTGAGAATTTAACTTAAGTAGCAACCCACCACACATCTAAGCACAATTCTTAGCTGAGAAATCTTCAAAATTCTAAGAAATTACTTAGAAGAAATCAACTTGCATTATGGGAAGGGTAGTACCTCAAAAAAACTTGTTAGTGGTTGTTTTATGACGTTTTGGAAATCCCCTTATCTATTTATAGTAACGGATATATGCTCTTTTTGGCAGAGAGGTAAGAAAATCAAATGTTGTCCACTAGCAGAAACCACATTGATCCAAACGATGAAATATATGTCTGTAACAATAACAAACATGTTGCAATTCGAAATAATAGAGTCCATTCAAGATACAAGTCTCCTTAATTTTCTTTCTGTCATGAAAATGGTGAAAAAATACCCACAATAATAACCAATCATGTGCGACGTATAGAATTATTCAAATCAATGTTGTATATGTTAGGTATCATATTACTTTCCAGGACAAAACCAATATTCTTGTTGCATTTTTGCCAATGAAACTCATTAAGATTTAGAGCTGGATGTAACTGAAGTTTATATATTTCTAAATAGTGTTTTCCAAAAAATTAATATGATAAGCCATAAAAGTATGTTCAACCAAAATAGTTGTATATATACTGTATATACTGCTTAATATTATTGGAATAAATGAAGGTTTATTTTTCCCTTCACATTTGTGTTAGAACTATTCTGATAATTCATATAATTAAAATGAACCTAGAGTTTAGGTAGACCACAACAATCTGCTCAATTATAACATGAATAATGGCAAAGGTTAAATAAGGTTAAAAGTGTCTTTAGAATTTATCATTTCTTGTTGATACTGGGAAAGCAATCATCTACAATTGATTAAACTTGTAAGAAAAACAAAGATACATAACTTTATACAAATGGAAGTTGTAAAATTAGTTTTTTGTTTTATATCTTTTTTTAAGATAGAATGACATGTGATGACCTATAATAAATCTTTCACATGCTTCCTGTGTTATGAAATTAGGCATAATTTGGCATAGGTATTTAGATATTTAATACACATACATCTTCTTGGATCAGCAATAACCACTTCTTTGACTCAAATTAAGACATATTACATAAGCCTTGTAATTTCTAGTCACATTCTCAATGTTCACATAGTATTTTGATGTTTTATTTGCAAATAATAAACATATTGGACTTTGCAAAATATATTGTTGAAAACTTAATAAAATTTAGCATGAATTTTAGTAAGGAGCACTGATGTGTTGAACAGATGAATGGCTTCGAAATGTTAATGTATATAATTTTCAGAATGCTATGTAATAACATACATCATCTAAAGTAATTATAAACATAAACTTTGATAAATGAACAGTCAAAAAGCATGTATAGCAACATAGTTTGCAGGATGGGTTTTTCAAGATTTCTATTGTTATATTGTTATCTTTATTCTCATAATTGCAATAAGAAAATTTCTTAATGTAGTAGGATTGTAAAAGTAGTGAATATGTCTCTTTAATTCTTTATTTGAATATTCATTGCCATTAGATATGCAATTTTATTACTAAATTTCCCTTTAAATAATTCAGAAACACTGCCTAAGTGAAAACTTGTATTAAAATATTTATGAAAAATATTAGTATTTGTGTTTATGAAATGATGACTTGAACTCCCCTTATTGGTCATCATTGATCAAGTCAAAATGCAAGATAGAAAAATAGAGAGTTACTTCCCTTTCTAAGTTGTCCTTGACATTGGCATTCCACAGCTCAATGTGACAGAAGAGGTCAATGTTATGATTAAAAAAGGGCTATAAAAACAAGATATTAGGTAAGAATCTAGCATATATGTTTGTAGACCAACAGGATATGTGTATTTAAACAATGTAATCTGCACATTACCAAGATTTAGAACTAAAATAATGCGTTGTACCTCTTCAAAAGTAGATCTATGTTAGGCCTACAGTACATTGTAACTTGAATCTTGACTAAAATCTGTAATTCCATTTATTTATTTCTCAGTTGTATTTTGGATATCAGTTGACAGCACTAAGTCTTGTTTCAATTTAACATTTTCAAGTGACCTATGAATTAAATACATATCCTAGATGTATTGTCACATGTCTCAAATAGAAAGAAATAACCATGTTTGTGCACTTTATTCTTCAATACACCTACAAAAGTAATACAAGTTTACCAGTGAGGAAGGCACATTCTCTACTGGCGGCCATTTTATTTGATTTAAGAATTTTCTTAAGGAGTTAAGAATCCTAATGAGGTTACTTAAAGTTAAGAACAAACTTAAGAACTGGGAAGTTTGATGAATATCGCTTAAGAAAAATTCTAAGTATTTGATTGGTTGCTATGGAAACTAAGAATTCTTAGCTGATTTAAGAATTCTTAAGACTTAAGAAAATTCTTAGAAGTTTGGTGAATCCGGGCCCTGGTCCGCACTCTACCACTACGAGCAATACCATCTTCTGTATATCATTCAGCTCCACGTTTTTCATACTGTACCATTACTATCTTATATTGTCAATTGGCACAAGCACACGCAAACTTAAAAACTTCAAACGACAACAACCTTCTTTGGATATTAAGAAAGTTGAAAGGTTAGAGAAAAATCAAAATAACCTCAGTTCAAAACATAAAACTTTACCATCCACAAGGAGATATCGCTTGTGAAAGATCATAAGATATATCTCCTAGGACAGTAGATTGTGAACAAAGCCCTGCAATCTGCAAGTACATGGCATCACAATCATTTACATGTTATGACGTCACAAACAAAACGACGTCACAATGGTATGACATCACTATGGAGAATGCGTCACAACGCTTTGACATCACTGCAAGAAGAGCTCTAGGCTTGTGCAGTGATCAAAAATGTACATTAAGTTCATGCTAACAAGATGAAATATTATTTTGGATGCTAAATAGAATCTCACCCTTGTTGCTTTTGATATGAAATATATCAATAATTACTTGATATCAGAAGACACTTGGGTGAGATTATCAATGAATTACTTTCAGAAACGGTAACTTGATACAATCAAGTTTGAGTTGGTGTATTTGTGGATTGTTTTACATGTTTTATGTCTCTATGGATGTATGAAAACACGTTGAATAAAATCGCGTATCCTCATTCGCATATCACACGACATTCAAAATATCCGCCGCTCCGAGCAAAAAAGCTCGGGGACTCGTTGTTATAAAAATGCAGTCTTTCCGGTGAGTGTAGGGGTTTCGTTAGGGAGAAGAAAGTATTGCTTGTTACAAACGCAGGTGTGAAGATGATAAGACATGATTTATCTATCTTTGCAACAAGAAAAACTTGACCTGTCAAAACCGTACTATTGCGTCAGTTGATTGTAATGTCATAAGGAATAAATGCAAGGGTTATTTTCGAGAAATGGCTGCACGTTTTTGAGGGGCTGAAGACCCATCAGAATCGCGGAACAAAATTATTTAGCTCTAAGGAAAAATGAAGTTTTTTATATTTTATATTTTTATATTTATATTTGCCTTTAAAAAAAGTTTGAGCACACAATAAAAGCCTATCGCAGCTTTCATCATGTTAACAGTAGTGGTAGCATTTCCATAATGAAAGATATTCCTGTGGGACAATTCATTATAGAAATGGATTTTTAATTGAACTTTAGCAATCAATCTGTTTAGAATTTTCTTCCCTCAATTGCGTTACGAAATCACTCATGGGATAAGAAGTGTTCATAAACCTCGCTATTCAATAATTCATAATTTTCAGAGAGGCAACAATTTGTCTTCTGATTAAAACCACATGGTATCTACAGTCTGTCGTTTTAACAATGTTCCGATGATAGATTCTAAACATGACGAAATGTGATGTTATGGAGCCCTGCCATATGAGGCCCACAGAGACGTCACTTAATGCCAAGCGGAATTCTCTTTTGTATTTCTCTCAGTTTCAAATTCTAAAAACTTTGCTTATTGCTTATCTTCTCTGATATTTAACCATTAATATAATCATATAATATAATCAATATCATATACTCATGTAATTATATTATAAATGAGATCTTATTTACACCTTGAAGTAATCCATCAAAAGGTAGAAACCGTTTATGAACTTAGCAACATTAATTGACTATTAAAAGTTTCATTTACTTTCCGGATGTCCATTAAATATTTTGCAGATATTCTATTTCATATGATTAGATCGTATATGAAGTTTATATCGGTTCACTAAGTTCATATTACATACATTACACTCTCAACTTCAAAAGCATATAGTCGTTCATGCATTAATTAAAAAGCAAGGCGCTTAAAGATTTGCATGACATATTTCCTGTGACCAAATAAAAATAGAGCCAGTGGCTCTGTAGCTCATCAGGCTTCATCATCAATTATGCTGTAGAGTGTGGCCAATGTGATTCCCCCTTTGTAGAGGCCACAGGGTCACCAATCAAAAAATTAAGTATATAGACGATAAGTTTCAGTTTTCTAGGCCTTACACTTCAGGAGAAGAAGATAAAAATAGATTTGAAGGACATTCCTGTTGCCTTTATTAGGGGCCACAGGGTCACCAAAGCTACAATTCATAATCCTCACTAGTCAAGGAGTCTGTACACAAAGTTTCAGCTTTCTGGGCCTAAAGCTTCTGAAGAAGAAGATAAAAATAGTTTTTCAGGGTGTGGCCCCTGTGACCCTTATTAAGGGTCACAGGGCTACTAAGCTACAATTTATAATCCTCACTAGCCAAGGAGTCTGTACACAAGGTTTCAATTTTCTAGGCCTTAAACTTCAGGAGAAGAAGATGAAAATAAATTTGAAAGACATTCCTATTGCCTTTATTAGTGGCGACAGTCTCACCAAAGCTACAATTCATAATTCTCACTAGTCATGGAGTCTGTTCACAAAGTTTCAGCTTTCTTGGCCTAAAGCTTCTGGAGAAGAAGATGAAAATGGGTTTTTAGGGCGCGGCCCCTGTGTCCCTTATTAGGGGTCACAGGGCCACCAAAGCTACAATTTATAATCCTCAATAGCCAAGGAGTCTGTACACAAAGTTTCAGCTTTCTAGGCCTTATGGCTCTGGAGGAGAAATCAAATTTCCACAAAGTTTACGGACGGATTGACGGATGGACGGATGGACGGATGGACGGACGGACGTACAGAGGGACGGACGGACGGACGCCGGACACCATGCCATGCCATAAGCCCTTCGGGCTGAAATATTATCAGCTCCTGTGAAAGACATTAAGATATTAAAGGAATTACAATAGATGGTTATGAATATTTGATTACTTGATATGCAGATAATACTGAATGTATTATTGATGGTTCAAAATCATCTTTTAAGGCTGGAATAAATACTTTAGACCTATATGTAAAATAACATTAACTTAACAACTCTCATACAAATGATACGTTTGATGTGATCATGCTTTAAGCCAAATATCATATCTATAGATGCACGTTTAGAAAGATAAAACCAACATTAAAATATTTCACAAAAGAGTTAAGATATCATCGTTCAGTAGAAAAATCAGATAAAACCAACATACAATAAACAATGTTAGTTCACTGTTCTCCAGCAACAGGAGTGGGTTAGTCCATTCAGTACATTCAGCTTCTGTTTGAGAGATGAATGGGAAGTGTCAGATCTTCTTGCTCCGGGAAAATGAAACAAAACAAGAACTTACAAATGTCAGAAGAAAATCTCTGAGTTTACCTCTTTAACAAATGAAGGTTACCTATAACCATAACTAATGTACAATGTAGCCCTATTTTAGAGAAGATCCGATCAGCATGAGTGGGTGAGTGCGTTCATATTTAAGAGAAAATGGAATGTGTCAAACTGCTTGCACTGATTACATCAAGTAAGTCTGAAATATTGAAGTGTTTATAAAAAGAGTGTTAGCTCTCTTACAACGTCTAGACAACAATATGGCTTATACCTTTCAACTCGAACATGTAGCAGAATTTGACAGTACAATAGAGATATAGCCGAGCACGGTTGCATGTTAATGAAATACAAGAAAACATGGTCATCAACATCCCCCGCCAAATAAGTATTCATTAAAGCTACCAATATATTCCTACATGCGCCGCAACTCTGTAATATGTATTTGCATAGATCTCATGTTCAAACTCCCCGAAGGTATTGCTACCATGAAGACCGATATTAAACTTTTTCTGAGAAAAGTTGTCCCCTTTGACAACGCCCACAAAGTAAAAAAAAGAACAAGGTATTAACTCTATAAAATTATTTCGCGGTTCTGATTTTCGAACGCCATCAAGGTATCGATACCCTGAAAACACACAGCAAGTTTGGTTAACATATCTTAAACAGTTTCTGAGAAAGGTTGTCCCGTTTGACGACACCCACAAACCGAGTCCAAAAACACGAAACAAGCTGGCAATAACTGTGTAAAAAATAATTCACAGCAAATTTGGTCATCCCATATTATATAGTTTCTGAGAAAAGCTGTCCCCTTTAACTCGGACGGACAGACACGCAGACGCACAGAAGGACGGACGGAGCCCAAACCTACATGTGGTGGGGTATAATAACATGTTATTACTCCGTGAATCGATTGAGTTGAGTTATATAAACTGAGGCCTTTCAGTCATGTCTCTGATAATAATAGCTAATTTAAGCAAACTACTAAGAAATAATCAAGTTGCAAGTTTCACAATATGACCGTTATCGATGTTAGCTCGTTTACTCTTGACACTGTTGCTCCTCATTGCTCTGTGGTACCTTGAGTTGGCCTCTTCCACTTCTCGAACACAACGCGATGACTCCTCAGTGAACATGCATGTAAGAAGGCGCCCATAGTAGCAGTTGGTAGGTGCTTCGTGTTTAGAGAGATAAATGACAAGTGTCAGAACAGTCATCTTCACAACGTCACGGGCGAAACGAAAAAGTTTCTAAACTTTCCCATTCCTCCCTTGACATCTTTGGTCGTAATTTCTGTGCTAGCATTTCAACCCGCTGCACGGAAATAGAATAGTCCAATCAGAAGACAGCATGTTAAATGAACCGATTTGAAAACAATATTTTTTTATGCTTTTTACAAGGGAGAGAAACACTTTATTTGAGTGATACATTTATGTTTGTCTTCTCTGCATTCACGGTGCTCATCAAAAACATGAAAACAATCATGCAGACTGAAATTTAAAATTAGATTTCACTCGGATAGTTTTCAAAAAGATCGTCTGTTAGTATTTTGAATTTGTTCCGAATGTAAACAGCAATTTCATTGGCCATTGTTGAAAGAGCTGATAAGGGGCGTAACTCGTGATCACGATAGGTGTCGCTGCTCCGGATCACCAGTTTTCTACCTTGTGAAGGCAAGGTCTAAACGAGGAGTTGCTCGATACGTTTTCACCTTGCCGTGGGAAGATGCAGAACAGTCTGCTCTAATAAAGTAGAACGTCTCTAACAAAAGTCAAAACCTAAAATTGAAACATTGTAAGAGATATTAGAAAGATCTGTCACTGTAACGTTTCTTCACACGTCTGCAAGTTCGCTTCTTTATTGTATTTTTTAAAATCTTTTAAGCAATTTTCCACGTTCAGGGATAACTGAATATTAATTGAACGAGGACAGTCACTTGTAGGTTAGTATCAAAAGGTATTCATTCAACGGATATATAATCTAAATCGTTCAAAAGAACATATTCATTAAAATTGAATAATCCATATGAATACATATTTAGTCTGTATGATTTTTTTTGGAACATGAAGTAAGCAGCCAAATGTCCTTTACAGCTTTCAAACAATGCTAAACGACTATCATAATTAAATCACTTCATGATAAGCATTAAGTCACATATATAAAGTTCAACTCATCAAGACTACGAAATCATCAAATTTGGGGACAAGTACTCTGTTATCAGTCATGTCTATGGAGGGACCTTTGAATAAGCCATATAGCTAAGTGATTGCCATTTAGGTTAAAACGATTCTGCATTCTCTCCCGAGTGGCAGATCAAGACATGAAATGTTGATACAGCCTCTGTTCTATTTCGCCGAAATCCGTGGGTTCCGGCAATTCCCCCTAGGGAAAATTGAATTTCTTTATCAAATGACGCTTCTCGCATGGAAAGGGTGGTTCATATCACAATGCATTTGACATGATTCAGTATAATTTTGAAACGGCGTCGCTGATAGCACAACTAACTTTGATTGTCTCCAATCAGTCATCTCCCATTCTATCCCACAAAGTAGGCGTAATGGAACAGAGGCTGTATCAACATTTGGTTACTCTGCCTCTGCCTCTGTGGGGAGAGAATGAAGATTCTGAAGAATCAATGAACACTTAAATGACAGATTATGATATTACTTCAAAAGATTGGACCAAAGCCAAGAACCAGGTTTCTTGATTCTATATTTACTTGATGTAAACATTCCTGACAGTTTCTGAACTCTCTTTCCAATCAGGGATGCTAACTGTAGTGACTGTAGTGACTGTAGTGACTGTAGTGACCGCTCCCATTGTGCTATTGGTTGAGCATCACGACGCAAAAGAGCGATGACCAAGTACAGAAGTGAATCAAATCAGAGCAAGCTAATTGTTCACCAAAATAAGACATTTATCTTCTAAGGAAATGACGTTAACAACACTGCAAATGTAGCTATCGAACCATAGGATGGATGAAGCAAAATGTAAATCTATGAAAGTTCTACAAAAATCTCAACTTTAGTTTGTTGATAGTTGAAAAGAAAACATATTCATTAATCTAAATTAATTCTGACTAAATCCCTCTTCTTTTGAATCTTGAGTTCAATGAAAATTGTCAGATGTCTTAAACATTTCGCATGTCATATTAAATAAATGCTCAGGAATTATTTTCACTAATTTTGCCATTGTTATGACGTGAAGGTTCAACTCAATGTAAAAAATTAACTGCTGAAATAAATGGCGTTCAACGTTCGACATCAATCGCTAAAGTGAAATTGATTTTAAAATTTGAGCCTACATGTGTAATGTTGAATAATCAGTAAAGTGTTTGTGTAAATCAACTTACCACTTAGAAACCGACATACTGTTATTCTATGACCATTTTCTAGAAATCTTTTTCTCTAAAAGTTACATTATTAACGGAACGTTTTACAGATAAGATAAGTAGGAATGTGACATGTTGCAACATCAGTGAACTTTATGACTTCTATAATACTTTAATGCAGAAAACTTTTTTTGTTAAATTCAAAAACGTTGGTGTGCCTTAAACTATTTCTTTTAATTGTTGATTCTTTCTTTGGTTCCCCTTTTTAAGTTCAATTGAATACAAATATATTTTGAAGAATATGCACACTGAAAAAATAATATTGAGTAATATCGTATATAGAATACTGAATGTTTGGTAATGTGATAACATTTTTATGTCACTCGAGAATCGAGTCGACCCACTTTTGTTTATCTGATATCAAGTCTATTCACCCGTTGCATTAATATCAGTTGTAATTATATGTAATATTTAAAATATTTAGAGAATATGTGTGATTTCTTGACAAATATCATGTTTATCTCATCGAGTGAGAAAGAAAGTTAATATTTTCACGAGTGGCGCAGCCACGAGTGAAAATATTTAACTTTTCTGCCTCACGAGATGAGACAAACATGGTATTTGTCAAGAAAACACAAATTTTCTATTTATTTTATGATTTAATCGTTGTATTTCTAACAAACTTGAAATGCATTTACGTTCAGTCGGCTCCACAGAGAGCCCGTCGCCAAAGCAACAATATGACGTCATGAGCGTGTCATTGCGTCGGAGCATTGTTCGATGACGTCAGGTCATTGTTATTATCAGTCACTAGTGACTGATAACACGTTCCATTGTTATTGTCACTAGTGACTGATACACGGTTTACTGTCATTGATAGATCTCGCTATTTCACCGCCAATCATATAATAAATATAATTATAAAACTAAACTTGAACGGACGATTTTTTGTTAACTTGAATTGAACCAAATTACTAACTCATACCTTGTCTGTTAAATGGCTGTTTAAGATTGCACTTCTGAGACTATTAAATGATATCGAGGCTAAATGAAGGAACTCTTAGTGGAAATAAAACAAATTTTGCAAATAACAAATGAAGATTTGAGAGTTTATTACTCAAATAAACATATAATCATATCCCAAAGAGAGGATAAAAATAAAATGCAAATTCAATGTTCTCGAACAACAAGAGAGGGGAAGAAAATGCGGCTTCTGTTTGGGAGATGAATAGAAAAAGTAAGATCTTCTCACTCCTGATTAAATGAAACAACACAACATTGACTTGAAAGATGTTGGTAGAAAGTATCTTTGGTTACCCCTTATATATTATATAGGTTATCTATGACAATATTTTCATGTAAAATGTAGTTATTTGTCTAGAAGATCCAGACAGTTAAAGTTTATCTAATTTGAGAGACATATGGAATGTGTCAGACTGCTCGCTCTGATTTAATCAAGGAAGAAATATTTGTAAAAAGAGTGTTCCCTTACAACGTCTTGACGACCATGTTACTAATATTATTACACTCAAAATGTACTTGAATCTTGCAGTGCAATGCCTTCTTTAGAAAGAGATAAAATATAGCTGAATACGGTTCCATGTTCATCATTATTATCATAACAAGAATAAAATTTGATCACTTTATAAGTCTTATAAGCAAGGTTTACTTTCATCAGTAATACTTCTTAGCTTGAATGGATACTTTTTATTTCCTTGAATTAAACCAAATTATGAACTCATACTTAGTCTTATAAATGCCAGTTTTAGATTGCACATCTGAAAAACTCTAATGATAGCGAAGCTAAATGAAAGGAAGTCTTAGAAAAAAAATACATCTTTTTCCAAATTAGCTTTTAAACCTTCTTTTGTCATCACTCATGGATAATCAAATTAACATTCAATCAACTCACAAAAAGAAGTTTAAATAAAATGTGAGTTCCTTGTTCTCCATCACCAAGACAGGGGAAGTAAATGCAGCTTCTGTTTGGGAGATAAATAGAAAATGCCAGATCTTCTCACTCTGATGAAACAGACAAAATTGAAAGATGGAAAAGATTGAATTTAAAGATGTTGGTAGAAAGTCTCTAGCGGTACCCATTACATTATATATAGGTTACCTATAACCATATATCATGTACAATGTAGTTTTTGTTGGAGAAGATCCAGACAGTTAAAGTGGGTGAGTGCTTCTGATTTGAGAGACAAATGGGATGTGTCAAACTGCTCGCTCTCGATTGATCAAGGAAGAAATGTTTGTAATTTTTTTTGTTCTTTTACAACGTCTAGACGACCATGTTGCTATTATTATTATACTCACAAATGTACTTGAATCTTGCAGTGCAATGCCTTCTTTAGCAATAGATGAAATATAGCTGAGAACGTTAGCAATGTCCATTATAATTATAACAAGAATACAATGTGGTCACTTCATCAGTCTTTTCAGCAAGGTTTACTTTCATTAGTAGTAATACTTCTAGAACAAAACTTGAATGGATACTTCATCATAACAAGAATAAAATGGGATCACTTCATACGTCTTTTTAGCAAGGTTTACTTTCATTAGTAGTAATACTTCTAGAACTAAACTTGAATGGATACTTCATCATAACAAGAATAGAATGGGATCACTTCATAAGTCTTGTTTGCAAGGTTTACTTTCATCAAACACATATTTTCTTAAATTTCAGGCATATCACGACAATACAAAGAAAACATTCAAATAGACAAGCTTTACATGGTGACCGTTTTGGATGGAAGCTTTTTGCAATTCTTGAGAATAACAAGGTGGCTTCTCGGTGAGGCACTGTGTAAGAAGGCGCCGAGAGTAGGCGTTGGTAAGTGATTCTTGTTTTGTATGATAAATGGCAAGTGCTAGAACAGTCCGCTCTAATCAAATAAACATCTCTAACAATAGCCGAAACAGTAAATTGCAATATTGTAAGAGGAAACAATTAGACAGAGCTGTCACGTATACCTACCATCACACGTCTGCAAGGTCGCTTTACTCTTTATTGCATTCTTGAAACTGTGTAGCAAGTTCTAATGTTCATGTTAAGTTATATTTGAATTCATGAATTCAACCATACTAGAACAGTAAATGGTTCGTTACAAGATAATTGTTTTTTGATCAAACACTATCAAAAAGGTATTCGTTCGATGGGATATCTAAATCTGAGATGTTCAATCGAAGATATTCATATTAATGGAATGACACATGCTACATTTTATAGTCTGCTTGAGGTTGTTGTTGAATGGAGGCACCAGGCATTTATTTGTAGATGTACTTTAGCAGCTAAAATTATTATAATGGAATCATTCTTTGATAAGTATTGATTCACAATAAAGAAGTCCAACTCATTATGACTATGACAGCATGAAGAGCTTACCAGATCTTTGAACGGTTTAATAACAGCTGATACTGTATTCGTTTGCTGTTAAATGATCCTTTCTATCATTTGTTTGATAAACACGTTGTTGTCAGTAACGTATTCGATGTAACTTTCGCACGAAAATACTTAAATTGACTATGTGTTTCAGATGAAATTGAGACTACAAAGAATGAAGAGAAATTTCCATAAAAAACAACACTTATTGAAATGCAAAAACATGTTTAAATTATTATATTCATCTACGATAATTATGACATTTTCGAATCATTTAAACTTACTTAGAAACTTACAATTTGAACCAAGTGAATCTGAAAATATTTCAGTATGCTGAAACTAAACACTTGAATTCATCTAACATACATTGCAGTTGTACGCATTCGCAATTAAATTCACCTAATGCATAAACATCATGTGATGCACATGAACACAAAATCTGTGTCCGCCTCGGTAACGTAGCCTTAAGTACAACCTGGTCCATACATGGGATATAAATATACATGCACATACAGTAATTCAGACGTGTCTTGAGACAGGTATTTGACCCATGGTAAATTAGCCACACTTCGTATTGAAGAACTCACAATCATGATTACGATTAAAATGAAAACTTCTTTGAGGCAGAATGTCAATGAACACATACATGAAATCACTGATATAATGCTCTTAGTGAAACTTAGTGAATAACTCATACCAACTCGCGTTTAAAATTTTGAATGAACACTCAGGAATTTTATAAAACCAAACTTTATAATATTATTACTATTCATTAAGACTGCGATGCAGCATATACGCAGATAATGATTATTTTAGCTATAACTTTACCCAAAATAGTTATTTTAATTTATCGGCTTTAGGCAAATAACTTTATTGTAAAATCGACAACGGCAACAGAAATAACAAGATATTTTACCGGTTTCAGTCTTCATTGTCCTTATGTATTGAAAAAAAACCCAGGAAAAGCTGTTCCGAAGCTTTTTATGTTAAATGGCAATAAATCGACTTTCATTCAAATACGCAACTTCTCGTTGAGTTACATCGGGAATGAAAGACCACAAAAGGTTCGGGAAATGGATGTAATCGATGATTTCAATCAAAACTTTTAAATCAGATTGCACCCTAGGAACCTTTGAGGGGAAAAAGAAGAATTTGATACTTGTTTTTAATTCAAGGACATGTACACCTTTGAGATTGCGATAAGTTAACAAATGTGCCTTCCCTCTGTATTTAATTCAATGCTATATATGTCACCTTTGCACACGGAACACCTTATTGAGATTTAATATTTAAAGTCTTAATTTCAATTTAAAATCTACATCGCCTCTCTTATGGTAGAATGAATGGACAGTATTCGTTAAACATATATAATTGCTTCTTAAAATATATTGTTAAATAGCTTTCCAGCTAGATACCTCAAACTTTCTCTCTCGCAGACTGTGACATACAGAACCGTGCTAATTATATTCGGACCGTGACGTTATTTCCATAGAGCTCATCGTAAGATTACCATCAATCTTTATCAAATATGCAGAACGATATCAATATAATTTATGGAAAACTGACCAGAATTTTAAAAATCTTTCATACTTGCATTTCGAATGGGCATTAAAGCGGTGAACGTAATATGCTGACAATAAAAACTGTTTGATGCAAGTTGCATCATAGTAAAACAACTAATTTTGTCTTCTCTAAAAGGAAATCTGCAGAAGAGATGTGAAGCCGTAATCTTTAAGATATGTGGAACTCGTTCATTACTATTTTTGCCACAGAAATCAAGGTTTCTTAAACTGAAATGACACTGAAGAATTACATTTAATTCAGACAAAACACTTTTAAAAAACATTTGCATTTTGTAAATATTATGAATGTTATTTGCTATGTTATATGCTTTATTTCCTGAATGAACGCTTAACAAAACGTCAAGAAATTACACTTTTAGAAGTAAGTCGTTTGAAATTGTTTTATGTGCGTTTTAGGAATGAAATGATATTTCTTGAAACAAGCATACTCTTAAAATCATCTGATTCTTTAAGAAAACACGTTGTGCTGCTCTTTATTGTACAGTCGAAGATTGGTATTAATCACACTTTTGGTGATCTCTGGTGATGATTAGTGGTGATAGAGTTTTTATTATCATTTCAAATCTAGACTCCTTTTTCAGGTTTGATTGCATCAAGCGATTTCATTGATTTCATTAAAGAAATTAGAATGGTTATTCAATCCGTTGAGATTAAAGGGATATGCCTGTTTCATCGAAAATTCATCATATGAGTGCGCTTTATTCATCAACTGCCTAAAGCCAATTCATTATTTTAAGATTTGAAAAGCAAAGTTAATTGATTCTTGAATTTCTTTTAAAAATCCGTCATGATATGTAATCTTGATACAATCGCAATTAAAAAGGCAAAACAGCTATAGAAAAAAAATAAGGTTTACTCTAGAAAGGCTAAATCTAATTAAGAATGTTAACTGCTTAAGTTTCATTCGACGAGAAATGTTATATAGCATTTACTTTGATAACTCAATGTTCTAAAATTATTCAATTTTTTTTCATATATCTAAAAATGACACAAAATTTGCAAGTGTTTGTTTCTACACCGCCCAATATGATGGAATTCAATAGCTTTACGATAGAATACTACCGGTTTTATGAGGTTGTTACTGATGCTTTCGTATTTTTGATGTGTCTTTTATTTAACTTTTCATATGCAAATGGAAAGTTAATCATCTTAAAGTTCTCAAATATCAAAGTCATTATGAAACGATGTGACATTTATCATATTTTTCCCTATAAGTAAATGTAAATGTGATGCGACAATATTTTAGTCACACATTATATAGCTATGGCTAAATGTTAAAGGGGCAGTTTTTTGATAATTTTATATTTTAAATATTTCACTTAAATTTGTAAGTTAATGCTAAACGTATTATATTGACAGTGTCAACAATCTCATTACACAAGCCAATCACCCATAGTCAGAGGACAAAGTATGAGGATTCAAATAAAATCCATTGGCGGCCTATTTTGTGTGAACACCTTTAATTCATTTTGGGTGAGAAAAAGGAATCGCATGGCTAAACTTTACAATATATATTTGAATTATGACTGCTTTATTTAGGTTAACATTTTCTTTCAATTTGAACCGTTTATTTTAATTTTCCTGACATCACCTTATATTCCCCCGAAAAACGTGCTACTGCCCCTTAAGGTATGCAATGATTTGTTTGCGTGAACGTTTAAGTTTCAATAATAATAATAATAATAATGAATTGTTCTTATATAGCGCAAAATCTCCAGCAGGACTCAGTGCGCTATTTGCTCCACACTTTGAAAGTATTACTGGAAAGCTAATTTAAAGAGATGTGTCTTTAGATCTTTCTTGAACTTGGGTAGGGAAGGCGCATTCCGAATAGAGGAAGGCAGAGAGTTCCAAATAGAGGGGGCGGAGAAACTGAAGGAACGTTCTCCGGTAGATTTCATGTGGTATCTTGGTAGAGTGAGGATCTTTTCATTTGATGAACGGAGGGAACGTTGAGGCTGGTAGGATGACAGGGTGTCTGAGAGGTAGCTGGGTAGGGAATTGTCAAAATGGCGGTAGGCAAGGGTTGCTATCTTGTATTGACAGCGAAACCTTACGGGAAGCCAGTGGAGATCGAAAAGGAGGGGGGTGACATGGTCGAATTTCCTCTTTCTCAGTACCAGACGGGCAGCATTGTTCTGGACACGCTGCAGACGTGACAGTTGCTCAGATGGTAGACTTATTAAGAGGCCATTGCAATAGTCCAGCCTTGATATCACAAAGGCGTTGACGAGTCTTTCACATGTCTCCTGGGTCAGGTACTGGCGAATTGATGAAAGTCGCCTGATCTCAAGGAATGCTGCTCTGCACGTACTGCTGATCTGATCCTGCAGACTCAGATGCTGGTCAATGTGGACGCCAAGATATTTTACGCATCGCTTGAAAGGAATATCAGTGCCTCCTATGTTTGCTGAATTGTCACAGATTTGTTTAAGACGGTATGGTGCACCAACTGGTATGAGTTCAGTTTTCTCAGTGTTCAATTTAAGCTTGTTGCTTGTCATCCATTGCAGTACATCGTCGACACATGTCTGTACGTTTGATCTTATGGAGCGAAAGTCGCTAGGGTTCGCACTTTGTGATAATTCAGTATCATCAGCGTATTTGTGGAAATCGCATGCATGCGATGTGATGACATCAGAGAGTGGTTGTGAGTACAGTGTGAAGAGTACTGGTCCCAACACTGAGCCCTGCGGGACACCATACAGGAGTGGAAGTGGGGAAGACCTCTTATCAGCGATGATGATGGACTGGGATCTGCTGGTGACATATGATCTGAACCAGTTCAGAGCTGTTTTACGTATTCCAAAACTTGTTTCCAGACGACGAAGAAGAATTGAGTGGTCAATAGTGTCGAAGGCTGCACTGAGATCGAGAAGAGTCATCAGGGATACTTGCTTCTTGTCTGCTTTGGTCAGAAGGTTGTTCATCACACTCAATACTGCAGTCTCCGTACTATGGTCTTTCCTGTAAGCCGATTGGTTTGTCTCTAGTAGGTTTTGTTCTGATAAATGCTTCATAAGTTGAGCGAGGACTGTTTTCTCCAGGATCTTTGATATGAAGGGAAGGTTCGAGACAGGTCGATAATTCTTCAATTCGTTTGGATCAAGGCTAGATTTTTTAAGGCGCGGGACCACGATTGCCTCCTTGAACTGATGTGGAACTTCTCCCGTCAGTAGTGACTTGTTGATGATAGTGGTGATCAGGTGGACAAGATCTGGGATACACTCCTTAACAAGAGATGTCGGTATGGGATCAAGGATGCATGATTTGTTTGGCGATTGACAGACAAGTTCGAAGATCTGTTTCTCTGTAACACATTCAAATGAGCAAAGGAGTGGGCCTTGATACTCAGAGAAAGTTGGAGGTTGACATGGACTTGAATCCAGATCCAGGCGAATCCGCTTTATTTTGTCGGCAAAATACTCACTGAAACGTTGAGGAAGCTGTTCAGCAGGGATGTTGGTTGGGAGAGTTGTTGGTTTGCCCTTTCCTGTCAGCTCCTCGCAGACTGAGAAGAGTTGTTTGGAAGATGCTGATAAAATGAAAGAAAATACCCTTAACATTTTTCTTTAAAGTACCAATACAAACAAAATGAATAAACAAAATGTTGCTCATGACAAGATATCTATATCTATCATTTCTCTCTTAATCTTTATGTCACCAAAGTTCTTCTATAGTAACGTATATTTGTGCTATTTTGAGCGAATGTGCGTAGTACAATAAACGATCACATGCTCGAATATGATGATTTAGATTTGTTTAATTATTTACAATCTTAGTGTTATTTCTGCAGGGCAGGTTATTATACAAAGTAAATAGATTAAATAGCAAACGGTTAGAAACTAAATATCTTATGTCACTTCTAACTTACTCTCATGTCTATATTTTTTCAATAAGGTATTACTGAACGGTATATCCATAACCATTTCCATGATAAGTGCATTCTTTCCTCTTGTGTGATTTGCATTTAAAACGGGAATACATACGATGATGTGTCTAGTGATAGCATATTCTTTGCAAATTGTTACATTTTGTACTGGCTCATTAGACAATGATAAAGAAGATGTTACTGGTTTATTTGCGGGAATTGTTTCAGATTTAATTTTAATGGAAGAAATCACCCTCTCCATCAACCAACTTGACTAATCTTGTTCAATGTTACTAATGAATTTTATCACCTTATTAGAAATACATTTTATTTGCGTGAAATGTCATTCATAGTTTTGCATCAGCTTACATGCCTCTAATAAATTATAGTCTAATCTTGGCGATCAAAATACATGTAGTCACTGAATGAGACATTTCATTGTTAATGGAAAAAGTTCCATGTAAATTATACATTTTATCAACTTTAAAGAAATACATTGTATTTGCATGAAATGTCATCTGTTGTTTTGCATAAGTTTGCGAACCCCACAAATAATTTTGGGGTGCGAATATAAAATTTGTTCGCAACTAATTTTTTTCCATGCAAATCAGTGTTTCTTAAAAATCTAACACACCAGAAATCCAGATCAAGTCCTAATTTTGATCAAAATATGGCGATCAAAGTTGTCTAATGAATAAGACATTCCATTTTAACCTATTATTTCTGACTTGCTGAGTTAGTACGCCAAATTAAAAAAAAAATCATTAATCAGATTGATGTTTTGATTACAAGTCATACCTCCATATATTTTTCGTGCTGTTTTTTCGAACCCTTTCCCCACAAACATAGTTCAATTATTGTCAATGAGATTATCCCACAAAATTATACTTTCTGCCACTTTATAACAACAGTATCTGTGTCAACCATTATATGATAATCTACTTTGTTGGTTGCAATACTCTTGATACAATTTTCAGCAGTGGGATCTGTAACTGATCCTTCTGTGACCATCTTCCTACGCAGAGCCTAAAAGGCCAGTTTCCAAACTGTCATTTTATGCCTTGCTGCAGAGACTCTACTTTCCTGTGCTGCTAAAGTGCCACTACAGACTAGAGAGCAAACACAGAAAACTCAAGGCTATGCAGCAAGGCATAAAACTGACAGTTTGGAAACTGGCCTTTTAGGCTCTGCATAGGAAGATGTTCTGTGACAGGCCCAGACAGCGCTAATAACCACAAGATCTTTGGTATATTTATGCACCGCATTTATAGGTAAGTGTGGCACTGGGACCAACTCGGGAACATTAGTGATGTCTTGAAATCAGAGCAACCTCCTCTTAAAAACTTGTAGGGCCGTATGATCGTACCAAGTCTAAGTGAGACCAGGTTTTGGGTTCAGAACAGAACGCTAAGGCCGATATCCTCGGTACAACATGAAAGTATATGTATCATACAAGCGGAGTGATTAGTGATTAGCAAGAAGATTTTACAGTTTGCATTATGATTTTACAAAATTTGTTAATTTTTTTTATATTGATACCTTTTTATACATTAATAGTTTTTGAAGTTTAAGCATGTTTGGTCTCTTTGAAAATGTGATGGTACGTACAAGGTTCTTTCTAAAGTAAAATATTCACATCTGAAAATATAATGTAACTCATTTCAAACCTGGTTTTGTTAAACTCAAACTGTTTGGCTAAGTTAAAATGTATCATGGAGACCAAGCTTTAGTAAACCAAACATATGGAACAGGAACGGTATTATCACAATTTGTTTCTTGAATGTTACCAAAAGTGGTAAACCAGGTTTCTGACTTGATATAGTTGCACGACTTAATTGTCTGTGCTGCAAAATATTGCCTTCGTGAGAAATGACCTTGACGTTTGCGAGGACGATTACAATGGCGATGGAATACGCAATTGCAATATTCTGCCACAAGGCAAGCAACATGGTGACGCTGCCGCCCTGCGCCGTCGTGGTGTAGGACAGAGAATGGCAGTTACTGCACAGAATTTTCTTTGATTGGCTTCACCCTCTGTGTGCATTTAATATAGAGTGTATGTTTAAAAGCAATGAGTGTGTGAGCACATTGTCAAGAAACCAAAGTATGTCTTTATATCTGTTGATGTGTTTAGACACGTGTGCGGTTCGGAAGTTCTTTCAATGCAAATTTAGTTATGTAGTTGTTATTTTCATAAAGATTCGAACTATGAAATGCCAGCGATATGCTTCATCTTCATGTGGTCGGTATACATTTCAGTGAACCGTATACAAACAGTTTACAGTATACACAATAACCGTCACACTATGAAGGTTATACGAATTGTGCCTGAATTGTGCCTGGTTTGACGAAACAAGGTCATGTGAACATAAGAACTTATTTACCAATGCACTGTGATGAAACCACCATAACACTCAATTTTAACAAATATCTTTTTGAAAGTGTTGATATAAAACTAGATATTCATTCTTGAGTTAAACAAATCGATAAAATGATTCATAAGAAAAACAAGTGAGATTAATTTCGTAATTTTTTCTTTGAACTTTCGTCAGTGAACTTCCATGTGGGTGGAGCTTAAGACCTGTCACAAAGAGTCAAAACAGGTGTGTTGCTGTCAGTAGTTTTTGCATTTACTTTCAATTTTAAAATCAAAACTAATCTTGAATTTCAAAATTTATACAAAATGAATAAAGTTTAACTTACAAGTTTTAAACAGGTCATAACTGTGTGGACTAACGCATTATGAAATTGATTTCATTTCAAGTAAAAAACGAGTACAATTACATGTTAAAGGCAAACGTTGATTTAACTATCCTATTGAATTTTTGTTATTTATCATTGATAATTGTTTGTGAACTGTTAAAAAGTAAACGATTGTATCTTTTATAATGATAATTGTAATGATATTGTGTCCACAACACAATTTGATTGATGGATTTGTTTTTACAAAGTAATGGTTCGCAGGTTTACATGTTCGTCTTAAACCAGATGGTTTAGACCAGGCTCAAGTGATGCCCGTAATGTTTGTTCATCTGTAGAGCGTTTTGTAGCACAATAAACTGAAATAAATGTTTCAAGGCACGTGTTTGTACTCGTATGCTTTTTAGACTATTACATATTCTTAGGATTCTGTCAATGTGAAAACATTACACTTCGAAGATAAGGTGTATGGTCTAAATAAAATGGATTGATTATTTGTAATATGATAAGGGCTTTATCTTACAATGGGTTATTATCTCCATATCTCAAAACAAAAATAACTCGTTTTTTATAAGAATAATCAACTAGTTGTCCTGCGATAATTATTGTGATGAACTCCGAGCTTCAGCGAGGAGTTTGACACAATAATTCATGAGGGACAGTTTGTCGGTAATTCCCAGCACTGAGTTGGTTATAGTTTTTCTTACCCAAGGTAATGTTGATGCGTAAAAATGGGAAAAGTGCAACATTAAAAAAACCTCTGTCGGTAAAGAACAAATTGTACTCTTACGCTTTTCGTGTTTTTTTCTCACTTCTTCTTGATGGGCGACTCTAAGTTGGTCGCTGCTTACCCTCTGATTTGAAATAGTTTATTCTTAAATTTATTATTTGCTTCATTTTGACTTAACAAAATATCGTTATGATTTAACGTACTGTCGCAAAAAAAGGAAATAAAAAGTAAGATTTCACTAGCTTTCGATGCGTTTGACAAGAATGAAATGTTATGACGTCACTGTTTGACGTCATGTTTAATGACGTTCAAGAACTATGATGTTAGAGCAGCCGGTGACTCTTCCTTACTCCGCCGCCTTGAAGATTTGATATTTTATTTACGGCAAAGGAAACAACAGTAGGGATCGATTCCTTCTTTTTCCTACTTCAACATCTAGGTTTAATTATTACATTGTTCAACTACATCTAGAAGTTATATGGAAAATCAACTTCTTTATTGCATGAATGCGACGTTTTGGTGTAGATACTAACACTGTTATCAACGAAACGTCGCATTTCATGCAATAAGGAAGTTGACTATCCATATAACTTGTTCTTCTTCATCAACCAGCTTATTCTCAAAGAAGTCAACTATATCTCATAGTTCATTTAGAAGACCAAAGCTTATCATTAATGGGTGTAAAAAAGTTCCATCAACCTATCAAAATGTGAGTTATTTAAAGAAAGGCTGTAATTTCCATGACCATTATGAAAACTTTAAGTCTTGGCATATCCTTGCCTTGACTTTTCTAATATGCGATAGGTCGTTTCCACTTCAATCCACAACTGATAAATCAGACACTGTTCGAAAATTGAATTGAAACTCTCTTTGACACATTTACGTATTACTATATATTCTTATTGCAGGGAATATACATACTTCTCTTATTGTAAGGAGTATACCTACTTCTCAATAGTTATGTTTCCTGTATGTAGAAAGCTGAATGTTAAAATCAGTTTTCATTTATACATATAATGTTTGCTTTTATGTTTCTGTTTATCTGATTATTACGTCGTCTTGCTCTGACCAATGGCATTATAGAATCAGATTATCTTTGTATCACGTCGTTGTATTTAGTTGTTCTCAAAGACTCGAAACCAACTTTAATTCTAGGTAAAGGTAAACGTTTAAACCTCTCCAACTCAATGAAACTTCTGCCTGATAAATGAACCCTACTGCACTTAAAAACCAAATAATGATGTGATAAAACAGAGGTATGATCTTACCTACTCTAAAACAAATGTACAAAGGTGACCCAGTTATTCAATCACACATACAGAAAAAATATTTGAAGTGATCCATAGCTAAGAATGGAGTGTAAAAGGGTTAATAGCTTAATGATTGAAGGGGGAAAAGTTGTTATTTCGTCATGTTGGCAAGTGTATTTTGATATACATTTTCTTTGATTTATATCTATTACTTAGATTAAACTAAATATTTTCCAATACAATATAAAGTATATACACAATACACTTATATTATTCCCGGTTATGCTTAAGCCAAGGTATTATAAGTATTCTGCATTCTGCACTCCCTATCACCAATAGATTTTTACACAAAGAACAAGAAGAAGAAGTACATATTACAAAAACTTTAACTTGTTTATTGTTACATGGAGTTATCCAAAGTAACCTACATTAAAAATCAAGGGTGTTTTTGTGTACTGGATGAACCAGACAGAGAGAGTAGGTAATTATAGGATATCTAACGAGCTTCCCCTTTCATATCAAGTTTATGTCCCTAGTGAAATAATTTTGCTTTGTCACGAGCCTTGGCGAGTGACAAAACAAAATTATTTCACGAGGGACATAAACTTGATATGAAAGGGGAACGAGTTATGTATCCTATTTATTACCAACTTGCATTTCAGACGATTTATTGCTTTTTTAAATAACTTTTTATTATGCCTATAAAGAGACGAAACGGCGAATGAATATCAAACCACGTCACAGCCTCAAATATTATACTATTACGACGTCAAATATTTACATTTCTAAATTCTACCCTACGTTAATTCATATAGTTTCTGGTGAAATGTAAGTAATAAGCACTTTAGTCATGAACGAAGCGTACATGAAAATAAAATCTCACTGCGCGAGAACAGTCAGAGTTATCTTTCTTTGATCAACGACATGTCATGACGGCCGCCATTTGCCTGTTTCTTTTCGTCAAAGTGTGTAAACAACCGACTTCAAAGTAAGTTTAAGATGCTTATCATTGTTCAAACGCGTTTTGAAGAAATGTTGTCTAAAGAATATTCAGTTGTCTCTATATTCTATAGATAACAAGCAATGTCTGTCTGTGTCATTTTGGAGCGACATGGATCAAATTAATGAAATTCGGTGATCAAATTGTGCTGAATTAAAACCGTTAAAATTGTGTTTATATGAGCCTTGAGATATATCAAGTAAGATGTTTTATTGTAATTCTATTGTCCTCCGATGTATTCCTTAACAATTCGGTAAGGAAGATTTAAAAGATTAACTGAAAGTTTGAAGAATGACTCCGACTCACTCAGTGCCATTCGAATTTGTGAATGAAAACACGTTCGTTTTATGAATGAATAAAGTAGTCCGGACAATGTCAAAGTTCACCGCAAGCCAATCAAATAACTTTGAAGTGTTATGACCCATATGTGTCATAACAAATTATTATGAAACCCCTTTACGAAGTACCACGTGGGTAATAAAAAGTTCTTGGTTTGAAAGGTAAATGGAAAGTGTCAAAATTACTCACTTAAAATGAGGTGAGTGTCACCAACGCTAAGATTGAAATATGTATAAGCAAGAGTTGCTGCTGTTACCACTCGTCAGCTTTCTAGATACGTCTGTTCTCGTCATTTGTCTGAATCAGTTCAAAAAGATTCATGGAAAGCAAAATTAAAAGAACATAAAGTGCTTACACAAGCTCCTTTCACCTTTCGTTTTTGAAGGAACAAAACAGCGTTTTTTTTAAAGCAACTCTCATTTTAACTGCCATGAAGACATTGATACGTCATGTTGGATAAATCAATTGCTTAGAGCTCTGGTCCAAAAATGGTGACCTTGCAATCACAAACCTCATGAGATTGTAAGATATCTAGAATAAGTTGTATTAGAGGATACATATACATAATGCTGTGTTCGGAATGGCAGATGAACCCCTATTGTCTTAAGCCTTTCGGGCCTTTTAGATCTACTGAATCAGTTTAAACAGATTCATGGACATTCAAACAACGTAACGTACCTATAGAAGCTCATATCACGTTTCATTCGCTTACCGTTTCTGAAGGGACAAAAACTGCGTATTCGTCTTAGAAACTATCGTGTTAATTCTTCTAGAAGTTGGTGTGATGAAGAATAAGGACAATTCTTATTGATGAACAACTTCTTTATTCTGTGTAAGCGACGTTTCGACATAGATTCACTTGCTTGACAACGACATTAGGATCTATGTCGAAACGTCGCTTATTAATTCTCCTATTTTTTATCCTGTTAACTGTCATGATGACATTGATGACCGCATGTTTGATAAAGGAATTGCTTATATCTCTAGCCCAAAAGTGGAAGCCTTGTTATCACAAACCTCACTAGACGATAAGTTCGTAAGATATCTAGAGTTAGTTGTTTCAGAGTATAAGGCAAAATAAAGCAATGGTTTCAGACATATGTATCCCTGTTGTCCTATATTCATCGGGTCTTGTAAGTCTACTGAATTTGAATTTATTTTCGTTAACACGGAATGCCCCTGTATCTATCAATATGACAGTGAATGAATGAACTCGTAAGAATCGAATCTCACTGTTTGAGGAGAAACGATGTTGCAGGTGAATATACTGCGGAAAATGTACAGCACTTAAGATCCATGGGTATTTATTTGAAAGATTTTTCCAATCGATTTCACTGGCGATACTCCCATTCGAAATAGGAGAAATATTGCAACTTTGCTCTTTCGGGTCAAATTGATAGTTACGAAGTATTTCGTGTTTAGTTAAGCGTCCCTCCTCTATGTCAATGTGATAATGAAAGACTTTCAAAAACTCGGGAAATTGCACGTAACTTCTGTACAAATTCACTGATCTCAATTTATATTTTCAATTTCAAATAAGTGGTAGCTTTTAATGAATATTTTCCATTTTCTCAATTGCCTTTATGGAGAGTTTCAAACTTTTACGTTTATTTAACAAGAATCAATACTGGTGCTTTAGATATTATGGATATATCAACCAAGTCTTTCCAAAAAGTTTCCAAAGAAATCAATTCCAATAAGATTACTGAAAAAACACTGGAAACTTCTCTCGGAAGGATCTTGGTAGAAATTTTTTTTAAATAACTTTCAAAAACGTCCTTGTAATGTAGTCATATAGATAACCGAATATCAACACTGCTGCTTGAAGCATGTTCACTTTGATTGATGATCTGCAGGGACTTGAAGGTATATTCTCAACGCTAAATGTTTATTACTTTGTGTTTTTGTGTCTCGGTGGTGGACAGGGGAAACAAAAAGTAGTGTTTATTTGTACACTGCAGGTCTTTAGTTGCTTTTCATGCTTAAGGCGCACCAATGGCTCGTTAATAATATAGATATTACAAAGTTGATTCACATAACTTAAATTCTGCTAATGATCTGCACTCAGATAATCTACCATAGTATAGTTACAAAGAAATATGTAAGTATTCAAATTGTAAGGAGAATTCTAAATAATACGGTTTCAGGTCGTAACACCGAATTTAAAAATGCAAGCTTGCATTGATCCATATATCGATATTGGCTTTATTCAAATTGTAGATGATAATGAATGATTTATTTCTATTCCTACTTTATCACCATTTTTTAATAGATTTAAACAATGATATGACAAGATGATCCTACGTTTTTGTAAGATGTTTTGAATCATTCTTTTGACAGATAATAAATAAATTCAGAAATTCGTCAGTTTCGTCTGTCTGCCTTCTCTTCTCTGAAAGGTTTATGTTCATACACAAATCTGCATTTGCCATTGCTTAATAATCAGGGTCAAGTTTCTTAGGATACGACACTCCTTAGAAAGCATTATGGCCAAACAGTAACAGGTTACCACCTATATCATCGATTTCGGTGACAAAAAATGCATACTATTTTGACAATCAAACCAGAGATATTTGTTTCTTGTGGTTTCCAATTGTGGATAGCTTGATAAGACATTAATTAAAAATAAACAATCGTTGTAAACACACAATTTGTTTTGATGCACACGATATAACTTTGGTATTGTCCTCAACTGTACATACATTCCAATTCAAAGGACTTTATTATTCAGGTCATGAAGACTCTTGTCCATGTTTTACCAGAACTTAACCCTGAAACGAACTCTAACTCCTTATGAATAACCAGAACTTAACCCTGAAACGAACTCTAACTCCTTTTGAAATCTCAGATATGACCTTTTTACTTACAAAAAATAAACAGAAGTTACTAAGTAGAGTGTATATTACTCCTTAACAGGAACGATAATCGCGTTCGTGATAAGTAGATTTTCACACTAACATTGATGCTAGCAGTTATTGCATTTTTACTTATACTGAGAAAGAGATGAGACTTGATGAACCTTTTGCAGAAAACACATAAGGCATAATCTGACATTTAAATGAATCTGTTTTTAAAAACATAGACATCTTCACTTTTGGGAACTGTCTTCAGCGAAAACGGATAACAGTGAATCAATGATTTAAAAAATCTTTCGATGGAATGAAAATGTAAACAATTTACTCTATACACAAACGCGTTGTGGGGCATACATTTTTGCAAATCTAATATAATTTTGAGAATTAGAACAAAAAAACTTATTTTTATCGTAACAATGCATATTTTCATTTTGGAAACTTTCGTTTTCTACCATTTATTTTAAGGACATATAGTTCACATGACAGTTTTATGACCGGTTGTTTACAAATATTCTCGATGTTGCAATTTAAGTTAAAAATCAAAAACTGCTACATTTAAATATTATGCAGAATCAATTCTCTTAATCTTCCATTGCCAGATGCAATAAAAAAAATTGTTTAATGTTTTTGGAACATTTTTGAAACTAAATTCAAAATGTGACGTTCACAAAGTAGGTAAAGGCTAATTGATGAAAAGTATGGATACAATATTAGTGATTAGGTCAGTGTATTAAACTTATTAATACTCAAGAAAATAGAGACCTTTGCTTACATCGACCTTTCGTTTCAATCGTAACATTATACAAAGGTAACCTAAGTGCACTTAGATCTTATACATCTTGTTTTGAAAGGATACCAGGACAGAAAGGGTAGGTCGGTCAATGGGTTCTGTTTTAAAGGTAAATGGAATGTGTTAAGGCTGTCAAAGCTGAGAGTGAGATTGCTTATATCTTCACTAAAACATCTAGACGACAGAGCTATCTTCATTCTAGTTAGTTAGTTTCTATTCAAGGTGACGGTATCTTTAGTTTGTATGAGGGTATGAGGGAGAAAAATGAAACAGCCTACAGTCACTGCCAACCTTTTGCTGTAAGTTTCACAAATACACCATACAGCAAACGAAGGGACAATGCCTGAGATCCTCAGTTTGGGAAAACATCAATGAGCCATTCAAACTGTTGCATAATCTTTAGAAAAACGTAACTTTTCTCGTACTTATCTAATGGCATATATAAAATGGGCATTATCTTAGGTTATACGCAAGTTATTCCGAAACAAATGTAAAATACCTCAAAATGGTATTATAAAATTAATTTTGAATAATGTCAAACATTATTACACTTTCTGCATACGATGATTGTTTGTTATAATTCATCTATCAACAGAAATATCATTTCTTAATGGTTTTCAATCAGAGCTAAATTTCTTGGAACTTAAATAACGATCTTTGATGGAAGTTGAGAGAAGTTATCATATTAGAACTTAATAAAATAAATATATGATGACATATATTTCAGCAAATAAGTGTAGTTATAGGTAACGAGGAGGTAGGAATGTAAAATTGTATTAGTAAAACACCTGGCCCATAAAGAAACACTAGACGATAGAGATCAGGATTATTTTGTCAAATTGACGGTTATCGGACATCTTTCTTCATTCCAAAACAAGTTACATTTATTTTCCGTCCAAACGAATTACATTCAGGTTGAGTTTGATAATCACACGATTCTTTGATGCCCCTCTTGTATCCCAGATTAATTAATTAAGATACGAATGAACACATTGGGGCTACTTGTTCGTTAAAAATGTGCAACGTGGATCTTGGCTTTTCTCTTTGCTAGATTCAACAATATTGATGAAAATAGTTCTTCGCACGTGGGACCTTATTGGAATAAAACCGTTAACACCCTTTCAATAACTGAGGTGACTGACCCTGTACTTCAATATCAGTGTGTTTGATGAAAAATTATATACATTTATATTTCGAGTTTTGGTAGGCAAAAGTTTTACTCCCTTTCAATAACTGATGGGACTGGCCTTGTACTTCAATATCAGTGTGTGGAATAAAAAATATGTTTGTTGAGAATACTCATGATCACATATAGCGGGATAATCTCTTTGCTATGATATCAACTATGATACCTACTTGTCCGACTTTGACTAATGTTCATGTCAATTCGATAGAGGAAGCGAAGCTGGTGTATGCCATTCTAGAGCATATGTTAAACGTTAAAGAAAAGCTTCATTTGTTACATTTTTATTTCGAGTTTGGGTAGGCTAAAGTTTTACTCCCAACTATACTCCTGATTGTATTTTAAGGGTCGGGAAACATATTGGTTTTAGCTGAGTTCCCGTCGGCGTCGGCGTCGGCGTTCCCATTTCGTTTCCGGAGCAAATCTCTAAAACTATGAAACCGATCATCACCAAACTTGGTATACTGTCTCTCCATATCATGTAGATATATTAGAATGTGTGATGATGGATGAATAATTTTAAAGATGTGTAAATCGGTAATATTTGTATATGACTTTCGGATTATATTTTTAGTTGGTAACAAAACGATTGTGCATATCTAATCAATGTCATCAGCTAAGATGAGTTGCTAGGTACCAGAAAAGACAATTTGGAGAATGATAAAGAATCGTAGGGGTGTAACGATAGATCAAACTATCGACTTAACGACTCTGTCGATAGTACTATATCGATAGTCTTTTTTAGAGCGATCAATAGTATCGATAGCACGTCTTTACTATCGATAGAATCGACAATTTGAAAAATTCAGTTGTTATTAACTTGAGTGTTAAAAGTAAAATCCACATCCACAAACACATATTTTTACATTTGGAAAATACTGGAAACGGCTAACAGCAAACAAATCACCGCGAGCTAAGCTATTGTTTCTGAAAAAGAACTTAAAGTAATTCACATACATATTTGACATTGACATATTTATAAGCTGTCAACATTATGTAACTTAACACTTCTAAATACTCTAAGCTCCCCGAAATAGCTAGCACGTATAAGCTGTTTTAACTAGAACTTTAGACCAAATTATCTAATTCTGATGTTGCAAATAAACAAATGGTCGAGATGTTCTGCTTTGTAAAATAATGACATAAATCCCTCGTTGTGAAAACTACCTCCTGGGAGCAAAAAAACTAATTAGAATATTTACTAAATTGAAATAAGTTTTTGCTAAATGTTACCAAAAGAAGAAATTTTCATACTTAATAATAGCTACTTCATCAAAACAATGTCGTTGTTGAACGTTGCGTCCCAACATATACTTATGAATAATTATTGATGTCGTTTTGTAATCATAAATAATTCTTCATCATTGATAACAAATATTATTTGAATCGATGAATTGCTAGACTTGGATTACTTTCTGCAGTAACATAAAGTGATACAGTCATTCTTGAAAATTATCATTGAATGGATTCAATGAAGACAGTCAGTTTCTAAAAAGCAATCAATCAAGCAATCAAGTGAGTATATGAAAAAAACTTATCGTAGTCTAATAGGACAAAAATGCAATTTTCATTGCAGATAATCGGTAATATCCCATTCGAATGTTCAGGGTTTTTTTAACACTAGGAAAAATCATACAGACAAGAGCTTATTTAAATAACTGTATAAAGGTATTTGCATGACTGAAGATTCACCGTCAATCACTGATAGCATGGGTGACTCCTTTGTGTTGAATGGAATCAAAACATGGGCTAGTCTTTAAGTATGTAAGGTGGTAATGTTTTCCATACTTGTTACAGTAAGTCTAAATAAACTTTTTGAATACGTAATATCGTTAAATTTACGTCGACTGTTAGATCTGTCAGTTTCCTCTATTACCACACTGAAACTATAATCATGAGTTGTATGCCAAGGTTGTGAAATCTTGAGTCTAATGCTTTTCATGAATCAGGGCTAATTGTGTGTTGGTGGTGACCATAGTTCCTGTCTGGTCACATGAGTGTCAATAATTGAGCCAGTTAAATGAAGTGGGGTATTGACCTTTCACGGCCAGTATCTGATCAACAGTACGCTAATGAGTCCTGGAGAATGGTGTTAATACCCTGCGTTGCTCCATAGAACCAGATCCTTTGGAGGAATAAAAGCATATATATATATATAGAATCCATAACCTGGTTGCTTTAAGTTGACCATGTCAAACCCTGCCTCATAAGTCATTCAATCCTTCCAATGATCAAATGGATGCATGGAATATCCCATTGATAACCAAATACTGAAACCAACTTAATGAATGTTAGTCTTTTCGTGCCGAACTTATTACTGATTTAAAGTTCTTATTGGACTACGTTACCAGATGAAATCAACCTCTAGTCTACCATGCCATCGTGAAATAAGAGATTGCACTAAACACTGTACTTGTATAAGGCTAATGGATTTTCACTATCATTTACACAAGCTCCGTCGTCCGAACTCACTATACGAATGGAAACTTGAAATAGCTCAAGGAAAATGAACGTAATCATTGCTTTAAACGGGTAAAAAAGGTTACTTGATCAGAGTCAATGCTCCTGGCGAACTCCTGTAAACTTTTGTAATATAAGTGGTTTTTTAAAGGACAAACCCGCTTTAAATCTGGTCAAATAAATGTATGTTTCAACTTTAAACAATGAGTGACACGCTCACATCATTTGGAATTACATTCGTCACACATCAACAGAAGTACATTTAGTTCTAAAGGATTTCCAGTTTTATTTGTCACCTTTTGGTTAATATCAGTCATGGTATAAGTGGCAGGGTCTAATAATATAAGATATTTACAGAAACAATTATTGCAAAAAGAAAATTATGTCAAACAATACTTAATTTCATTATGTTTTGCTTTTACAGGCGTATACATATACTTGAACTTTTGAAAATAGTCATAATTTAAATTCTGCTTGTATTTTCACATAAAATAAATGATAATACTTTAGCATGATTCAAAGGTTTATATAATTTCATGTGATACTATAAAATGGAAATTTGATTTGGTGTTCAAAAGAAAAAACTTCAATTCAAATTTCAAATCATCTTCAATTATTTGAATTATCAAAGCATTACCCGAAGCCATTGTATACTTTATGGCTAATTGATAGCTACATCGTCATGAGAAATATCATATTACCATTTTTGTAATCGTATCACCAGCTTGAAAATGTTCTTATCTCATATGCGAGTCGAAAAAAGCGACTCGAATTAGACCCAGTTAGACATCAAATTATAAATCTATGATACATGTAAGTGAAAAGAACCCATCAAAAACAAATCCATCAATATGCTGAGAAAATTGTTAGGTAGTAAGATCATATATTACATACACATTTCGCTAAAACGCAGCGTGCTGAATTATTTAACATATTATTTGTACATACAATTAAGCTTGCCATGAGTACTTTCCACGATGTTGATAATAAATGTGTTATGAATGATACATTTCTAAAGCTTCTCAAGAAGACCAACTACGGAGATTGGCACCCGCTATAGAATCTGTTCGTATCTTTTTGTCACTCATTCATATTTTAAGGGGCAGTAGGGGAAACATAAGGTGATGACAGGAAAATTAAAATAATTGGTTCCAATTGAAAGACAATGTGTTCACACTAAATTGAGCAGTATTAATTCAAATATATAACATAAAGTTTAGCCATGCGATTCATTTTTCTTACACAAAGTGAATAAAAGGTGTTCACAAAAAATGGCCGCCAATGGATTTTTATGTGAATCTTCATACTTTGTCCTCTGACTATGGATGATTGTGTAATGAGATTGTTGACACTGTCAATTTAATACATTCAGCAATAACTTACAATTATCAGTGAAATATTTAAATTATAAAATTATCAAAAAACGTGCTACTGCCCCTTTAAGAAGGAATGTTTTAGGTAGGAGTATACAATAGTTGGAGAAGCAAAAGGAAAGAGAATCATTTCATAGTTGGATGCACAGTTAGTATTAATGAATGTGAATTTAATGGGAAATAAACCATGTCCTGACAGGCATGAATCTAAACTTTTAGTTATATTTAACGAGATAATTAAGAAATTAAGAGCTAAACTATTTTTAGTGAGGTAGAACAAAGATACAAATTGATACAGTGAATACGCACGTTATTGCTAATAAATGGTCGATACTGCAAGAAGATCTATACTGTAGTCATGGTGTGTGTTTCATATCTCAGGTTATTTGCCTTTAAAACGTGCAAAAATAAAACATTCTTTTCTCAGTTCAAATCAGGTTAATAGTCATTACCAAAAGCAAATTGTTTGACAATAATTAATTATGGAAATTGCCAAAAAGAATTCTAAAATGTGCTCTTGAAAAGGGTTCTTGCAAACGAATTTAACTGTAGATATTTGTCAATATTATAAACGTTGAGAAAACAGATATCAAGTTATTTACATGTGCCATCCGCGGACCAGTGTCAGATTTTCACGAGGAACCACGTTACTCTAGCCACAGTCATCATTGTCCATTGAGGTTTTCATATTCAAACCGGCGACTCTCATTAGATCCGATGAAACAACACGTATACAAACGAAAGAACAGTCGGTAAGCCAGGTTCTTATAGTCGCTAAGCCAGGTAGGTGTTCGTTGCACCCCCACCCCCTAGGCACCAAAGTGAGTGAGTGAGTTGGTGTTTAACGTGTTTTGAACAATATTTCAGTTATTAAACACGTGGATGTTGCCATCCAAAAGAGAGTAGATAGGTCAGGGAGAAAGGAATCGAAAGGATGAGAGGAAAGACGGAAAGAAAGGCATAGTGAGAGATAGAAAGCAGGTTTTAGAAGGAAGCCAGGGGCAAGCTCTTTCCCTTGATATGTTAGACAATGAAAATTGACAAAAACATAAACAACACTTCCCCATTTAACGTGGGCGGTGGCGGCCATTTTGAAAATGGGGCAATCTTGAGAATGTATACACTTTGTTTTTCAACAACAATTGTTTTTCGTGCTCAGGACACGCTACGGAACATTTGTAGACCAGTAACAATTAGTCCGGGGGTGGGGGTTGCAACAAACACCTACCTGGCTTGTGGACTATAAGAACCAAAGGGCAAACTCCGTGTCCCTTACTGACATTGATCATTCAACAAGAGTAGTACAGATTCCAGTTCTCGTCGTTTGTTAAGTGCAGCTGATGGAGAGGCTTCACTGGGATCACACAGTCTCCGTCTGCAGGCTTGTAGTTGAAGACGTTGCAGAGAGTGTCGTGACGGCGACACAGGATCATGCAAGCAGTTGGGCTGTCGGCTTTGCCAAGGTTCAGGAAATGTTGCTGAAGTTTGGTTCCTGACTTGCGGTCAAACTTCCTTTTCCTACAAACTTTAAACATAAATACGATGGATTCAGTTAAACTCTTCATTACAAGCAAACATATATTAGTTTAGATCACTGGGAAACAATACGATGAATTGTTATATTTGTAGATGCATCAATTATCTATGAACATCATACAATGCATAACTAACCACTTGGCTGCTGAACTTGACCAAACACATCCACCTCGCACACCGTCAACTCCCCTCAGTCTGATGTACCTGGCAATGGTGTTATTGGCACAGTGGATTGTCACCACATCACCAGAAGGTCCAGAGTTGAACCCACAAATAGACATGTGGTCACCACAAAGGTAGGGATCTCCGACGGGAAATCCTTCAATTGTCAGGTTATCTAGTTTATATGGAGGTATAAATCAATGTATATTTACTATCAAAGAAGATATAGGCAAGAAATTATCCTTAAGGTCAGAAGTATTAAGAGGTTATAATGTGTCAGTTTACTTATCCCACCTAATATTAGCCCGTGTACGTTACATCAGTGGGCTGGATTTAACCGAGTCATTGGCTGTGTTATTGCTTGACAGAAAACACAACGTATATTGTGTTTTGTGGCACATGAAAAGTTGTAGGTATTTTGAATATTTGAGATCTTTAACAAATACGACAATGAATGGATAATAATTACGAATAAGTAATTTGGTAAATTAAGTTTATATGTTTCTAGTTAAAATTCTAAGGATGACATGTCTGTACAGCATCGGGACATTCAATCCTCGATTATTGAAGATGTATTTTAAGTACATTGAGACAAAATTATTCATTTAATCATGAAAAGGATAAGTAGCCAAGTTGTTTACCTTTTGAGGTGGCTCGATTGTACACTTCGTCAACAGCAAAGATGTTTTGCATATCAACAGTCCACCAAACTGGAGCAATGCCTGTATGGGCGCACCCCTCAACCAGATTGCCGTAATTGCCGTCCACGGCAAAAGCAGAGCGGAAAGTTAAAATAGTAGAACTCTGTGTCGTTGGTTTGCCCCGCGCTAGGCTTACATTTGCAGAAATAAGAGTCGTCTCCGGGAACAGTAGACCTACTAAATGAATACAACAGTTTCATATTTTTCAGTTTGAAACGCATATATCATCTTATTCATTGCGCAACAGTATCAAACAATAACAAAGTAATAACACTTAGCCTTAACACTATGTCTCCCGCAAAGCTAACCAATCACAAGTCTTCGGTATCAAGCTAGGGGCAAGTAATGAAGTAATAGTTATATGACTCCGAGGCTCGTTGTATAACCAACCATGTCGTGGACTAGACGACCAATATGAGTCGCATAACTTATACCACGACAAACACACCGACATATAAAAACAAAACATATCTTTTGAAATAAGATACGAAATTTATAAGAATGCTGTGAACTATGTTTTCTTTACCAAACTATGTGCCTCATCACGCCGTTAAAAGCTACTAAATATCCTCAAAAATGTGCTCTTTGGTTACCTGATCCTTCGTGTGTTAAAGATATCGATTGAGCAGCATTTGAATAGATAACTACGGTAACAACAGCAGGGCGTGGGTCATGCTTTGCACGTGCACTACATGATTAAAACGACAGGGGCTTTTGGATAAGGCGACATTGTTACTGCGTACAATGAAAGGTGGGGACGTAGGCAGCATTTCTCTACAAACATGTATGATTCGCCCAAATTACAGGTGATTACTTTCCTCTCGATGATTTATCATAAGAAATTTGGAATTTCTACCAAAAAAAAGAGTCCAATTTTGAAGTAAATAAGAGAAACGATATGGCAGAAAAATATTTTGTAATACACGGTTGACCTAAATTTATTGAACTTTTGTGTCTCTTGAACAAATTATCAACGTGTACTGTATTTACATACATTTAACAATTCCATACTTAATCGTTGCTGCAATTAATTCCTTTAACTTTATTTACAGGATGTTAATGTAACGAATGCGTTTGAAGGTGGGATATTAGGCCCAGTTGTCTTTTTGTGTTTCTTTACCACCATTGTATTGACTAGAGCATTAAACTGGTGTTTTGAAGGAACTATTAGTTTGCAACTTTGTCATTTCATTGCATATTTCGTGTAAGATACACTTGACGAGGAAGATGGCAGAAATTCAATTACTAACTTGTTTTAGTTATTACCTATGAATATGAGGAAGTTATCTACTATCGTAAGAACAGTCTATATTGACTAGTCATAGATTCCTTATATTCAAAGAATGCATTAATTTGATGTTCAATTTCGTTTTCCAGAAGAAAATTAACATATGTTCCATTACCTTATTATGGCATTCGAATGTTCAGTACATTATGTATTTAGGCTTCTGAAAATATTCCCAATCTCTATTCACTACAAGATTAAGTTTAACATAACAATCTTAAGAAGAGGAATTTCCCTAAAACGGAAAAGATCCATATTGGTGAATCGTTTGTGTGAAGAGAAAAGAGACGTGTTGCTCTCAACTCTCCGCCAAAACGAAGACACTGTCAGCAGTATTTCTCGGGTAAAAACGACGTCCTCCGGCTGTAACGATACATCTACGATGACAAGGCTCCCGAGAGAACCATTGCAATCAACAAATACCAAAATGTATAAAAACTCTAATGAAAGTTGTCGTTGTTTGTCGTTTTTTTAAATTGAAAGTATTTGTCAAACCCTTACAGTTACATACATAGTGATACATTCTGTTTCAGTCTGTCATGAGAAGGGTTAAGTAGTTCCGGCTGATTCTTTGGTGTAGTATATCAAGCTAGGGGCAAGTAATTTACTCCTGTTAAACCCCACTTCCGGGTTCTTGCTATGGTTTCCTTTGTTCTAACATTAGGTATATTGACCGATACACCGCACTTTTCCCAATACACCTATTCTTCTTTGCACACCCACATTAAGACAGGTGTAAAGATTTTCAACTTTCAAATCAACGGAGTTGTAAAATGTAGAAATTTTAAGAAATGTTAACGACCAAAGTGGGAATGGAACCAGGGGCCTTAATGTTGCGATGCAACGCTTCTATCAACTGAGCTCTTGATACAGGTTGCGGTACTTTTTGTTGTGTCATGTCTAGGTTGTTGTATTTTCCTATATAAGCCTATGTATAGGTACTAGTTTGTACCAAATTTTAATGTAATGAAGTCAATGTATGTTTCTATAACGTAATAAGAAGAGTATTGTTTTATATTTTTTTATCTAGTTAGGTCAAGACATATATACATAGAGAAGGGTGGATAGCTCTTTTCCGTCAAATTTTACTCGACCGGAGGGGGGGTAAACCCACCCTTCCCTCGGTGCATCACCCGATATAGCTCCTGTTTGAATCGTGATCCTCGTGACCCACGATGCAAACGGGAGGTATATTGAGCGATACACGGGAAGTGTGGGTATATCTATTACTTAACCATGCTTTGAACAAAATCCCTCCAAAGGTGTTATAAGCGAGATGATGTGAATGGTCTGCTAACGACTGGGTTTCGGCTGTGCTTTACTGGTATTAAACAGGGGTGCGGTGAGACCTAGGGAAGCGGATTCAATATCTCCGTGCAGTTGATATTTGGAATATTTTATTCCTCGGAACAAGGCCGATTTTAATCAGACTGCGGTAATTGAAATTCAGAAGTAACAATGTTTGGTAATTTAAAACACCTTGCTTCACATTTATACTGACAACTAATATGTATCCTCACTATACCCGTTTCTAGTTTTATTTGATATAAGAAGCAGTTTAGAGACGGAAAACAAGAAAACCTTGTATTGTATAATAAAACAACCTAATTGAAACAAGTTTTATTGTTTTCAAGTTTATTTACTAAAGAGTTTTACTCAGTAAGCTGTCGGTGACTTAATTCCCTTAAAAAATTATTTCAAGTATCCATGAACTATACATGTTGTCTGTAACCCCGAAGTGCTCTCGACAACAGAAGCTATTTTTTTCCATACAAGCAACTTTCAGGAAATCATGATGATGTGACTACTTGTTATAACGAATTCAAATTAATGGTGATGCATTTTGGTTAGGTTTGTCTGAAAGAGAGCATAATAGTTTTTAGTCACGGTACGGTTATATTCAATATTCAAATCATGATCATAATCACCCCTCCCCCCCCCACCCCCCCCCCCCCCCCCCCCCCGCGCCAAATACGCTACGATAACAATATGACTTTACAACACCAATAGAAGAAGTATTCTTACCGCAAATGAAAAGATTCACCGGAAATACTGACATATTGCGACTTTCTTTTGAGGGCTGAGATTCTTTGCTGTGAGGGAATCACTCCTTCTCACTTCTCTCTACAGCCTGTTTGACTTGTTGACCAATATTCTTCAAATGAGTTGACTCTAGGAGACCTCGTGTTGATTGTCAATTAAGAAAAAGAAATTGTGTTTACAACTAAGAGAAGTCAATATTTTTAGTCCAATGAGTCAGATTTTCCATTGATGTTAATTGAACCATTAACTCGAACATTTCTAATTTACAATATTCATAATATCATTGATAACTCAGCTTGGTACTATCGTGAGAAGCAAGGCACTTTCACCGGTATGTTTCACAGCACTAAACTTCTCCGATTAACTCTTTTATAAGCATGCAACATTTGCTGTGATGCCCTTTTAAAAATCACACATTTTAAAGGGCAGTAGCACGTTTTGTTATATTCATATTTTAAAATTTTCACTGATAATTGAAAGTTAATGTTAAATGTATTATTTTGACAGTGTCAACAATCTCATTACACAAGCCAATCATCCATAGTCAGAGGACAAAGTATGAAGATTCACATAAAATCCATTGGCGGCAATTTTGTGTGAACACCTTTAATTCATTTTGTGTTTGAAAAGGGAATCGCATGGCTAAACTTTAAGTTATATATTCGAATTATTTCTGCTGCATTTAGTTTAAATACATTTTCTTTCAATTAGAACCATTTATTTTCATTTTCCTGACATGACCTTGTATTCTCCCCTAAAAACGTGCTACTGCCCCTTTAAAGCATACTGTTAGATTCACAAACTTAGCTAGACTCCGGTTGTTTAGTATGTACATTAAATCATCCTTTTAACATTGTAAATTACGAGCTATGTATTTCTATAGTTAAAAAACATGCATAATAAGTTACTCAAACCTCCAAATTGCATTAGAGGTACCTTCATTCAGTATGTAGCCATGAGTAAGTATGCAAAAATCATAATGTTCTAGCGATAGCACTTACATGTAGCTATCATCTTTTGAATCTCGCGTTTGATAAGTTTGCATCGTTAAGAAATGAAATTTAGAGAAAACATTAATCATCGACCCCTCTTTCCACTGAGGTAATTCATATGTCTATTTTTAGACTAACGGCACGCGTCATGCGGCTTGGCAATAACATTTTGTTTCAATAGCAAATGCTCAAACGAAAAGGATTTTTGAGGAATACATGTAGAAGTGGTAAAAATTATTGAAAATGTTTTAGAAATATTGGAATATGTGTCACTAACCGTCAATAGGTTTGTCAGATTTTTTCTTGTCTTGGTTTGGTCAAACAATTTCTAAGATTTCATTAAACGTGTCAACAAAATGTTTACAAACACATCTCCCGCATTGCGTAGTATAACAGCAATGTTCACGATCCGTTTTTTGATAATTTCATATTTGGAATTTTTCACTGAGAATAATTGTACATTAATGCTAAATGTATTATTGTGATAGTGTCAACAAACCATTTATCCATAGTCAGAGGATAAAGTGTGAAGATTCACTCAAAATCCATGGGCGGCCATTTTATGTGAACAACTTTAATTCATTTTGTCTAAGAAAAAGGAATTGCATGCCTAAATTTTACATAATATATTTGAATTATTATTGCTCCATTTAGGTAAAAGGGCATTGTATTTCAATTTGAACCATTAATTTTTTTTTTCCTGACATCACCTTATATTCCCTCTAAAAACGAGCTACTGCCCCTTTAAAATAAGACAATCAGACACTTAGAACGCTAAGCATAACGTTACCCTTTCCCTTAAATTTAGAAATTTTCCGATAGATATTTATTGAGGTATCGCCTTATAACGAGGAGGTCAGCTGGGTAAATGGCTTTTCATGACATCATGATGCCCTTTGCGTACTTAATTATGGCCACGCATATCTTTATATTCCGACTATAGATGATTGGTTTGTGTAATGAGAATTTTGACACTATCAAATTAATGCATTTAGCATTAACGTAGAATTATCAGTGAAACATTTAGAATATGAAATTTTCAAAAAGCGCGCTACTGCTACGCGCTATACTTTAATGTATATAATGTATCAAATAATTTCATTTTTAAATACTACTTTTCAAACTCAAATCTTTTACGTTTGTTACTACAATACTTTAATATTTGTAACATGATACAATACAAGAAAATGCTTTGTTTTTGCTGATAAGATAGACATTGTGTGTCTGAGCGGTTCATGTAATTCACGAAATAATCAATACACATTCTGTACAACAGTTTTGTTCACTGCATATTGTTTTCTTCTAAACGCACGATGAAAACAACCTGACAAAGTTTCGATAACCAAACTTTTAAAAAATAAATGAATGTGTCAACTAATTACCCTAATGGATTGCATTGACAAATTTTATTCGATCGCAAAATGCCCTATTAACTCGCGATGACGTTATCAAAGGTTGGTATAACCGGTATAGGATTCGCATGACATGTATGGAGTTGTGAGAAAATAGTTAGTTTTTTTACCCAATTTGCACCTTTATCATATTTGTCTACCAGGATTATCTGATAGTTCTATTGTATCGATAACATCCTCAAGTAGATGAAATTTTTTAAAGAAAGTAAATGAGAATTACTAGAACGCAAAAGAGTAGTCTAAACAATCATGTTTTTGACAACAATGAGGAAACTTATTGATCACATACAGTCACAGGGCAATCAATATCTATTGTCTGCAACAATGGTGATCTCTCAGCTTTAGTTAAACCATAGCAACTTGTCCTCAGTTTTGTTAGTGACACCGCTTAGTTCATTGTGAGGACGTCACTCTAGTTCGATAACAGTGCGTTATATCCACTATATCGTTAAGGATCCACTGCTGTATGATAACAAGTAAGACAACCATTTACCACAGTCATGATCAGAGCCCTATGTTTTTCATTCCAAACGTTTCATCGATTTTTCATGCGAAAAGTTCATCCAATGACATTTTGTGTTTTTTTAGTACAAAAAGTGTCTATTTATAGCGAAAAGAATGGAAAAAACGTGAAAACGAAATACACTATTCCAAATTTGATCAAAGAAAGAATTGGAGTTTTTTGTTTCGTGTATTATTAATAAGGTAATAGGATATACCAAATAATTACACTAATAAATATAAAAACCTAAACAATTACGACAATTTTTATTGATGAACACCTTCTTTATTCCTTCATCCATAAGAATTGTCGTTCTTATTGTTCACCACAACAACTTCTAGAATACCAATCAAAGAAAACATTATTAGCAAAGTCTATTTTATATGAGAAATTGAATAAACTTAATATCATTGAAGCTGACAGATGCAACATATTTTTTTAAGATTTGTAGGTTGGAGCTGTCTATTCTATTGTGAGCTCACAATCTGCAGATTGTTCGAACAATCTAGGAATAGTTTTCATTCTTAGAATGTTTAAACAATCTGCAGATTGTGAGACCTGTACAATCTGGGAATGATCACAATCTAGGAATGATTTGTGTCAAACTGACTGAGTAGCGTAGTCCATTCCCTGATTGTGAAGGGCTATACGTGGTAATCTATCTTCATTTTATGGAGTATAGAGATCGATTCCTAGATTGTGAGGTGCTCTTAGCTGGTCTTGGTGTCCCTCTGGTGAGGCAACGTGGTCTATTCCTAGATTGTAAAGGTCTTTGTACGCGACTTTGAATCTTAATGAACAACTTTAAGGGACGATTCCCAGATTGTGAAGAGCTTTTAACCTGACTTTGAGTCCTACTGGTCGACTATGAGAGACGATTCCCAGATTGTGAGGGGCTTTGAACGCGACTTTGAGATTTAATGAATAACTGTAAGGGACGATTCCCAGATTGTGAGGGGCTATGTGTGCGTCTTTGAGTCTTTATTAACAATTTTGAGAGACGATTCCCAGATTGTGAAGGGCTTTGTACGCGACTTTGACACTTAATGAATAACTGTAAGGGACGATTCCCAGATTGTGAGGGGCTATGTGTGCGTCTTTGAGTCTTTATTAACAATTTTGAGAGACGATTCCCAGATTGTGAAGGGCTTTGTACGCGACTTTGACACTTAATGAATAACCGAAAGGGACGATTCCCAGATTGTGAGGGACTTTGTACTCGACTTTGAGACTTATTGAATAACTGTAAGGGACGATTCCCAGATTGTGAGGGGCTTTTTACGCTACTTGAGTCCTACTGGTCGACTATGAGAGACGATTCCCAGATTGTGAGGGGCTTTGAACGCGACTTTGAGATTTAATGAATAACTGTAAGGGACGATTTCCAGATTGTGAGGGGCTATGTGTGCGTCTTTGAGTCTTTATTAACAATTTTGAGAGACGATTCCCAGATTGTGAAGGGCTTTGTACGCGACTTTGACACTTAATGAATAACTGTAAGGGACGATTCCCAGATTGTGAGGGGCTATGTGTGCGTCTTTGAGTCTTTATTAACAATTTTGAGAGACGATTCCTAGATTGTGAGGGGCGTTGTACGCGACTTTGAGACTTAATGAATGACTGTAAGGGACGATTCCCAGATTGTGAGGGGCTTTTAACGCGACTTTGAGTCCTATTGATCGACTTTGAGAGACGATTCCCAGATTGTGAGGGACTTTGTACACGACTTTGAGACTTAATGAATAACTGGAAGGGACGATAACCAGATTGTGAGGGGCTTTTTACGCGACTTTGAATCCCACTGATCGACTTTGAGAGACGATTCTCAGCTTGTGAATGGCTTTGTACTCGACTTTGAGACTTAATGAATAACTGTAAGGGACGATTCCCAGATTGTGAGGGACTTTGTACTCGACTTTGAGACTTATTGAATAACTGTAAGGGACGATTCCCAGATTGTGAGGGGCTTTTTACGCTACTTGAGTCCCACTGGTCGACTATGAGAGACGATTCCCAGATTGTGAGGGGCTTTGTACTCGACTTTGAGACTAAATGAATAACTGTAAGGGACGATTCCCAGATTGTGAGGGGCTATGTGTGGGTCTTTGAGTCTTTATTAACAATTTTGAGAGACGATTCCTAGATTGTGAGGGGCTTTGTACTCGACTTTGAGACTTAATGAATAACTGTAAGGGACGATTCCCAGATTGTGAGGGACTTTGTACTCGACTTTGGGACTTAATGAATAAATGTAAGGGACGATTCCAAGATTGTGATTTTTACGCTACTTGAGTCCCACTGGTCGACTATGAGAGACGATTCCCAGATTGTGAGGGGCTTTGTACTCGACTTTGAGACTACATGAATAACTGTAAGGGACGATTCCCAGATTGTGAGGGGCTATGTGTGGGTCATTGAGTCTTTACTAACAATTTTGAGAGACGATTCCTAGATTTTGAGGGGCTTTGTACTCGACTCTGAGACTTAATTAAACTGTAAGGGACGATTCCCAGATTGTGAGGGACTTTGTACGCGACTTTGAGACTTAATGAATAAATGTAAGGGACGATTCCCAGATTGTGAGGGGCTATGTGTGGGTCTTTGAATCTTTATTAACAATTTTGAGAGACGATTCCTATATTGTGAGGGGCTTTGTACGCGACTTTGAGACTGAATGAATAACTGTAAGGGACGATTCCCAGATTGTGAAGGGCTTTTAACGCGACTTTGAGTCCCACTGATCGACTTTGAGAGACGATTATCAGATTGTGAAGGGCTTTTAACGCGACTTTGAGTCCTACTGATCGACTTTGAGAGCCGATTCCCAGATTGTGAGGGACTTTGTACTCGACTTTGAGACTTAATGAATAACTGTAAGGGACGATTCCAAGATTGTGAGGGGCTATGTGTGGGTCTTTGAGTCTTTATTAACAATTTTGAGAGACGATTCCTAGATTGTGAGGGGCTTTGTACTCGACTTTGAGACTTAATGAATAACTGTAAGGGACGATTCCCAGATTGTGAGGGACTTTGTACTCGACTTTGGGACTTAATGAATAAATGTAAGGGACGATTCCAAGATTGTGATTTTTACGCTACTTGAGTCCCACTGGTCGACTATGAGAGACGATTCCCAGATTGTGAGGGGCTTTGTACTCGACTTTGAGACTACATGAATAACTGTAAGGGACGATTCCCAGATTGTGAGGGGCTATGTGTGGGTCATTGAGTCTTTATTAACAATTTTGAGAGACGATTCCTAGATTTTGAGGGGCTTTGTACTCGACTCTGAGACTTAATTAAACTGTAAGGGACGATTCCCAGATTGTGAGGGACTTTGTACGCGACTTTGAGACTTAATGAATAAATGTAAGGGACGATTCCCAGATTGTGAGGGGCTATGTGTGGGTCTTTGAATCTTTATTAACAATTTTGAGAGACGATTCCTATATTGTGAGGGGCTTTGTACGCGACTTTGAGACTGAATGAATAACTGTAAGGGACGATTCCCAGATTGTGAGGGGCTTTTAACGCGACTTTGAGTCCCACTGATCGACTTTGAGAGACGATTATCAGATTGTGAAGGGCTTTTAACGCGACTTTGAGTCCTACTGATCGACTTTGAGAGCCGATTCCCAGATTGTGAGGGACTTTGTACACGACTTTGAGACTAAATGAATAACTGTAAGGGACGATTCCCAGATTGTGAGGGGCTATGTGTGGGTCTTTGAGTCTTTATTAACAATTTTGAGAGACGATTCCTAGATTGTGAGGGGCTTTGTACTCGACTTTGAGACTTAATGAATAACTGTAAGGGACGATTCCCAGATTGTGAGGGACTTTGTACTCGACTTTGGGACTTAATGAATAAATGTAAGGGACGATTCCAAGATTGTGATTTTGACGCTACTTGAGTCCCACTGGTCGACTTTGAGAGCCGATTCCCAGATTGTGAGGGGCTTTGTACACGACTTTGAGACTTAATGAATAACTGTAAGGGACGATTCCCAGATTGTGAGGGGCTATGTGTGGGTCTTTGAGTCTTTATTAACAATTTTGAGAGACGATTCCTAGATTGTGACGGGCGTTGTACGCGACTTTGAGACTTAATGAATAACTGTAAGGGACGATTCCCAGATTGTGAGGGGCTTTTAACGCGACTTTGAGTCCTATTGATCGACTTTGAGAGACGATTCCCAGATTGTGAGGGGCTTTTTACGCGACTTTGAGTCCCACTGGTCGACTATGAGAGACGATTCCCAGATTGTGAGGGGCTTTGTACTCGACTTTGAGTCCTATTGATCGACTTTGAGAGACGATTCCCAGATTGTGAGGGACTTTGTACACGACTTTGAGACTTAATGAATAACTGGAAGGGACGATAACCAGATTGTGAGGGGCTTTTTACGCGACTTTGAATCCCACTGATCGACTTTGAGAGACGATTCTCAGCTTGTGAATGGCTTTGTACTCGACTATGAGACTTAATGAATAACTGTAAGGGACGATTCCCAGATTGTGAGGGACTTTGTACTCGACTTTGAGACTTATTGAATAACTGTAAGGGACGATTCCCAGATTGTGAGGGGCTTTTTACGCTACTTGAGTCCCACTGGTCGACTATGAGAGACGATTCCCAGATTGTGAGGGGCTTTGTTATCGACTTTGAGACTAAATGAATAACTGTAAGCGACGATTCCCAGATTGTGAGGGGCTATGTGTGGGTCTTTGAATCTTTATTAACAATTTTGAGAGACGATTCCTAGATTGTGAGGGGCGTTGTACGCGACTTTGAGACTTAATGAATAACTGTAAGGGACGATTCCCAGATTGTGAGGGGCTTTTAACGCGACTTTGAGTCCCATTGATCGACTTTGAGAGACGATTCCCAGATTGTGAGGGACTTTGTACACGACTTTGAGACTTAATGAATAACTGGAAGGGACGATAACCAGATTGTGAGGGGCTTTTTACGCGACTTTGAATCCCACTGATCGACTTTGAGAGACGATTCTCAGCTTGTGAATGGCTTTGTACTCGACTTTGAGACTTAATGAATAACTGTAAGGGACGATTCCCAGATTGTGAGGGACTTTGTACTCGACTTTGGGACTTAATGAATAAATGTAAGGGACGATTCCAAGATTGTGATTTTTACGCTACTTGAGTCCCACTGGTCGACTATGAGAGACGATTCCCAGATTGTGAGGGGCTTTGTACTCGACTTTGAGACTACATGAATAACTGGAAGGGACGATAACCAGATTGTGAGGGGCTTTTTACGCGACTTTGAATCCCACTGATCGACTTTGAGAGACGATTCTCAGCTTGTGAATGGCTTTGTACTCGACTTTGAGACTTAATGAATAACTGTAAGGGACGATTCCCAGATTGTGAGGGACTTTGTACTCGACTTTGAGACTTATTGAATAACTGTAAGGGACGATTCCCAGATTGTGAGGGGCTTTTTACGCTACTTGAGTCCCACTGGTCGACTATGAGAGACGATTCCCAGATTGTGAGGGGCTTTGTACTCGACTTTGAGACTAAATGAATAACTGTAAGGGACGATTCCCAGATTGTGAGGGGCTATGTGTGGGTCTTTGAGTCTTTATTAACAATTTTGAGAGACGATTCCCAGATTGTGAGGGGCTTTGTACTCGACTTTGAGACTTAATGAATAACTGTAAGGGACGATTCCCAGATTGTGAGGGACTTTGTACTCGACTTTGGGACTTAATGAATAAATGTAAGGGACGATTCCAAGATTGTGATTTTTACGCTACTTGAGTCCCACTGGTCGACTATGAGAGACGATTCCCAGATTGTGAGGGGCTTTGTACTCGACTTTGAGACTACATGAATAACTGTAAGGGACGATTCCCAGATTGTGAGGGGCTATGTGTGGGTCATTGAGTCTTTATTAACAATTTTGAGAGACGATTCCTAGATTTTGAGGGGCTTTGTACTCGACTCTGAGACTACATGAATAACTGTAAGGGACGATTCCCAGATTGTGAGGGGCTATGTGTGGCTCATTGAGTCTTTATTAACAATTTTGAGAGACGATTCCTAGATTTTGAGGGGCTTTGTACTCGACTCTGAGACTTAATGAATAACTGTAAGGGACGATTCCCAGATTGTGAGGGACTTTGTACGCGACTTTGAGACTTAATGAATAAATGTAAGGGACGATTCCCAGATTGTGAGGGGCTATGTGTGGGTCATTGAGTCTTTATTAACAATTTTGAGAGACGATTCCTAGATTTTGAGGGGCTTTGTACTCGACTCTGAGACTTAATGAATAACTGTAAGGGACGATTCCCAGATTGTGAGGGGCTTTGTACTCGACTTTGAGACTAAATGAATAACTGTAAGGGACGATTCCCAGATTGTGAGGGGCTATGTGTGGGTCTTTGAGTCTTTATTAACAATTTTGAGAGACGATTCCTAGATTGTGAGGGGCTTTGTACTCGACTTTGAGACTTAATGAATAACTGTAAGGGACGATTCCCAGATTGTGAGGGACTTTGTACTCGACTTTGGGACTTAATGAATAAATGTAAGGGACGATTCCAAGATTGTGATTTTTACGCTACTTGAGTCCCACTGGTCGACTATGAGAGACGATTCCCAGATTGTGAGGGGCTTTGTACTCGACTTTGAGACTACATGAATAACTGTAAGGGACGATTCCCAGATTGTGAGGGGCTATGTGTGGGTCATTGAGTCTTTATTAACAATTTTGAGAGACGATTCCTAGATTTTGAGGGGCTTTGTACTCGACTCTGAGACTTAATGAATAACTGTAAGGGACGATTCCCAGATTGTGAGGGACTTTGTACGCGACTTTGAGACTTAATGAATAAATGTAAGGGACGATTCCCAGATTGTGAGGGGCTATTTGTGGGTCATTGAGTCTTTATTAACAATTTTGAGAGACGATTCCTAGATTTTGAGGGGCTTTGTACTCGACTCTGAGACTTAATAAATAACTGTAAGGGACGATTCCCAGATTGTGAGGGACTTTGTACGCGACTTTGAGACTGAATGAATAACTGTAAGGGACGATTCCCAGATTGTGAGGGGCTATGTGTGCGTCTTTGAGTCTTTATTAACAATTTTGAGAGACGATTCCTAGATTGTGAGGGGCGTTGTACGCGACTTTGAGACTTAATGAATAACTGTAAGGGACGATTCCCAGATTGTGAGGGGCTTTTAACGCGACTTTGAGTCCTATTGATCGACTTTGAGAGACGATTCCCAGATTGTGAGGGACTTTGTACACGACTTTGAGACTTAATGAATAACTGGAAGGGACGATAACCAGATTGTGAGGGGCTTTTTACGCGACTTTGAATCCCACTGATCGACTTTGAGAGACGATTCTCAGCTTGTGAATGGCTTTGTACTCGACTTTGAGACTTAATGAATAACTGTAAGGGACGATTCCCAGATTGTGAGGGACTTTGTACTCGACTTTGGGACTTAATGAATAAATGTAAGGGACGATTCCAAGATTGTGATTTTTACGCTACTTGAGTCCCACTGGTCGACTATGAGAGACGATTCCCAGATTGTGAGGGGCTTTGTACTCGACTTTGAGACTACATGAATAACTGTAAGGGACGATTCCCAGATTGTGAGGGGCTATGTGTGGGTCATTGAGTCTTTATTAACAATTTTGAGAGACGATTCCTTGATTTTGAGGGGCTTTGTACTCGACTCTGAGACTTAATGAATAACTGTAAGGGACGATTCCCAGATTGTGAGGGACTTTGTACGCGACTTTGAGACTTAATGAATAAATGTAAGGGACGATTCCCAGATTGTGAGGGGCTATGTGTGAGTCATTGAGTCTTTATTAACAATTTTGAGAGACGATTCCTAGATTTTGAGGGGCTTTGTACTCGACTCTGAGACTTAATGAATAACTGTAAGGGACGATTCCCAGATTGTGAGGGACTTTGTACGCGACTTTGAGACTGAATGAATAACTGTAAGGGACGATTCCCAGATTGTGAGGGGCTATGTGTGCGTCTTTGAGTCTTTATTAACAATTTTGAGAGACGATTCCTAGATTGTGAGGGGCGTTGTACGCGACTTTGAGACTTAATGAATAACTGTAAGGGACGATTCCCAGATTGTGAGGGGCTTTTAACGCGACTTTGAGTCCTATTGATCGACTTTGAGAGACGATTCCCAGATTGTGAGGGACTTTGTACACGACTTTGAGACTTAATGAATAACTGGAAGGGACGATAACCAGATTGTGAGGGGCTTTTTACGCGACTTTGAATCCCACTGATCGACTTTGAGAGACGATTCTCAGCTTGTGAATGGCTTTGTACTCGACTTTGAGACTTAATGAATAACTGTAAGGGACGATTCCCAGATTGTGAGGGACTTTGTACTCGACTTTGAGACTTATTGAATAACTGTAAGGGACGATTCCCAGATTGTGAGGGGCTTTGTACTCGACTTTGAGACTAAATGAATAACTGTAAGGGACGATTCCCAGATTGTGAGGGGCTATGTGTGGGTCTTTGAGTCTTTATTCACAATTTTGAGAGACGATTCCTAGATTGTGAGGGGCTTTGTACTCGACTTTGAGACTTAATGAATAACTGTAAGGGACGATTCCCAGATTGTGAGGGACTTTGTACTCGACTTTGGGACTTAATGAATAAATGTAAGGGACGATTCCAAGATTGTGATTTTTACGCTACTTGAGTCCCACTGGTCGACTATGCGAGACGATTCCCAGATTGTGAGGGGCTTTGTACTCGATTTTGAGACTACATGAATAACTGTTAGGGACGATTCCCAGATTGTGAGGGGCTATGTGTGGGTCATTGAGTCTTTATTAACAATTTTGAGAGACGATTCCTAGATTTTGAGGGGCTTTGTACTCGACTCTGAGACTTAATGAATAACTGTAAGGGACGATTCCCAGATTGTGAGGGACTTTGTACGCGACTTTGAGACTTAATGAATAAATGTAAGGGACGATTCCCAGATTGTGAGGGGCTATGTGTGGGTCATTGAGTCTTTATTAACAATTTTGAGAGACGATTCCTAGATTTTGAGGGGCTTTGTACTCGACTCTGAGACTTAATGAATAACTGTAAGGGACGATTCCCAGATTGTGAGGGACTTTGTACGCGACTTTGAGACTGAATGAATAACTGTAAGGGACGATTCCCAGATTGTGAGGGGCTTTGTACGCGACTTTGAGTCCCACTGATCGACTTTGAGAGACGATTATCAGATTGTGAAGGGCTTTGTACGCGACTTTGACACTTAATGAATAACTGTAAGGGACGATTCCCAGATTGTGAGGGGCTTTTAACGCGACTTTGAGTCCTACTGATCGACTTTGAGAGCCGATTCCCAGATTGTGAGGGACTTTGTACTCGACTTTGAGACTTAATGAATAACTGTAAGGGACGATTCCGAGATTGTGAGGGGCTATGTGTGGGTCTTTGAGTCTTTCTTAACAATTTTGAGAGACGATTCCTAGATTGTGAGGGGCTTTGTACTCGACTTTGAGACTTAATGAATAACTGTAAAGGACGATTCCCAGATTGTGAGGGACTTTGTACTCGACTTTGGGACTTAATGAATAAATGTAAGGGACGATTCCAAGATTGTGATTTTTACGCTACTTGACTCCCACTGGTCGACTATGAGAGACGATTCCCAGATTGTGAGGGGCTTTGTACTCGACTTTGAGACTACATGAATAACTGTAAGGGACGATTCCCAGATTGTGAGGGACTTTGTACGCGACTTTGAGACTTAATGAATAAATGTAAGGGACGATTCCCAGATTGTGAGGGGCTATGTGTGGGTCTTTGAGTCTTTATTAACAATTTTGAGAGACGATTCCTATATTGTGAGGGGCTTTGTACGCGACTTTGAGACTGAATGAATAACTGTAAGGGACGATTCCCAGATTGTGAGGGGCTTTTAACGCGACTTTGAGTCCCACTGATCGACTTTGAGAGACGATTATCAGATTGTGAAGGGCTTTGTACGCGATTTTGACACTTAATGAATAACTGTAAGGGACGATTCCCAGATTGTGAGGGGCTTTTAACGCGACTTTGAGTCCTACTGATCGACTTTGAGAGCCGATTCCCAGATTGTGAGGGACTTTGTACACGACTCTGAGACTTAATGAATAACTGTAAGGGACGATTCCCAGATTGTGAGGGGCTATGTGTTGGTCTTTGAGTCTTTATTAACAATTTTGAGAGACGATTCCTAGATTGTGACGGGCTATGTGTGGGTCTTTGAGTCTTTACTAACAATTTTGAGAGACGATTCCCAGATTGTGAGGGGCTTTGTACGCGACTTTGAATCCCACTGATCGACTTTGAGAGACGATTCTCAGCTCAGAAGCCCATGTAATGCGACCAGATTCATCCAATGATTTTAGCATTAAATAAAACTGATGAGATAATCTATGACTTGGAAGAGTTAAAAGTCCACACCAAAATTTAATTGTCCTTGTCATATAAGTTAGTTGGAGAGGGAATCTGCCACACTCACCAAGAACCATACTGTTACAAGTATTTGTGCCTACCTTTAAGAAAGATTTACACATTTTTATCTGAATCTGTTCAATGATTTTACAATTAGTGACACCCCAAATTTCTGAATTATAACAGAGAATAGGTTTAACCATAGCATCAAATATTCTGAAAAGATCCACACATGATAAATATCCTACTCTTTGTTGATACCTATTTATTGCCATAAGGGCCTTATTTGCTTGAGAAGCTAAAGTAGTTTGAGCTTTAGTCCAGACTAGCCTAGGAGTGACCACTATCCCCAAATACCTATAATATGATATAACCTCTAACCTTTGTCAATTAAGAAACCACTTTTCATATTGTCTAATTGGACCACTATTCCTGAAAACAATAACTTTAGTCTTATCTATGTTTACTTGCATACCAGTTAGTTGACAAAAATGTTCAAGACCACAAATTTTCTTCTGCAGCTGAAAAGCACTATCTGCAACTGAAGACACATCATTCGCAAACATGAGAGCATATAAATCGACATCAGGAGAAATAAAAATACCACGACCACCGAACTGTTCCATACTTTGCATTAACTCATTAATAAAGACAATAAAGAACTGGGGACTAAGGACACAACCCTGCCTAGTACCTATAGTGTAATCAAAATAACTGGAGAGACCATCGGATGTTCTAACACAAGCTGATAACTTACCATACATTGATGAGAGAATATTATAAAATTTGCCACCAACACCAACCTTTCTCAAACTTAACAAAAGAACTTCATGATTAACTGTATCGAAGGCCTTGGAGAAATCTATAAATGAACAATAAAACCTTCCTAAATACATAGTACATATGGATTAAAAGTACATATGGATTAAAGTACATGTAACGTTTCATTATAAACGTGTTAAAATATACATGTCAATAAAAAGAAATATGAAACATTGAATTACATTAAAATGAGAAATTACAGGAAAATAAATTATAGAATAACTCACAGCAGAAAGGTCACAGTAAAAAGTCACAAACTATATCATATGCTGAAAAAAGGTATTATACAATATCATACAATATCATACAAGATTCGTTGTGTTTGCTTTGTGCTGACACAAAGTTAAATGGTGTTAAGTATTGTAGCTTAGTATGACCTATGACTGTAAGGTGGTTCTGTTAAATAGTAATTCCCACAGCAATGCGTTTTTTGTTTAGAAGAGTGAGAAGAATCCTCTCTATTTGCAGGTATTTATTTATTGTTGATTTTTTTGTTTTAGATTTAGATGTAGATTAAAGTATCAAAGTTTACTTATTTACGTTGCTTTCATTTCCTGAAAAATTCTTTTACTCATTTTATTTCATAATTCCATTCAATCATCAAATGCTGTCTTTATCAATCGACAAGTAAAATGTAGAAACTCTCACGAATGTAGGAAAAAAAGTCACAGGAAAAAGTCACAATTTATATATTAAAGTGATTAGTTCTATCATTGTTTAGTAAATAGCCTTTGAACATTGTTTTAAGTAATTGTGTGTTGTAAAGCCACATATTTTGAGTTTAATTATGTTTGGATAGTTGAGTATTATGCATTACTGTAATCACAAAGTGATCAGGAAGTGCTCCGCGTGTTTTGTTTGTTTTGTTAATTGTTAGTATTGTGACTGTGTTGTTTTTGTTAAACAGCTAATCCCTTAGTCTGTCATCCTCATCAATTAATTTTTTTTGCTTTAGGGTCTGGATGCAGACTAATTTGGTTAGTCTCTGAAGTTAAAGCTTCTTCTGGGCTTCATTTTTATAAATTATACATGAATTGTCTAAAATGCTGTCAATATTGGAAAAAAATACTTCTGAGACTAAATGTTTGTCTACTAATCCCTAAGAATTCTTAGATTGAGTATATCCACTCTAAAATCTGTTTGAACTCTTGATTGAGTTCATCTTATTTAGAGCCTGGCTTCTAAGATAATAGTGTATAAAACATCCTACATTTTATAATGTCGAACTATCATCATGGAAGTCCTTCAGACAAACAGAGGTGGATTCAAAGTTATATTTGAAGGTCACCTGGACACCAAACATGCCACTCGGAAGACCAAACTATGGTGGAAGTGTGTAGTCTAAAATGACTGTGAACTTGAATGTTATTGTATAATGTTATGAAAAAAATGTATGTTATTGTTTTTATTAATGTCTAATAAAAAGTTATGACTTTATTTCCTGTGGGTTTTTTTCCTACCAGATTTTGTGACTTTTATTCTGTGACCAAATTTCCTGTGACTTTTTTTCCGGTCACCACTCTCACCTAGGATCTACATCGTCGCCAAAAATGACCAATTGTAGTGTGTTAATCAGTCCTTTGTGCTATCAACTAGAAGTGTTAAATCAATACGAACCGTGACATATTTAAAATGGACAAATATATATGTTTTGGTTAAGATGTGTGATCTAATGAAAAAATATGCTCTTGCTCTTATTGATGAGTTATAAAAATGTTGTGACATTTTAACTGTTACTTAATGCATGTATATGTGACATTTTATTTTGATTTGTAATACAAAAAGGTGATATAAACAAGCAGGAATACATTCATGATAGAAATATCGTATGTGTAAAATTTCCTCAAAAACGTGATATGGTGTTACTCTTAAGATAGCTAAATGTTATTATTATGATAGTATCGATTGGCTTCGGCGACAATCCATAGAATCGCATTCTTCTATATGCTTAGTTGAAGCTAAACTTAAAAATATCTTTTAAAAATATTTCCAGTTTAAACTGATGAAAAAGTTTTATCTACTCAATAATAATTTATACCGTGTCATGTTATATCATTAGATCAGCCGTCTGACGGTTCTTCAGATGGTTATCACAACAACGTGTCACTGTGTCGCGTCCATGTCTGACTTGAGCTGCAATCTCGCACAATGACACCAACTTCCTCCTTCTAATTGAATGTATATTCATTTCAAGTACATTTGTTGGCTGATTTGAGCAGCTAATTTAGCCTCATTGGGGATTGATTAAACGTTAAGAACGTAACAATGCTATGGGTAAGGATTAATCAAGCATTTGCCACAGAGATCACAAGATTACACATACATGTAATTGAAAGATTATGACATTTCACATAGAAATGATAAAAATGTTATTACAAAAATTCCAAATAAGTTTCTCATATGTGATATAGTCAAATGTGAAGTCTTTGATCAAATACATGTATTGTTGGCACATGTCACTGCTCTATTGAACTGGTCTTTCTTCATTCCGCCAAATCAAGGTTCTTAAATTCAAATCCTAAAGAATATGAATTTGAAGTATATCTATAATGATAACCAGTAAATGTCAAAGACGGTAAACAGAGTACAGTATTCCCAAGCATTGAAAATTGATTAGTACCAACAATTTATTTGTGCCTTCAAAATTGGCTCTTAAAAGGTATATTTACTTAGGTAAAAAAATTCTAAGCACTAAAAAAGTAATACAGACTGGCGTTAATTACAATAACAAGGTTTACTGCTAGCTATCATTTCTATCAGGCAATATATTTTCGATCATTGATTTCAATATTCTAAAATCTGTCTTTCAAACGAAACAGACATAGCCGTTCACAATCCCAGGATTTTACCGTTATATTTAAATGGTTCTTTTTCTACAAAATATGCACACATTTCTTCACAATCTGGGAATCACCCAATACACTATTTCGTGAACAAAGAAAATAGCTCACAGTCCTTCACAATATTAAAATGGAGAACCCCTCTCCGTCAGTTGGACACCATGACAAGCTATGAGCCCTTCACAATCTAGGAATTTACCCCTATATTGCTTGAACTGAAGATAGATAATTGCTCACAGTCCTTCGTAATCTGGGAATGGACCATACTAACCCGTCAATTGGACACTAAGACCAGCTATGAGCCCTTCACAATCTAAGAATCGTTCTCTATATTACATAAATTGAAGATAGAACCCCGCTCATAGTCCTTCACAATCTGGAAATGGACCATACTAACCCGTCAATTGGACACTAAGACCAGCTATGAGCCCTTCACCATCTAAGAATCGTTCTCTATTTTACATAAATTGAAGATAGAAAACCGCTCATAGCCCTTCACAAACTGGGAATGGACCACACTAACCCGTCAATTGGACACTAAGACCAGCTATGAGCCCTTCACAATATAAGAATCGTTCTCTATATTGCATAAAATGAAGATAGATAATCGCTCACATCCCTTCACAAACTGGGAATGGACCATACTAACCCGTCAATTGGACACTAAGACCAGCTATGAGCCCTTCAAATCTAAGAATCGTTCTCTATATTATATAAATTGAAGATAGAACCCCGCTCATAGTCCTTCACAATCTGGGAATTGACCATACTAACCCGTCAATTGGACACTAAGACCAGCTATGAGTCCTTCACAATCTAAGAATCGTTCTCTATATTACATAAATTGAAGATAGAAAACCGCTCATAGCCCTTCACAATCTGGGAATTGACCATACTAACCCGTCAATTGGACACTAAGACCAGCTATGAGCCCTTCACAATCTAAGAATCGTTATCTATATTGCATAAAATGAAGATAGATAATCGCTCACAGCCCTTCACAATCTGAGAATGGACTACACTAACCCGTCAATTGGACACTAAGACCAGCTATGAGCCCTTCAAATCTAAGAATCGTTCTCTTTATCATATAAATTGAAGATAGAACCCCGCTCATAGTCCTTCACAATCTGGGAATGGACCACACTAACCCGTCAATTGGACACTAAGACCAGCTATGAGCCCTTCACCATCTAAGAATCGTTCTCTATTTTACATAAATTGAAGATAGAAAACCGCTCATAGCCCTTCACAAACTGGGAATGGACCACACTAACCCGTCAATTGGACACTAAGACCAGCTATGACCCCTTCACAATATAAGAATCGTTCTCTATATTGCATAAAATGAAGATAGATAATCGCTCACATCCCTTCACAAACTGGGAATGGACCATACTAACCCGTCAATTGGACACTAAGACCAGCTATGAGCCCTTCAAATCTAAGAATCGTTCTCTATATTATATAAATTGAAGATAGAACCCCGCTCATAGTCCTTCACAATCTGGGAATTGACCATACTAACCCGTCAATTGGACACAAAGACCAGATATGAGCCCTTCACAATCTAAGAATCGTTCTCTATATTGCATAAAATGAAGATAGATAATCGCTCACAGCCCTTCAAAATCTGAGAATGGACTACACTAACCCGTCAATTGGACACTAAGACCAGCTATGAGTCCTTCACAATCTAAGAATCGTTCTCTATATTACATAAATTGAAGATAGAAAACCGCTCATAGCCCTTCACAATCTGGGAATTGACCATACTAACCCGTCAATTGGACACTAAGACCAGCTATGAGCCCTTCACAATCTAAGAATCGTTCTCTATATTGCATAAAATGAAGATATATAATCGCTCACAGCCCTTCACAATCTGAGAATGGACTACACTAACCCGTCAATTGGACACTAAGACCAGCTATGAGCCCTTCAAATCTAAGAATCGTTCTCTTTATCATATAAATTGAAGATAGAACCCCGCTCATAGTCCTTCACAATCTGGGAATGGACCATACTAACCCGTCAATTGGACACTAAGACCAGCTATGAGCCCTTCACCATCTAAGAATCGTTCTCTATTTTACATAAATTGAAGATAGAAAACCGCTCATAGCCCTTCACAAACTGGGAATGGACCACACTAACCCGTCAATTGGACACTAAGACCAGCTATGACCCCTTCACAATATAAGAATCGTTCTCTATATTGCATAAAATGAAGATAGATAATCGCTCACATCCCTTCACAAACTGGGAATGGACCATACTAACCCGTCAATTGGACACTAAGACCAGCTATGAGCCCTTCACAATCTAAGAATCGTTCTCTATATTACATAAATTGAAGATAAAACCCCGCTCATAGTCCTTCACAATCTGGGAATGGACCATACTAACCCGTCAATTGGACACTAAGACCAGCTATGAGCCCTTCAAATCTAAGAATCGTTCTCTATATTATATAAATTGAAGATAGAACCCCGCTCATAGTCCTTCACAATCTGGGAACTGACCATACTAACCCGTCAATTGGACACTAAGACCAGCTATGAGCCCTTCACAATCTAAGAATCGTCCTCTATATTACATAAATTGAAGATAGAACCCCGCTCATAGTCCTTCACAATCTGGGAATGGACCATACTAACCCGTCAATTGGACACTAAGATCAGCTATGAGCCCTTCACCATCTAAGAATCGTTCTCTATATTACATAAATTGAAGATAGAAAACCGCTCATAGCCCTTCACAAACTGGGAATGGACCATACCAACCCGTCAATTGGACACTAAGACCAGATATGAGCCCTTCACAATCTAGGAATCGTTCTCTATATTGCATAAATTGAAGATAGAACCCCGCTCATAGTCCTTCACAATCTGGGAATGGACCATACTAACCCGTCAATTGGACACTAAGATCAGCTATGAGCCCTTCACCATCTAAGAATCGTTCTCTATATTATATAAATTGAAGATAGAACCCCGCTCATAGTCCTTCACAATCTGGGAATTGACCATACTAACCCGTCAATTGGACACTAAGACCAGCTATGAGCCCTTCACAATCTAAGAATCGTTCTCTATATTGCATAAAATGAAGATAGATAATCGCTCACAGCCCTTCACAATCTGAGAATGGACTACACTAACCCGTCAATTGGACACTAAGACCAGCTATGAGCCCTTCAAATCTAAGAATCGTTCTCTATATTATATAAATTGAAGATAGAACCCCGCTCATAGTCCTTCACAATCTGGGAATTGACCATACTAACCCGTCAATTGGACACTAAGACCAGCTATGAGCCCTTCACAATCTAAGAATCGTTCTCTATATTGCATAAAATGAAGATAGATAATCGCTCACAGCCCTTCACAATCTGAGAATGGACTACACTAACCCGTCAATTGGACACTAAGACCAGCTATGAACCCTTCACAATCTAAGAATCGTTCTCTATATTACATAAATTGAAGATAGAAAACCGCTCATAGCCCTTCACAATCTGGGAATTGACCATACTAACCCGTCAATTGGACACTAAGACCAGCTATGAGCCCTTCACAATCTAAGAATCGTTCTCTATATTGCATAAAATGAAGATAGATAATCGCTCACAGCCCTTCACAATCTGAGAATGGACTACACTAACCCGTCAATTGGACACTAAGACCAGCTATGAGCCCTTCACAATCTAAGAATCGTCCTCTTTATTACATAAATTGAAGTTAGAACCCCGCTCATAGTCCTTCACAATCTGGGAATTGACCATACTAACCCGTCAATTGGACACTAAGACCAGCTATGAGCCCTTCAAATCTAAGAATCGTTCTCTATATTACATAAATTGAAGATAGAACCCCGCTCATAGTCCTTCACAATCTGGGAATGGACCATACTAACCCGTCAATTGGACACTAAGATCAGCTATGAGCCCTTCACCATCTAAGAATCGTTCTCTATATTACATAAATTGAAGATAGAACCCCGCTCATAGTCCTTCACAATCTGGGAATGGACCATACTAACCCGTCAATTGGACACTAAGACCAGCTATGAGCCCTTCACAATCTAAGAATCGTTCTCTATATTGCATAAAATGAAGATAGATAATCGCTCACAGCCCTTCACAATCTGAGAATGGACCATACTAACCCGTCAATTGGACACTAAGACCAGCTATGAGCCCTTCAAATCTAAGAATCGTTCTCTATATTACATAAATTGAAGATAGAACTCCGCTCATAGTCCTTCACAATCTGGGATGGACCATACTAACCCGTCAATTGGACACTAAGATCAGCTATGAGCCCTTCACCATCTAAGAATCGTTCTCTATATTACATAAATTGAAGATAGAAAACCGCTCATAGCCCTTCACAAACTGGGAATGGACCATACCAACCCGTCAATTGGACACTAAGACCAGATATGAGCCCTTCACAATCTAGGAATCGTTCTCTATATTGCATAAATTGAAGATAGAACCCCGCTCATAGTCCTTCACAATCTGGGAATGGACCATACTAACCCGTCAATTGGACACTAAGATCAGCTATGAGCCCTTCACCATCTAAGAATCGTTCTCTACATTATATAAATTGAAGATAGAACCCCGCTCATAGTCCTTCACAATCTGGGAATGGACCATACTAACTCGTCAATTGGACACTAAGACCAGCTATGAGCCCTTCAAATCTAAGAATCGTTCTCTATATCATATAAATTGAAGATAGAACCCCGCTCATAGTCCTACACAATCTGGGAATTGACCATACTAACCCGTCAATTGGACACTAAGACCAGCTATGAGCCCTTCACAATCTAAGAATCGTTCTCTATATTGCATAAAATGAAGATAGATAATCGCTCAAAGCCCTTCACAATCTGAGAATGGACTACACTAACCCGTCAATTGGACACTAAGACCAGCTATGAGCCCTTCACAATCTAAGAATCGTTCTCTATATTACATAAATTGAAGATAGAAAACCGCTCACAGCCCTTCACAATCTGGGAATATGACCATACTAACCCGTCAATTGGACACTAAGACCAGCTATGAGCCCTTCAAAATCTAAGAATCGTTCTCTATATTGCATAAAATGAAGATAGATAATCGCTCACAGCCCTTCACAATCTGAGAATGGACTACACTAACCCGTCAATTGGACACTAAGACCAGCTATGAGCCCTTCAAATCTAAGAATCGTTCTCTATATTATATAAATTGAAGATAGAACCCCGCTCATAGTCCTTCACAATCTGGGAATGGATCATACTAACACGTCAATTGGACACTAAGACCAGCTATGAGCCCTTCACAATCTAAGAATCGTTCTCTATATTACATAAATTGAAGATAGATAATCGCTCACAGCCCTTCACAATCTGAGAATGGACTACACTCATCCGTCAATTGGACACTAAGACCAGCTATGAGCCCTTCACAATCTAAGAATCGTTCTCTATATTACATAAATTGAAGATAGAAAACCGCTCATAGCCCTTCACAATCTGGGAATGGACCATACTAACCCGTCAATTGGACACTAAGACCAGCTATGAGCCCTTCACAATCTAAGAATCGTTCTCTATATTACATAAATTGAAGATAAAACCCCGCTCATAGTCCTTCACAATCTGGGAATGGACCATACTAACCCGTCAATTGGACACTAAGACCAGCTATGAGCCCTTCAAATCTAAGAATCGTTCTCTATATTATATAAATTGAAGATAGAACCCCGCTCATAGTCCTTCACAATCTGGGAACTGACCATACTAACCCGTCAATTGGACACTAAGACCAGCTATGAGCCCTTCACAATCTAAGAATCGTCCTCTATATTACATAAATTGAAGATAGAACCCCGCTCATAGTCCTTCACAATCTGGGAATGGACCATACTAACCCGTCAATTGGACACTAAGATCAGCTATGAGCCCTTCACCATCTAAGAATCGTTCTCTATATTACATAAATTGAAGATAGAAAACCGCTCATAGCCCTTCACAAACTGGGAATGGACCATACCAACCCGTCAATTGGACACTAAGACCAGATATGAGCCCTTCACAATCTAGGAATCGTTCTCTATATTGCATAAATTGAAGATAGAACCCCGCTCATAGTCCTTCACAATCTGGGAATGGACCATACTAACCCGTCAATTGGACACTAAGATCAGCTATGAGCCCTTCACCATCTAAGAATCGTTCTCTATATTATATAAATTGAAGATAGAACCCCGCTCATAGTCCTTCACAATCTGGGAATTGACCATACTAACCCGTCAATTGGACACTAAGACCAGCTATGAGCCCTTCACAATCTAAGAATCGTTCTCTATATTGCATAAAATGAAGATAGATAATCGCTCACAGCCCTTCACAATCTGAGAATGGACTACACTAACCCGTCAATTGGACACTAAGACCAGCTATGAGCCCTTCAAATCTAAGAATCGTTCTCCATATTATATAAATTGAAGATAGAACCCCGCTCATAGTCCTTCACAATCTGGGAATTGACCATACTAACCCGTCAATTGGACACTAAGACCAGCTATGAGCCCTTCACAATCTAAGAATCGTTCTCTATATTGCATAAAATGAAGATAGATAATCGCTCACAGCCCTTCACAATCTGAGAATGGACTACACTAACCCGTCAATTGGACACTAAGACCAGCTATGAACCCTTCACAATCTAAGAATCGTTCTCTATATTACATAAATTGAAGATAGAAAACCGCTCATAGCCCTTCACAATCTGGGAATTGACCATACTTACCCGTCAATTGGACACTAAGACCAGCTATGAGCCCTTCACAATCTAAGAATCGTTCTCTATTTTACATAAATTGAAGATAGAAAACCGCTCACAGCCCTTCACAATCTGGGAATAGACCACATTGCCCCGCCAGAGGGACCCAAAGACTAGCTAAGAGCCGCTCAGAATCTAGGAATGTAATCCTATACTCCATAGAATGAAGATAGAAAGTCGTTAAGAGTCCATCACAATCTGGGAAAAGACTACACTGCCCCGTCAGAGGGACCCCAAGACCACGTAAAAGCCCCTCACAATTTAGGAATGTACCCCCAAACTCAATAGATTAAAGATAGAAAGTCACTAAGAGTCCATCACAATCTTGGAATAGACAACACTGCCCCGTTAGAGGGACCCCAAGACCACGTAAAAGCCCCTCACAATTAAGGAATGTACCCCCAAACTCAATAGATTAAAGATAGAAAGTCACTAAGAGTCCATCACAATCTTGGAATAGACCACTCTGCCCCGTTAGAGGGACCCCACGACCATGTAAGAGCCCCTCACAATCTAGGAATGTACCCCCATACTCAATAGATTAAAGATAGAAAGTCGCTAAGAGTCCATCACAATCTGGAAATAGACTACACTGCCCCGTCAGAGGGACCCCACGACCATGTAAGAGCCCCTCACAACCTAGGAATGTACCCCCATACTCAATAGATTAAAGATAGAAAGTCACTAAGAGTCCATCACAATCTGGGAATAGACAACACTGCCCCGTCAGAGGGACCCCACGACCATGTAAGAGCCCCTCACAACCTAGGAATGTACCCCCATACTCAATAGATTAAAGATAGAAAGTCACTAAGAGTCCATCACAATCTGGGAATAGACAACACTGCCCCGTCAGAGGGACCCCACGACCATGTAAGAGCCCCTCACAACCTAGGAATGTACCCCCATACTCAATAGATTAAAGATAGAAAGTCACTAAGAGTCCATCACAATCTGGGAATAGACAACACTGCCCCGTCAGAGGGACCCCACGACCATGTAAGAGCCCCTCACAACCTAGGAATGTACCCCCATACTCAATAGATTAAAGATAGAAAGTCACTAAGAGTCCATCACAATCTGGGAATAGACAACACTGCCCAGTCAGAGGGACCCCAAGACCATGTAAGAGTCCCTCACAATCTAGGAATGTACCCCCATACTCCTTAGACTGAAGATAGAAAGTCACTAAGAGTCCATCACAATCTGGGAATAGACTACACTGCCTCGTAAGAGGGACCCCAAGACCACGTAAGAGCCCCTCACAATCTAGGGATATACCCCTATACGCCATAGACTGAAGATAGAAAGTCGCTAAGAGTCCATCACAATCTGGGAATAGACTACACTGCCCCGTCAGAGGGACCCCACGACCATGTAAGAGCCCCTCACAACCTAGGAATGTACCCCCATACTCAATAGATTAAAGATAGAAAGTCACTAAGAGTCCATCACAATCTGGGAATAGACAACACTGCCCCGTCAGAGGGACCCCACGACCATGTAAGAGCCCCTCACAACCTAGGAATGTACCCCCATACTCAATAGATTAAAGATAGAAAGTCACTAAGAGTCCATCACAATCTGGGAATAGACAACACTGCCCCGTCAGAGGAACCCCAAGACCCCCCTCACAATCAAGGAATGTACCCCCATACTCAATAGATTAAAGATAGAAAGTCACTAAGAGTCCATCACAATCTGGGAATAGACTACACTGCCCCGTCAGAGGGACCCAATTAAAGACCATGTAAGAGCCCTTCACAATCTAGGAATCGTCTCCTATCTTCCATTCCATACACAGTTGCTTATAGCCAACACTACTCCGTCAGTTGGACCAAACATATTCCTAGATTGTGATCATTCCCAGATTGTGCAGGTCTCACAATCTGCAGATTGTTTAAACAATCTAGGAATATTGACATATTCCTAAATTGTGAGCTCACAATCTGCAGATTGTTCGAACAATCTGCAGATTGTGATATTCCCCAGATGGTTCGTAACATATACACGTTGATTAAAAATATCATGACAAAGAAAAAGTGGAACTTGATTTAAACTTGTATGAGTACATTAATTTACTTTTGTGTTTCGAATGAAAGTATTGGCTATGTTAATTTAATTGAACCAGAAATCCCTTATATACAAAGATAATAAAAATATGAGGGGAAATGTGAGAGTACTGAAATTTTGATAAAAATAACTACACATTAAATTTTGGATTGTTTAAGTGAAAAATGGCATAGTATATCCATAGTTGACATTTATACAAAAGAAACATTTGTCATGCACGATAAGAGGCTTGCATGACGTTGAATTTTTAAGTATCTTTTTTAAGAAATAATTCAGAAAATGTCTACAATCTTTAAATCTGTGAGTAAATTTGAGATTCTTTTGAGTTGAATCTGTTGCTTAAACACTTATTTTCCTTTACGATAAGCCATTATCTTTAAAAGCTGCAAGTTTTTTCTTTGTGTCGTTTTCTTTAAATTTGAAAAAAATCATAATTTTTGATTTTAAAGGTTCATACTGCTTTAACGACTAACGTTTGCTGTGAGGTTCTTTACTTAAAAGTCATCAATTCAGTCAAAATAATTATTATTCTCACATTGCAGCAAAAAATATTGACTTTCATTTTCAATCATAAGGTAACTAGGATTTTGACTCAAAAACATCAAGCCGTTGTAAAAACAGATATTCAGAGACAGTGTTCTTTTAATAAGAAATTGTAAAGTCCGGTATTTAGTTAGCTGGTAAAGAGAAAGACCCTTTCAAATCAAATCAAATCAAGCCCCTTTTATGTACATATACTTAAGTCCTCAAAGGAAAACCGGGCGTGTTATCGCAGGTTTTCTGAGAATCCACAGTATATGTGTTTAGAGGATATTTGTCTGTTCTTCACATGTTTATTTCATTGAGTGAGGAATAAAGTTTCATTGAGCCATCTCCGAAGAGAGCCTGTCTTATAAGCAACAAAATGACGTCATGAATGTGTCATTGCGTCAGAGCATTGTTCGATGACGTCAGACCATTTTCATCTGTCACTAGTGACAGACAACACGTTCCACTGTTATTGTCACTTATGACTGATAACACGGTTTACTTATATTGCTAGGTCTTGGTGTCTCAACGCAAACCATATATACATAACCTTTGTTTCATCACGGAGACAATCATTCTCTCCCGACAGAGGTAGATCAAGTCATGACATGTCGGATACAATCATTCTCTCTCGAAAGAGGTAGATCAAGTCATGACATGTCGGAGACAACCATTCCTTACCGACAGAGGTAGATCAAGTCATGACATGCCGGATCAAATCAATCTCTACAAACATAGGTAGATCAAGTCATGACATGTCGGAGACAACCATTCTCTCGCTACAGAGGTAGATCAAGTCATGACATGCCGGATACAAACATACTCTACCGACAGAGGCAGATCAAGTCATGACATGGCAGAGACAATCATTCTCTCTCGACAGAGGCAGATCGAGTCATGACATGTAGGAGACAATCATTCTCTCCCGACAGAGGTAGATCAAGTCATGACATGTAGGAGACAACCATTCTCTCTTGACAGAGGTAGATCAAGACATGACATGTAGGAGACAACCATTCTTTCTTGACAGAGGTAGATCAAGTCATGACATGTAGGAGACAACCATTCTCTCTTGACAGAGGTAGATCAAGACATGACATGTAGGAGACAACCATTCTCTCTTGACAGAGGTAGATCAAGACATGACATGTAGGAGACAACCATTCTCTCTTGACAGAGGTAGATCAAGTCATGACATGTCGGAGACAACCATTCTTTCTCGACAGGGGTAGATCAAGTCCCGACAAGCTCGATCAACATTACCTGGCTTGATCTGCCTCTGTGGGGAGAGAATGTACCAGTGATAATCAGCATATGCTAGACTACAAGATAATGTTGTTAATAACAATCTCTTGTAAACGTTTCCCTTGCCTGTCACGTTGCTCATATTCAAAGGAGTTAATTTCTCAATTAGTCTTAATAAATGACGGTAGAAGAAATTTCTGTCAGTCTTCATAAGTAATTACAAAGTAAACGATATTGGCATCTGAATGGCCTCGAAAATGTACTCTAAATAATGACATTATTTATCTAGTTTAACCTGGTTGAAAATAGCGAAATTGTGTTTCTATTACGCTTATGGTTTTAACTATAAAATAAATATTTGAGATTGATATAAAGAAGCACCATATAATTATAGAATTTGCATACATCCCGATGAGTATTTATATATTAATGTTGTGTTTACATTGAGGTCACTGAAATTTTTCACTAACACGATGTTTCTTGTGTTTTTCACAAGTATTGTTTCACCTGGGTTATTCATTACAATAGTAATGAACCCTATTCAATTGTTTCTTTGGGAGTAAGGTTGGTAGGTTAATTATTCATGGTTGTAATTAAATGGAGTTGGACTAAAAACTAAATTGAGGGAGGATGGAGGAGGGATAGATGTTATTAGCTTCATGACTTTATTATCTATTTGTCATAACAAGGTAATCTATTTCATATTGTCTTCTTTCTGTCACTTCAAAGATAATTAGTTCAGTGATAATTCCCAGCGGTGTGTTCATACTGTTTCAGTTGCGTTTACATGAAGTGGTTAAGCTCTTTCAGAAGACTAGCATATAGGCTGCAATAAATAATAACACACTCAGTGTATCCTTGGAAGGTGAAAGTTAATTGAAATGAAAATGCTGACCAACCAACCAACCAATGATTGGCTTAACAGATGGCAACAATTACAAAGAGAATGCACATTAGTTGATTAGTAGATCATTTTAAAGGAATATATATTTTAGACTCGCCACTTCATCATTTTAATAGCCAGGACATTCAACATATGTTCAGTTGACAATACCTCAACGCGGAAAATTTTAAGTAAACCAGACATCTGACAATTGGACGCCTTTCAACCAGCGGCCTCTTTCGCAGTTTCAGTGTTGTGTGTTTCAAGGGTACAGGTTGTTTACTTCATCAAACTACACGAAACGCCAACCAGAAAAACAAACAAATATTAATTCAAGCAAGTTCACATACATTCAAACCAGTAGATCACGAGTTTGAGAAGTGGATCATCTAAAGGAAACTATGGATCTATCCTTTTGGTTCTTCATTTACGTTGGTAAGAAGGATTCATTCAGAACATATTAATTCAAGTATGTGTGAAGTTACGAAAAATGCCTACCATGATTTATTTCACCATTTGTAAAAAAATACTTATCATCTTTTATAATAAGAAATAAACCAGTCTCCATTCGCTGGCTTTAAACTTTTCCTATCTGTTCTCATCTGATTTCAGCTGTGTTCTTATCTGGACTGATCTGATTTCAGCTGTGTTCTTATCTGGCCTGATCTGATTTCAGCTGTGTTCTTATCTGGACTGATCTGATTTCAGCTGTGTTCTTATCTGGACTGATCTGATTTCAGCTGTGTTAATGACTGAGTTGACCTGATTTCAGCTGTGTTCTATCTGAGCCGATCTGATTTCAGATTGTTCCAGTCTTTTCTAATCTGATTTCAGCTGTGTTCCTGTGCAAGCGTGTTGATGTCACGGCAGTGAGTGTTGCCCTGAACAAACCAACGATCCAGGGTTCAACTTTTGATGGCAAGGCGAGCGACCGCGCAGTAGATGGAGATTACAACCCAGTTTTAGCCGGAGGAAGCTGCGCGCACACCAAAATTAGCGGGGACAACTGGTGGATTGTCGACCTGCAGGGAATGTATTATATCGACTCTGTGGAGATTACAAACAAAGAAACACAATGGGGTAAGTTTTTAGCTCATCTGGCCTGTAAGGCCCGATGGGCTTATGGCATGGCATGGTGTCCGGCGTCCGTCCGTCCATCCGTCCATCCGTCCGTAAACTTTGTGGAATTTCGACTTCTTCTCTAGAACTACAAGGCCTAGAAAGCTGAAACTTTGTGTACAGACTCCTTGGCTAGTGAGGATTATAAATTGTAGCTTTGGTGGTCCTGTGACCCCTAATAAGGGCCACAGGGGCCACACCCCAAACAACTATTTTCATCTTCTTCTCCAGAACCATAAGGCCTAGAAAGCTGAAAATTTGTGTACAGACTCCTTGGCTAGTGAGGTTTATACATTGTAGCTTTGGTTGCCCTGTGACCCCTAATAAGGGCCACAGGGGCCACGCCCTAAAAAACTATTTTCATCTTCTTCTCCAGAACCATAAGGCCTAGAAAGCTGAAACTTTGTGTAAACTAGTGAGGATTATAAATTGTAGCTTTGGTAGCCCTGTGACCCCTAATAAGGGCCACAGGGGCCACGCCCTAAACAACTATTTTCATCTTCTTCTCCAGAACCATAAGGCCTGGAAAGCTGAAACTTTGTGTACAGACTCCTTGGCTAGTGAGGATTATAAATTGTAGCTTTGGTGGCCCTGTGACCCCTAATAAGGGCCACAGGGGCCACGCCCTAAAAACCTATTTTCATACTTACTATTATACATACATTACTATACTTAATTTTATGATTGGTGCCCCTGTGGCCTATACAAAGGGGGAATCACATTGGCCACACTCTACAGCATAATTGATGATGAAGCCTGATGAGCTACAGAGCCACTGGCTCTATTTTTTTGAATAATTGACATACAGTTATATATACACATCTCAAAACTTGTAAACCCGTTGTTCTTCATATATATTCCTAGTTGAAGAACCATTGTGTAGCTGCAGGATGTTTCCATAGAGAGCAACTGTGAACAAAACCTTGGTTGCAACCACAGAATGAAAACTTCTCTCCAGAACAACACTGTTTTGCCATATATATTTCTCAAGATCGCTTGCTTGTGTCTTGACCATGAAAGCAGTTATTTTAATGCTCAAATAGTGCATACGACACGTTCAAAACATAATCAACTCAAAGTCCCAGGACATTTGATGCAGACGGTTTCATGGACCCTTGTTGTGAGCAAGAGAGGATGGTATTACGGGAAACTGTCATTCTTTATTTAATTAAGAACATTACATGAACTGTGTGCACATTTTTGGATGTCAGGATAAAATTAAGAACATGATATGAACTGTGTGCACATTTTTGGATGTCAGGATAAACTGCACCCATTTTAGATAGATATCAGCCAAGGAATTTCAATTCTCATCTTTTATACACATTGCAACATGTCAGCCGGAAAAATAAGTTGGGGCTTTAATTTGAAATTTATTTTTAATTTTGAAAAGAATATACCACATTTAGGCATAGAACTGAAATTCTTGGCGATTGACTAGCGTTTGATAACTAAGACATGCAATTATTTAAACATTTTCGAAAATGATTTTCATGATCTTATCATCATTTCAAAATCAAAATCTGAATTGATTGGTGAATATTTATGCTGAAGACAAGATAGTTCCCAAAGCAAGGTACAAGGTGAACTGCTCTGATTAACTTTTCCTCTGTACAGCGCCTTAGAGTGATTCATTTTTGTCTCAAATAAGGCGTTATTTAAATTTTGTATATTATTATTATTATTATTATTATTGATTAAATAATCCCTTAAAGATGTATCAGATATTTTATAAGAAGTCTTTACGTTGAGTAAGAGGATATGAATATGTAAAATATGCTTGATGTTTATGATGATATAGTTGTTTGATGTCCATTATTTTCCATTCGGACTCCTATTGATAACACAGAATGACATAAACTTTCACACAATGCTTGTACATATTTTTCAGAACGACTGAATAAACTGACTGTGTCAGGATACCCAGAGGAGCCCTACCTCTGTCCGTCTCCTGAGAATACGTGCGGCTACAACGCCATTGCTGGGGCTCTTGTCACCATCAACTGTTCAAACAACACCGTGGCAAGGTACCTCAAGCTGAAGGGCGAACCAAGCATGACTCTCTGCGAAGTGGATGTCTTTGGCCGAGCGATCAGTGGTAAGTTTTCTCATTGCAACCTCCAACAAAGCAGTCGGTGGTATAGGTGAAATAGCGACATTGCTTTCCCGAGCTTGTTTATCAGTATCGAGCTTGTTTATCAGTATCGGACCGAGGCAAACGACATTTCAAGTGTCATTGTTTTCTAAAGGCACCACACCACCATTAGGTCTAACCACATACCAAGTTTTGTAAACAAATATTGATATGGCCCGGAAACAGACCCTACCCTCCATATGCACTAAGTTCAAACTGTTTCCATGGAAACCAGACAAAACATCAGAATTATCAAAAACCAAAAGGCATCACTTCATCATTAGGTCTGAGTGCTGCTACAGTGTCTTCTGAGAAGGGAAAACGGCCGGTTGTTTAAGAAATGAATTTCATAATATGGTTGTCCACATGGTTATAACATGTTTGAAACTCGTAAGATATACTTGTATAACTGGCGAGCTTGCGAAACCAGTTATGCTAAAGTTTATCTTACGAGTCCGTGTGGACAACTTTATTATGAAATTCATTTCTTGTAAATTCCAAAGTTGTATTTAAAGCGAGAAGTTGTTTTTATATCATTCGAAATGCGATTCTGTACTAACTTATAGCTGCTTGTCGCACTGACCTAGATATCAACTATACCTAGACGGATCTCTACCGGGTTTCAAGCGCATGCAAAAATAGTTCATAACAAAAAAAGAAAAGATACACTTTTCTATTCTACAAATAGTCCTTTATGTGTATCATGTAAATAAAAATGATAATAATGGTGTAAAAGAAAAAAATGTAAAGTTGAATTCAAAAACTTTTCACTCGCGTATTTATACTGTCCTGTATCTAGTGTAGACTATCTGATGTTAGAGCTCGATGTCTTATGGTTTTTGTTTGACAATGAATGTAAACATAAAGTTATTAAATGTCCCTCAAAACATAATGCAACACGCTGATGTTAAGACACTGTCATTTACAATGACGAGTTCATGTTTTGAACACGGTAACATCGTTTTGATCATCGAGGGCCTCGAAACTGTCAATAAAAGCAGAGAGCCCGCTACGACACTCTTTGGTGTGTTTGGAATGGGGTGCCTTGAAACTGTGTTTTCACAAGTCAGATCATTCAGAATGGAGCTCAACTCACGCTTTTGAAATGATGTACACGACCTTGTGTAACTTCTCATTATCCCATTATCCTCATTTCATGTAAAACAATTTTTATTTGTAACTTAATGTTTATTGTTCAAACATCAAATACAGATTATTAGGGCGATTGTTGCTAATGAACAGAAATAATATTTGTATAAAGTGAGTCTAAGTGATGACCATCAAGACTGGGGTGAGGCTGGAATGGCTGTAAGATCAGGGAAATCCCCGAGAAATGTAGTTCCGACACGATATTGTATAACGTTCATTTTCTGAAAGTTATTTCGTATAACCTGTACGGGTTCACTGAAATGTCACTGAAATGTATACCGATCACATGACCTTGTTAAATCCAATCAGAATTGAGAATATCGTTTACATTTCAAAGTCTGAATTTATAACAATTTGAAATTGATGTCTCTCACGTTTTAAAGGATATTAGTTACGATGTTAAGAACAGATAAATCAGATCGTTGCACGTTTTGGACAGTAGTGAATCTATTTCAGGCTGCAGGCAGTGGAGCATGAACAAACAGACAGGGACAAAGCTTCAAGAATCCTGCATCAACCTAGGATATGCTAGCACCCCCCTCGGCTGCTTCTCCCTGTGTCAGCTTGAGGTTCCTCTCTGCAACATCTTCAACTACAACGTCGTGGACGGCACATGTCTCACTCCATCCGGGCCCCTGAAGGCCGACTATCTGACCAGTGATCCTGACTGGAATCTTCACTTCACCTGCTGAGTTGCAACCAATGTCGACCTTTGGGCTTATTGTCTTAATTTCTTGTTGTTGAATAACAACATACCACAAGATGGTTATTATTTTTACGAAGGAAGGCAATTTAACGGCCCTTTATTTATCCAATCCAATTTATCCAATACATAGGGAAGGCTACAGGAAAGGGGACCACTTGGCAGATTCCCGTTTATTAGCTCTTTAGCGCATATGATTTTAGACTTTTTGTTGTTACTTTTTGGCTATTACAGGTAATTTGCACCTTTAAACGTGCATATATTTTGTTCAATAAATGCCTAAAACATTGATATTAAAGTGCAAATGGGCTACTTGGTCAGAGAAGTATTATTTTACTGATTTGACGTTAAAGGGGCAGTAGCACGTTTTTTGATAATTTTATATTTTAAAATTTTCACTGATAATTGTAAGTTAATGCTAAATGTATTATTTTGATAGTGTCAAAAATCTTATACACAAGCCAATCATCCATCATCTGCCTACGCAGAGCCTAAAAGGCCAGTTTCCAAACTGTCATTTTATGCCTTGCTGCATAGCCTTGAGTTTTCTGTGCTTGCTCTCTACTCTGTAGGGGCACTATAGCAGCACAGAAAAGTAAAGTCTCTGCAGCAAGGCATTAAATGACAGTTTGGAAACTGGCCTTTTAGGCTCTGCGTAGGAAGATGATCATCCATAGTCAGAGGACAAAGTATGAAGATTCTCATAAAATCCATTGGCGGCCATTTTATGTGAACACCTTTAATTCTTTTTGTGTAAGAAAAAGAAATCGCATGGCTAAACTTTACATTATATATTTGAATTATTACTGATCCATTTAGTTTAAATGCATTGTCTTTCAATTAGAACCATTATTTTTCGATTTCCTGACATCACCTTATATTCCCTCTAAAAACGTGCTACTGCCTCTTTAAAGCATAACAGCGCTTTAAGTTACATTTGCTTGTCCTCCTTAAAAGATATGTTTACTACAGTTAGAATTTAATATCACTTGCCCAATATATATGCGTAATTATACAATGTTTTTATGTCTCTAATAATACCAGAGAAACTTAATCTCATGATCTAAAATAATTTATATAGTAGCAAATATAGTATGACCAAGTGGTCCCTTTATGACAAAGGCATATTTCCACTTGATATGGGTCATTTGTCTTATACAAACTAGCTAGTTTGCAGTTGCTTAACATAATAATTTATCATAATTGCATTTAGCTTTCACATTAAAAACCTACTTATTATAGAGAGTTATGAAAATCATTCTGGCTAGTACTTACTAAAGTTTGTGACAATAAAGAATGTTAATTTTAGCATTTAGGTTTATCGCAGTGTAATGCTGATCTTGAAAAAAGGCACCATATTCACAATTACGTATGGATGTGCATTTTGACAACACAGACAAATCCTTTTGTTTTGACAGACACTTCTTTTGAGATGTATTCTGACGAAGTCGCCATAATTTCTTATTTTTCATTTTCTTAGGTTATTGTTGATGGAAAGCAGTCATGTGACAAGGTTGTTTATAATTGTAAACTAAAATAAGACACCGACTTGTCTTTTGTGAGACAACATAATTTATCTGCACTCAAATTTTCACAAGTTTTAAATCTGCATTTGTATCTAATGTTAAATAATTTTTAATATAAAAAAGTAGCGGAATATAGGTCTGTATCTTTGTTTTTCACATATGATTAGTTTCGCTTTCTGAAGCGCACAGCGGTTTTACCAAATAAAACTTTTCATGTGTGTTTTCATACATTTGTATATTATCATTTTAATTGGTGATAACTTCTTTAGTCGAGGGACCTGTAAATAGTTCCAGTCACAACTTAACTATGACAACTGAATACAAGTGACAATGTTTTATTTACATGTTTTATGTGACGCAAATTACATTTACACCAAGTAAACCCCCCCGACAAAAAGAAAGTTTACACCCAACTTCACTTGATAGAAGATAAAATAGCGAACCATTTGATGTCTTTTTAAGGTATTGTGATGATTATTCATTTTTACATTCCATTTTTCAATCGTTAACGAAAATGAAAAGTTTGTGTCACTTGTGCATTGAAGGGGTATGCTAATGTCTCTGATTTAATTCGTAGGTCAATTTGGTGGATGCCTTTGATTGCTACTGGGATAAATGTCAACGGGTTTCTTGATATAGGTAACAGTTTCAGAGTCATGAGTGTCCTATATGGGCTTCTAGAAATGATATGTCGGGTAATAGAGTTCATGAGATGTTAAGGAGGTTGGATACCTTTGTTACTGCACATCCGCAACAGTCAGATTGTGCTATTTTAAAGTTTATGCTGTTTTGTTTATTTTTCACTGAAAGTGTGAGATAAAAAAATAAAAAAATAAAATAATGATTTAGTTTAATAAAAAACAATGACTATGTTATATTTGTGAACATAAGTATTTGTTTTATGATAAAATTTATTTCACTAATTAACCTTAAGTACTAATGAAAATTTCTAAAAAAGGGTAATGTTGACAATGTCGAGTTATCTCCCCTGGATGTTAATTTTCATTGATGTGGCTAAATTGAATGTGAATATCTCTTTTATCCCCTGGTGACATATTGTTTTTTCTTTTTAATCTTATTCTAGTGTGTATTAACTATAAAATATATAATTTTCAAAAAAGTCTTAATACAAGAAATCGATTTTTTTCATAAAAGAATAATATTTTACAAAAATAATCATACAAAAAAAAGGTTATTTGTATGAATTTACTTCATATTATTTTCAAGTTCCTTTTTTTCTGACTTAGTTTATTTCCATACTGCAATGCCTTAAAAGAAAAACATTTAAATAACAATTATATTCAAAAGTTATCTTGAAAAGGAGTTTTTCAATTATTGTATTTTCATCATTGGGTGCCCTAACGGATGGGCCCTTTTTCGAACAAAAACTGTGGTGACATTGTATGTTTATGACATAATTTGATTCAAGAAATATTTTTCAACAAAAAAAGACCAAATTTAGCTATTTCTTAATACCTCGATATTTTGTATCCAACCTCCTTAAATGACGTAATCCGGTAGTCGTCTCCACTATTCATGAAACATCTTGTCAAACTCATTTATGGTCTGAGGTGGCTTATGTCGTTGTCATACCTGTTTGGCAACGTGGTCCCCAGGGACGATCTCTGGGCGACATTTCAGAGGAACTCTTTGGCCGCGGCTAGACGTTGGCTAACCGTTGACTTTACGTTTTGATGGGCAAGGATATCACAGTAAGTCTGGCAGTAAACGGTCTGATATTAACGAGGTGTAGAAACGGTCCGTGTTCAAATCATTTCTTGGCACGTTATCTGCCATCATGGATGCAATCCAGAGATGCTATTATTCTGGAACGTCTTGTTAGTTTGGTTGTGATCAAATCCTCTTTCCTTGGGTTACGCTATGATAGTAAACTGTTTAATTAGTTACAACGGTTACCGCTTAATATTATTCAATTAATTTATGCATATCAAGGTGTAAAGTTTCTTTTGTCAGTGGGTTTAAAAGTTAAACAGACCATTTATTTAAACATTGGGAAACGTTAACATCGAATACATGACTTAAACGAACATAATTTGTCTGTCGTCATTAGAAGAAAACACGCTAGAGGTTATGATAACATCCATTTTGACCAAAATAATTATTGCATTTGTGTCGATACTACACAATACACCTTTGCTTTCACAGTTGACCTTTCACAGCTAAAACATACTTACCATGCCTTAACTCATGCTTAACGTTAAAGTACACACCTCAGATGTATATATGTATATGATAATTTTATTTAATGGGGGCGGGATAGTGCAGTGGTTATCGCATTCGGCTTCGGTCCGGGGTTCGAATTCCACCGAGCGCTCGGCAACTGTGTCTGTATTAGAGAACTGTTCTATACGTAGTAAGGTTTGGTTGCAATGCTACACTGAATTTCAGCGCCTTACCACTCATGGTTCACAAGCACAAAAGTTGCTTGAAGGTTTCTCCTAAATGCATAGCCCCATTAGTGTTGTAGGCGTTCACCCTGCAATAATAATAACAGCTGTGGTGTAAATGAAATACTCTTGAAAGCGGCGTTAACCCTTACAGTGCCCGGCCTTTGACGCTATGCACTCACGCAGTGCCGCTAACTTTGGAGTAAACTCGAGATTTTGGTCAACGTTGTACAAAAAATGTCGCTGAGGCGTTATCTATGTTCGGAAATTCATGAGATTTTAAGTGAAGAAAGCTGAGTTGTTTACCATTTATTCAATGTATTTTAAATCATAAGTGACAACAATAAAAATGAATTTAATCTAATTATAAACTGCAGAGACGTTTTTCATGCAAATGTTCAGCCGAGGAACGAAAACATACCCTTGTTTCATCGATTGTAATTAAATTGCCGTTATCTACAAAGTAATTCAATTGTCATTTATCAAGAAAGCGGATGTCAGTGATCACGTTGATGTGTTAACTTCCTACATGCGACCAATTGTTCACGAAATAAAACAAGTTATCTTTTTGTTTTCATTTGTTGAACATTGTTGGCCGTGACGTCATAGACAATTAAGTGCAGTAAATGTACGGTGCACGGAAAGTCCTTGCAATTTTTCCACAGCCCGTGCACATGACTGAATTTCCATCCACAGAAAGTTATGTTGCTATCACAAGGTCGAAAACAAAAGCAGTTTCATACAGACAGAATCATGATTTGAGTCGCATTTTTTGCAAGCGCATAAACAACTCAATATATATTGTTGCACAATAAACTAAAACGATGAAAAAGTACAGATTATCAAATTAGAATTCATAAGCAAACTATTGGAACAGTTTCCCATGTACGAGTATGTTCTAACAGAAAATTCAAAACGATCGATCAGACAAAAGCGCGAAAAAATAGCGAGAACACATCACGGCAGTTTGGCATTGCGAATTTGGTAGAATTCCTTTTCCACGAAGATGTTACCATTAGCATGTATTTTCAATCACAATCACAGTTTGAATTGTGGTAAACATATATATATTATAACCTTCAATAAATCCATAACATTTCAAGCAAACTTGGTCACTGCCAGACGTATATCAAACTACTCTCGAGTAAAGGAAAATACCAGCTCGGTTTAAAAATTATCAAAATCAAAATTAGATTAAAAAACAAATCTAACTATAATTTACCCTTAATAACACAAGGAAGGTTGCAAACTATATATACGACCAACTGGATATAATGTCTTTACTTGACATGGTGGAAAATGACTAAAATATTTAGAAGATAAAAACAGGCCTGCTTCCCGAAAACGGCCGACTTGATTGACGCGTCGTCCATTTGCGGCGTTATGCACGATGAAATTCGCGCATTAAATATGGTGGGAAGGTTGTCGTACTTCAGTGTTTACTCTTTAAATTTCTCGCGTGCCTAAAATTTATCAAGCAACACTTTTATCTATAATGTTCTCTATCTCTATCGAGGTTTTTGAAAGCCAACATTGACGCTCTTCAGCATCGTCTGTTACTGGCCACGCCCCTAGCTCATCGAACAATCGGTTTCAATTTTGAGATCATATTGGTGAATAGACCAGAAACTTTTTGTTTTTTGATAAAACTTTTATAATTACACACTTTGTGTATCACATTCTTTATTATATCAGATTTTATATTGCATCCAGGGATTCATTCATAAATTCATAAATCAATGAGAAATACACAAATATCTTCTCAATATATTTCAAGAAATTTATCAACTTAAAAATCATATTGAGACTAGATACCCCTTTTTTTATGCATAAATTTCAAATCAAAATATCGTAAAAACTAATTATCATTTGGATGAAATAATTCAAATAAAAATGATAGATTGTTAAAATGGGATTGAATTATCAGAGAAAATAGAATATAATAATAAAAATCGAGGATGTATACAGAATTTTTTTATATTAATGTATTTTTTTTCAGTAAAAATTCATGTTGATATTTATTATACTTATAGGCCTACATTAGAAAATGTGCGATGGCCCTTATAAATTGTAAACATGCTGGTTTTACTGGGGTTTTTGTTCATTTGATAGATTTAAGGAATACTGTATGATCACTTTCCATCTGATAAATTTCAGACATAATTTCAAAAATGCCACTTCATTTTATTCCTGTTCAGTATTTTTGTAAGCGTATCATAATAATTAAGATATACATGTATATATGGCTTTGATAAATATAAGAAAATGTCCAATTCATTGAGAATGACAGCAAAACCAAAGCTTGACATGACAAGAGTCAACCGTCATCATCTAGATTTTTATTGCCACGGTCACTGTCATTGTAATCAAAGGATTTTAAAAATATTTGTTGTATTTCGGCAACAAGAGATTTCCCGTACTATAAATAGCGCTAATGGTCGCGAGCAAAGTAGACCGGATATGACGGCAGAACATGCGAAGACGTCACGACTCGCGTGTCTCGTCCTGTTCACCAGACGACAGGTGATTGTTCCGCGCCAGAATGAAGGTTCGATTTGAAGTTGAAACAAACTCTCGTAATCCTTGGCTTGTCTATTCCTCAAATAAATCGAATGAAATCACCCTCAAAGTTTGAAATAAAAAAATTATATAACAATGACATATGATTGACACTATTTTGACATACTGATTGTTATTTTCATAGGAAAAAAATCATGGTTAAAATATATTTATCCAGAGTAATCAACGCTATGGAAATGACTTTTGCAATCCGTTGAATTTTATTCTATATTTAGCACATATCGAGGCAAACACAAATATCAAAATGGTAATGTGATTTACTCTTTCGTTTCACTGAAACCAACAGACGTCCGTACCACATTAGCTCATAGAAATAAGATCTCACGAAAGTGGTATCTACAATGTCACCGCCATTCTGTCAACAAAACAGCCGCGCAATGCAACGTGTACTTCATTTTAGAATTAAACGTTCTGCTATCTTGCACTCATCAAATCATGAAAACATGGACTCATACATAAACAAATATTAAAATGCTATCTTTCGATGGTATTTTCAGGTAACGTTACTTATTTGTTCGATGTAAATGGGCTGTCAGGTCGCGAATCGTTTTTGAATTGTTTTTGTACCGATCAGATTTGTCTGTGACCCGAAGTGTTGGAATGTTTTACTATGCAGCCCCGCACTGTTTGGATTTACGATAATTCAAATGATACGCATGACCTGTATATCGTTTATCAACTGTAGAAAAGGTATAAGTCATTTCATTTCTCGAACCATCGTGGGTGTATCAAAATATCCAAATTAGAATAAGGTGTATTCTGTCCGCTGCCAGTTTGACTGGCCATTTTGTTTATTTCAATTCAAGAGCTGGCAGTGACGTATGCTGGTTTGCCAAATACTTCTGGAAAGGTCTGCTGTATATTATTGCTAATTGATTACCATATTCGTGTATGATACCGATTTCAGTACCCATATATTATGTTTTGTCAAGAATTTACATTTGAAATAGATATCTAGGAGCAAGTTATAGTAATTTTCCTCAGTCAAGGAATGATGACCGTTTTGACAAAATTCAAAGTAATAATTAATTAGGTCGGTTCATTAATTATTAGAATGCATTTTCCATTATCAATAAGTGATTTCAAAACTAGAGATACTGTAGATTTTGGTAGTACTTTGGATTTTTCCTGTTTCCTTAATTTTTGTCTGTCATGCTGGTGAATATTTACACATGCATTTGAGAAAATTAACCCCCATCGGCCATGCCAAAGGACCATATGTGTCCCAAATAAGTATTTTTATAAAACCAAATTTCTCTGTTAATATCAGGTTTTCTATTACAAAAGTGATATCAGATTGAATCTAATTTGACAGTTATTCTGAAAATATGGTTTTCAAATAGAATTGGTTTAAATCTTTTTAGCCATGCATTGAAGAGGATTAACCCCTATCGGCCATGGTCATGGACCATATGTGTCCTTATCATTGTATTTTGTTAAAAACTTGATATCTCTATTTATATCAGGCCAAATTGTGTAAAAGTGGTATCACATTGATGCTTTTGTTATTGAGATTATTTTTTAATGGGTGTCAACCTGAATTGGTTAATATATATTTCCATTTGCATTGAAGAAAATTGCCCCCAGTGACCATGCCCAAGGACCATATGTGTCTTGATGGAATTATTTTGTGAAAAGCATGATATCTCTGTAAATATTGTGTTCTATATTGCAAACGTGGTACCAAATTGAAGCTATGTTTATGGAGATTCTCAAAAAATGACTGTCAACTTGAATCGGTGCAGGATTTTTTCAACTGCCATGGCTGTATATTGGGTTATGGCTAGGGACCATATATGGTCCTGCGGCATTTTTGGGAGTTTGGGGGGAGGGACACATGTATGGTCCTGGGGCACTATAAGGGTTAAACCCCAAAATCTTCTCAGTTCATTTTGTTTTAAATGCTCGTAAGTACACCTAAATGGACATTATATGGGCAGATCAGTGATATCATAGCACACATTGTAAGATTGCTTGCAAAATGATAATCGGGATATGAGAAATTATTACCCACTGCAGTACTTAGTATCTATCAGTTAAACAGTTATCGTTATAATGAATTTTTTGTTTTCTTTTAGCTAATTGTTGCGGATTGCTGAATTGCTGTTTTATAAACTTTAACATGTATTCTTTAACCCACAGTGACATTTTGATGTACAGTGTGAACACGAGTTTTAGAGGCTTATAATAAAACAAAACACGTTTGCTTAATTAAGTAACTGACTGTTACACAAATTTGAAACCATATTTATCGTTTTTAATAATCTAAAGACACCAAGTGTTGAATAACACTGTTAAAATAAATGCAATTGTAGATTTGTCGGTTTTTAAATACTTTGATATATATGTGTATTATATATGTATAAACATTTATACATTTCATATATCATATTTGGAATGATAATTTCGTAGAAAATGGATTTCATTTTTACATAAATGAAAAATCTTCATTGACAGATGTTGGTATTTCAAATGATTAACATATCACTCTGATCCTTATTACGTCCAGATCCCTAGTTAGGTGTGGTTTATCGCAGATCAGCGTATTGGTACTAACTTTAGTGTAGTTTTATGTTGAATAACTTACTTAAATTTAAACGTCAATGTGTTAAAATGCAACCCAACAAGACGTCGTGTAAATTTGATTACTTTTTTTGAATATATTTATTTTCCTTAAAGAACTTGTACTTACATAATGACCATGATATAAAAGATAGGATGAACACATCAGAAACAAGCCTGTGTGATACTAAATTTTGTGTTTGTACTTAATGTCCTCTATTGTAATTCATGTGAAGTATTTGTTTGAACACACTTCTCATCAAAAGACAGAAGATTATGTGAGAGCCTGCAGTACACCTTGGATAATAACCTTCTTTCTTTTTCATGGAGCGACCAATTTCTAGAATTCCTCTAAAAGAGTAGATAGTTACCAAACTTATCTTCGGGAAACAATTTACGTTTCAAGTTGGTACCCACTCTTTTTACAGCACGTAACCGCACAGCTGCTGATGAACATTGTGCATAATTTAAAACAATTGAGATTAACCTTAAAATACCAACACGTGTGCAAAAGTACAGGACTAAGAATTATTTCAATAGCTACCATCTTCCCAACGTTAAAGCGTGCTGGTTGAAACGAGATTTCTATCATTTAAACAATTAGATACAGTTGAGATTTCCTAAAGCATGCATCTCTAGATCTAAAGGAATCAAGTCGTTTTGCCCGTTTTGCCCGTATTGAAATATAAATAAAGTTCGACTTAGATCTTAAGATTATGAATTATTACAAATAAAGAAATATAATGTTCCTACTATAGTTTAGATTCCCCGAGAAAGTATTTCGAATTATGACGCGAAATCAATACGCTACCTGCTTGACAAAACTATTTGAAACTATCTTGAGGCGTCACGTATTTGGAATTGGGTTGTAGATGCATAATCATCTCCTTTGTCAAATTGATAAAAGCCCAAACAAACTGGAGTCCCTTATGACAAGTTGCTATTAAGTTCACCCCAAGAGAAATTATATCTAAATGCATTTTGTGATGCAAAGAATTTGTAGTTAAAGGTCAGCAATTCTGTATTCTTATTCGGTGAAGTGTTACCCTGACGCATAAATACACTTTTGATTGTAAAGAAGATTATGGTAAGCAAAAGAGTGTAAGTTGATATAATGTTGTTTAAATTTTATTTGAAACCACTACTGAACTTTCTTTCTTTCAGATTAGTGTTTTAAACACTCTTGTGATTTGAAAGGTAGAGCAATATTGTATCCACTTATCTTAATTTAAAGTATAATTCTAGGATTAATTAGATTCTCGCAACCATCTTGCTCTTCATTGGAAAACTATTTACAGTATACAAAAAGGGGTTCAAAACATAAAAACAATAGACTTTCAATAAAAAAACTTACATGTTATTATCCATTTATAAAATTCGTTGCTCAACATAAAAATGATTGATAACAGTTTGTGTTGTTTTTGTCATGATGAAAATGAAAACCTTTGTCATGTGTAATGGGAATGTCAGATGACCCAAACATTTTTCGTAATGACTTACAGGTTTGGCTTAACAATTGATTATATCCTCACATATCCAAATAGATGGTCTGATTTGGTACCCCATATCAAAATTGACTACTGAATCATATCATGCAAAAAGACACATTCACTTTTTCAGTATAAAGATAAAATTATCATAATAAACCTATATTTAATAACTCTGAAACAATTATTTGTGTTAAAAAATATTTCAAAAAAGAAAAACGACATGAAAATTGTAATCACAAAATGAACCCTCTCCTACCAATACTTAAATGACCAATATGACTATGACTTGCTGAAGTGAACTATTCAGATACACATATATACCTATTTAATGTAAGTGTAATCACAACTGTACATCCCTCTGTCTGTTATACTAGTTGTAAAACCATGACAAATGTAAATGTTCCTAATCATAGGAACCAATACATATATTAAAAAAAAACATCTTTCTCATGTTAAATGCAATTATATATTAAATGACACTGACTTTTAAACTTATTAAACAAACCTAACTGAATATGTTAAGGCGGTAAATCATATTAATATATCAATATTATCAGAAAAGACATAAAGAACCGATTTCAGGTATCAAGAAATAATCTATCTAAGGTTTAAATCGAAAACTTTATTTCAGATTCAAACGTTCAAACAAGCGCAAACCCTAGCACAGTGTTAAATGTCTGACTAGATCCCATATGCATAATTCATAGCCCATGCGGTATAATTGTATGTCTTTGACTACACATTGTTCTTTGTTTCAAATGGTACCATAACTTATAAATATTGACATTCAGATTAACACCTGTTGATAGATCACATGTTGAGGTGCGTGTTCACTTATTAACAAAACGTGATGCCCACCTCTGTACAGATTAAAATAAAGACATTAGAAGGACAAAAAGAGATAAAATATATTAGATTCTATCACATTATCATACATTTTTATTGCTCACATACATATTGTATTTAAGTCGTTAACTTTTACTTATCTTACAAAAATAATAAATTTCATGTTTGACGTCTCTGTCAATATAAGACAACAGAATACTATATTTGTGAAGACAAAAATGACCATGTGACTTATTTCATGTGTGAAAGAAGTGGTTGTGTTCCAGACGTCCACACTACTGCTATTGACTTTGAGATTTTGATAGCTTTTCTAATATTAAACTTTTTATCTAGGTTAAAAGCGATGTTGAAAAGGTATTAAAACAGGATTTTGCTAATCTCTGATATTAAAAAAACTAAAACTAAATAAAAAAATCATCTTCACAACTCTTATTCTAACAGTTCAAGTTCATTTTCGAATTCTGTCATGCAACTTCTTCAGTATCTCAATACATTTTGCCAACGCTAGCAACCACCTTATTACAACCCTTATCTAATATAGCTTTGAAAAAGTAATGTTCTGATACTCAACATTTACAAACAAGTACATATAGTAATACTTGGTAATGGATTTACTTTTTCTGCAATCGATTTAAGGAACCTTCTAAGTTTCTAAGAACGACGTTAATAATGTACACGAGCCTGCTTCCTAAATTTAAACAAAGTAGAATGGAAACCGAACCTTTTAATCTAATAATTTAATCAAATTTACTCACCTCAAACTCGTTTTGATGTAAGGATATTTTAGATTACGCCAATTGGAAAAGAAAGATGCAACCAAGAAGAGTTTTGTACATTCGAAAGTAAAAGTTAAGAAGCATTACCTTCGAGAACTGATGAATGTCGGTTATTTCATTGTTTGACACACGATCAATTTTCCTGTCGAGACATTCAAGTGACGAGATTGTATCTTCTATGACAGTTCCTTTTACAATGAATTTAATGATCGCTTTAGGATTTAACCCATGTCAGATTAAGGAAAGTTTGAATGACATAATGGTGTTGAAGTAAGTGACAACGCCATTTAACATGATTGCTGATAATAGTTGTGGAATTATTTATAGGTTCTAGAATTTTATACTATCCTTAACACTGAATCTTTCCTTAACTCTCAGATTAACCAGTCAGTGAGAACAAAGCATTTGTTTAAAGAAACAATATTCCTGTTGAATATAACTGTAAGTTTAACTGACCTATTCAATACATCAACTTCGTTTAAGTCCAACCTGACATTGATCTTAGTTATTGAAAGTACCTTTTGATGTAACAATTTGAGTCCAATCTTTGTAAGGCCTTGGTGTCTTAAAGACACTCTACCTTATCAATGAAGCGTATTTGTTGAAATAATGAATAGAGTCACAACTCAGACGTAATGTCAGTAGATTATCACCTCAAAATATGAAGTAATCCAAGTTCAAGGTTTTCAGAATTCAAAATATACCAGTTTGATTTACCGACATGCTTCAACATTCTACCAATAAAGAAAAGCCCCCCCCCCCCCCCCCCCCCAAAAAAACAAAAACAAAACACATACGACTATATACATGTAGTTACATCGGATTTCAGACCTCGTTAAAACAACTTGTAGTGTATTCTTGGACATGTATATAGTTTGATAATTCAGCCCCAGATTATTTGATTCAAAACTGAATACATTTTTGATTTATATAATCTTAGCCTTACAGAATCCGGAATCAATCTACTATTCAATTTTTAGATTGAAAGAATATATTAATAACATTACACCAAACATAAATTTCATTAACCTTATTCTGGTCTGCTTTCATTTTTAAAGAACAGGTGCGTGTTCACTAATATGAAAACAACCCGAGTTCTATTCATAGGTTTAAATAAAGATAGATATGAGCGAGCAAATGTTAAACGTTATCATTTTGTTGGGTCCACTTTTGAAAACGGATTTTTTTGTCAACGAAACTTAAAACATACCAAATTTAATCAATTCAAAAATGAAAATATACTTTCGAAACCAAACTCGTATTTTGTGTGATAGGTTTTACTGCCGACACACTATTTTATGAAAGCACGAGCAAGAGCAGGGAATATGGATGATATACTATATATATGATATAGCTGATATACATGTATTTATGTCTATCAGGAAATTTCAGGTACAGATTTACAACATCTCACGATGATCAAGGAATTTTAGTACAAGATGAACTTTTGACAAAAGGAGTACGATTATCAAAAGAAATGTACAAGCCAAAACCGTGTTTAGCAGTATTAATTAAGGTTATCAACAAGCCTACAAAGCTGTACATATAAAGCAATTATTACAAAAGCAAGTTTTTTCTCCAAAAAACTGCATTTGTCTACATTAGCAATGACGTCATGCAACTCCGTGTGAAATATGAACCTAAGCTATTTAAGATACCGTAACCATATTTGCTGTGTGTCTTCAGGGTATCAATATCTTTAAGAAGTTTGAAAATCAGAATCATGGATTTCTGTTTTACGGAGTTATTGCCTAAAGCGACAATTCACATCAGCTGTACACACGAATACAGAACACCTACTTTAGTAACCATTACGAAACGGCAATTTCCCTAAAAAAGTATTTCCTTTGTCAGAGACATATATCTAGTTAACCTAAGAAATGAGCTCGTCTTTGCAATTACCTGAGGATTGGAGAAAGCTTCGGCCAAACAAGCTCGTTAAAGTACATAGTTTATCCAAACTGGGTCAGTGCTTTCATCTCTCTCCTATCGCCAATGACTAAACATTTTAAGATCATCCATGGTTGATTAGCACTAATGATTTCCCCCGAGTAATATGATTGAAAGGATTCATACATCCATAGACAATTATGTTATTGTGTCTTAAAAGTTCTACAAGTACATTTTTAAAATATTTTTGATAGGAATGGAAATATCGCGTGTGTTGAAGAATTGAATTGTAATTTTTTAACAAGAATTTGTAAACGGGAACGATGATTTTAAACTGACATCTTTGTTTATTTCTCTGCGAAAACAGTGTGTAACACAGAGTCATATCTTTTAAAAATATATAAATGATGTTTACATTAGTATTTTGTTAGTATACACTTTAACAAAATAATGAATATCAAATTTAAGTCTGTGTTTAGCAATTCGAAATATTTTGCCTTGACAATGTCACAAATTATCAAGTGATACAAAATGGGATTTTTTACAATTGGGTTTGATTCGTCATACAATGTTATGGTATAACTTTACGATATGTATATTGTAAATTGATATTCTGATCGCACAAAAAATATTCCTTTCACATTAAATCTATTTATGGTTTTTTTTCACTGCTTCGAGCAATCAAGTTATAGCTAAAAATAGTTCAGTTGTTCCTTGGTACTTATCATCTTAATCCCGGTAAGTTCCCTAACAGATCAACCTCCTCTGCTAGTATAATCTTTACATCAAAATCTATTTTTGAACCAGGACGAACTAAATATTTAATATTGAAATATAAGTTATATATAAAATATATCATGATTAAGCTAAACACTAAAAAAGGGGAAATAGAACTTAGAACTGAAACACCAACTTATAAGGAAAGCAATGTTGAAACCTACCTTCAGCCTGGAGTTATTTGAAGAATAACAGCATAGAATTAGCATTTCCTGACAAAAATTACCTATTTTAAAGTTTCGACACATATGTGGTATGGCATTTTAGAAAAAACGTTATTTTGAAAAACATGATAATTACCACTTGCTTATGTTATGTTGATTATGTGTCATGATTCTGTGTACTATATTTGTTCATTCAAAAGCAAGACAATATTAAATACCATTTCCATTGCGCATAGCATGGTATTCCTAAAGACAAAGTTTATACATAGGTGTTGTAATACTTGCTGTTTTTAACTAAACATAGAAATTATCAAAGCAATAAATTAACAATATTCAACTTTATTATCAAATGTTTAGGTCTTTTGGTTGTTAAAAATAAATTCTCACTTTATGACTTTACCTTTTCAACAAAGTTTAGAATTTAATAACAGAAAATTGGAAATACAAATGTTAAACATTTACAAGATAACTCGAGGAAAGAATATTTAGAGATATCAACATACCAACAACATCGCCAAATGTATAAAATAACCATTGATTTGCCTCATATATTGCCCATACTCCGGTAATTAGCAAATATTGTCTACAACTAATTCAATTTCGAACATCAAGGAAGAGTGATTATGCCGGTAGTTGAGCATGTCCACAGATATATGTATTATCAGTTAATCCCTTTAACGCTGGTTAAAAGTGACAACTAAGATACCACAGTGTAATATTCATATGGTAATATAAAACCAGTGTTATAGCACAATGCAATTATGACATCACAGTACTGTGTTGTTGGGACATCACACTGTTTGCGCAACATAACAATGGCTGTCGAGTTGCAGAAATGTTTGTTCAGTAAACCGATTTGTTTGATTTTTAGGACAAGTTATTAACAGAATACAAATAATTCCTTCTACTTAAAACTATTTTTTATTTAACTGTAGAATGATAAGGTATCAAACTTGCTTTTGCTCTTTTATACCAAATCATTAACTTAACTTCTTTGCTATAAAAAAGTATTAAATGGGATGCCAGCAATTGAGCTTTTGTGTTGAACTGCAGGAAAGTCGTAAACCATTGTAACTATGGTACCAATGCTGTGTAGTATAACTTGAATTATTTATTAATAAAGGTATTCAGAACTGTCAAACTCCTTATGTGTCTTAAGATACGGATATATTTTCTTAATCAAGCACTAAAGAAACGATTGTATACTGATCTGCAAAACGATAATACTAGCTGTTAAAACCATATTTGATAATTGTCAATATCTGCATGTCATGGAAGTGGTAGGCTTAAAGTTTTCGAAAACAAGATCTCCGTTGTTTAAATTGACAATTTGACATTGTCAGTCCATATGGACATATGGGTTATCATGCAATTTTAATATGAGACAGTAATATGGATTAATTGACGGATGTTTTTGACTGAGTAACACAATATCCATCGTGCATCACATTAGCATCTTGTTTGCCAATCGAAAACGGTATAATCTGAGAGCATTGACATGACTATCTATCAAATTGTGGATTAAACTGCTGGATTTATCTACTCTGTCTGCTATATCATATCAGTTTCAGTATATAAGATATGTTTACAGGTAGGGAAACGCTGACTAGTATGAACTTTCCCCTCTTAATGACTTTAGATTAGCTTCATGAAGCTTTGACGACATCGGATTAGTTGCCAGACAATGAATCAAAACAGTCAACGTGTTAAGGCTATGGATAACGAGCAACCTTTCATCACTCCATCTATGTTAATGTAACAAAAACTAGCACGCGCACATGCTCAGAACATTCCTTTCGTGTCTTGTGCGTGATACCTGATGTTTGCATCCTTCGAACGATGAGGTGGCACATCATATATTTGTAAAAGGGCCCAAGAAAACTCCTGAAAATAAACATATTCTAACATCTTAAAATTTGCTCTTAGCTTTGATTTAAACATATTTTATTCAATAAAGAAAGGGATTAGGAACAAGTTATCCAACTTAGGTAACCTTCTCCTTCTCTCTTAGCTTTCACCTAGTCCAAGCGATATGTAAGTTGTAAACAAAAACAATGTATTTAACCTAAATGAAGACGTAATAATTCAAATATATAACGTAAAGATAAGCTAGCGATTCCTTTTTCTTACACAAAATGAATTAAAGGTGTTCACAAAAAATGGCCGCCAATGGATTTTATGTGAATCCTCATACTTTGTCCTCTGACTATGGATGATTGGCTTGTGTAATGAGATTGTTGACACTGTCAAAATAAAACATTTAGCATTTGTTTACAATTATCAGTGAAATATTTAAAAGATAAAATTATAAAAAAACGTGCTACTGCCCCTTTAACATACATTTTATGTGCAAGAGAAAGTCTGAAAAATGTAACTCCTCGATAAAAGTTGTTTTCTTCTAATGCTTTTGCTTAGTGTGATTGACTAATTTAATTTGCTTTTCCACTTTCGCACAATTTAAGAATTGAACTGTATTGCTTTCTAATTTACTACTTTAGATCAAATGTCAGCAATTAACCATCAAATGTAAATAAGTAGCTAACAATTTAGAGCAATCGTCAGCACTTTCACTGCAGATAATTTCAGTCCAGTTCTAACTTCACATTATCAGAGTGTAATGAACTTCAATTGCACCGCTACAATTACAGCAATATGAAGCGCTTTAACCTACACCATTGTGCTGTGCACAAAGAAAATAAATTAACTTACGAAATTAAACCTAAAAATATCTTCCAGTTTCAATCTAACTGGCTGAGTCTATCCAAAGCCTTATTCTAATAAATGCTGTGCCTATACACATTTCAATGTACAGATGAACAATGCCAACACATAAGAAAAAAAACTATTTGCTTCGAGTATTTGCTTTTTCTTTGTGAATGCAAGAAAAAGTAATAAAAACTAAAATGTAAATTTCAAATTTATTGCGGGATAAATATTTTACATTTCGATTTTGAGGCTTTGTTTAGAAATTTTTAGTAATTACAAATAAAGTCAAAAGTTACTTCGAATATAAATAGAATCTAACGCATCATATGTATCAACACCTGTTTATAAATGTGTTGATAAATTTTATCACTCATGATCAGTCAATATGAAGATAATGAGAAATTATAACGTGTGTCATCTGTATTCAGGATTCAAGAGGAAGTTGATGTAGTTAATTATTACTTCGACAGAGTTTGTTGAAATTATTATATATTTCAGCAATTTATTTTGTTTTGTCTGATAGCCTGTGGTGTTGTGTGAGCATTCAACCATCAATTATTCAACCTTGAAAACAGCAAACCCTCAGATGGTCAGGTACGCGAAGTTGACGAAACAAAGCAGTCTTACATTAAAATACATGTTCAAGTGTTTCAATTTCCGTTTTGCAGAAAGAACAAAATTGATCATCACTTTTCCCAATCTTATAGAAGAAATATGTGATTCTTTTATTTTTGGAAATGTTAAAAGGTGAGAGTTTAAAATACGAATATATTTAATTGAACATCAAGGAGATGAGATGATACATTGCCTATGTGATGGAAAGACTGGCGAAATTGTCCAAAGCATCTATGAAGTGGTAACCATTGAAAGGGGGAAATGCTTGGTTTATTAGTTTCTTAAATAAAATGTATTTGCATTAGTTTATTTTGGTTTCTATTTAAGAAATAACGTGCGTCATCTTTATTCAGGATTCCATAAAAAAATGATGTAGTTAATTATTGCCATATGTCAGAGCATTGACTCTATATGTCGGAGATTTTGGAACACTCGCCTTCATCACTTCTCAATTTCACAGTGAATGATTTCTATTTCACTCTATCACACCGTTAATGGTTTATCCTCAGCTGACAGGGTCAGTGGAGTTATGAACATTCATCCCCAGTTAATCCTCTGTTGCAAAGGTGATCAAATCAAATATGATTCTGTTTGCTCTTCTCGCTTCATCTTTGTAAAGATTTCCTCTGGGAAATCACGTTTCATGTACTCTGTACTAGTTATCATTGCCACTTCAGCAGAGATGATGTCTATATATACATATGACCTCCATCGCTGCTGATAACAGAGTTCTGTAAATACACATTCAGCATGGGTTAACATTACAGTTTCAAACATTTGGATAAGAAATAATACGTTTATTGTGACATCATTATTCAAAAGGGGATTTAATCTAGAGATATAAGCTTATCAATTAATCATTAACAGGTGATTTAATGAAATATTTTTGTAAAGACTAAGGATTTCATATTGCATACTGATCATACAGTTACATTCTCAATCGATCAAAGATATAACAAGAAAGTGTTTTTACTCGTAAAAACAGATGTCTCTCCCATACACAATTTCAGCTAAATTTTCTTTTTGAAAATAACTTCTAGATTTTTGAAACTCAAATGAAAACCAATATTTTTATATAAAACAACATAAAGTGTAAGTTTTGGTTACTTTTAATTTCTTTTCATAGGAATCCTTAATAAACATCTACTCAGTTTGTCAAACTAACCCTTCCCTTCAAAATGACAAAGTCCATACTGTTGCCATGACACCCAAAAATACATTATTTAAAGAAGTTGAAACCTCTTAAAGGAAGAGAATGTACAGCAAATGTGGTGCTGATTGGTCACATAGTTTCAGTCTTTAGCTCTGGAATCTAACCCTTCCCTTAAATGACCAATTCCAAACTGTTGCCTTGGAAACCAAAAAACATAAAATTGAACATAAGTTGAAACCCAAAAAAGGCACATCTACATGATATGGGGAGGATGTATACCAAATTTAGTGAAGATTGGTCAAGTAGTTTCAGAGTTATGCTCCGGAAACGAAATGGGAACGTCAACGCGGACGGAAACAAGAGATGTAAGCTAATCCAAAAATGATTAAAAAGTCTTTTTTTTAAAAGACTAAGGGTTTCATACAGTTTAATTCTAAATAAATCATAGATATCATGACTTGTTACTACCAAAGGTAGCAGATAACTGAATGATAATAATTATCCCTTTAAAGGGGCAGTAGCACGTTTTTAGGGGGAATATAAGTCGATGTCTGGAAAATCAAAATAAAGGTTCTAATTGAAAGACAATGTATTTAAACTAAATGAAGCAGTAACAATTCAAATATTTAACGTTAATTTTAGCCATGCTATTCATTTTTCTTACACAAAATGAATTAAAGGTGTTCACCAAAAATGGCCGCCAATGGATTTTATGTGAATCCTCATTCTTTGTCCTCTGACTATGGATGATTGGCTTGTGCAATGAGATTGTTGACACTGTCAAAATAATACGTTTAGCATTAACTTACAGTTATAAGTGAAATATTTAGAATATAAAATTATCAAAATACGTGCTACTGCTCCTTTTAGAAAATAGATTTTTTTTTTATCTCATCAGCGCCTTTAAAGTCTTCTTTAAGATTCAAGGAGTGGTTTAACAATTGAGCTAAATTATTCAACTGGCCATAACAGGTAGAAATAAATTGATCAAAACCTGCGACCGACACATAATGAAGGATGATTGAAGTCTAAACATAACATTTCTCTCAAATGATTTAGATACTTTTCATTAGCCAGAGGTGTCAATAGAGGATGTATGTTGATATGACGTGTTTTCATTATCACGAAATATTCCAGTTGATTAAGCGAATTCGTGTATATGTTACACAAACAGCTAAAATGTCTTAGCACTGGAGTCATCACAGAGGGCGATAAGGATAGTGCATTTATCAAATCATTTCATTAACAGATACACGCAAGGTCATTGCTTGAATGATTGCTTATTGTGTGTTTTCTTGTGAAGTGTAAGATTCCCGACGCCGTGTTCAAAATATTATGCCAAGATGCATGCATAATTGTAAAGAAGACTTGCAGATAATAAAGTTTAAGCAATTGTGTTAAAAAGTAGAGATGATTTTATATGAGTGCTCGGCATGGTCAGCATGTACTAGTGAAACGTCATAAACAAACGAATTATATCTTCACATTAACAGATCCATTCAATCATCTGAACAATGAACTCTCTCGGTGACCTACAGTCAGAACGATTATTGTTGACCTCTTGTTCGCGATCAAGAGTTCTCAGAGTTATGTCTGTGACCGCTTCCTCCCTATGGAATATTGGTCATTAAATGATCAATCGACCCCAAAAGCTTTCAGGTGAACTAAAGATTGTGTATCAATGAATCAGTTCATTGACATCAGCTTCTAGTCGGACTAGCAACTTGTAGCAAACATCAGTCCGGATTATATCTACATGTAACTGTCCGGTTTTGAACATAAAACGAATATAGATTTCTAGATATTTCACTCCGCTTTACAAACGTATATTTGAAACTAGCTAGTTTCTAAACTCATCATTGGCTAAGTGTACTTCAAGGTTTGCATTTACATACCTTAGATAGCCACTTATGAAAATGTTGTGCAGGCTAGAAATAACAACGATGAGCACATGATTGAATGTCAGCTTGCCATACCTCACGATAGGACATCAAACAGGAATGGTCATGTCTAGTATGTTCTTCATTCTCTCTCCACAGAGGCAGATCAAGTCCTGTTGATTTAGCCTCTGTTCTATTACGCCGACTTTGAGTGATAGAATGGGAGATTCTTGGTTGGAGGCAATCAAAGTTAGTTGTGCAATCGGCGGCACTGATCTTTACGAAAGACCATTGATCTTTCGTAGGTAACGGGCTTTTGTACTACAATACACCTTTGATCAATAACGGATTACGTCGAATGTTAAAATAAATAATCCTTTCGGAAACAAACTGTATTCTCTGGCTTACAGGCATTGCATTATAATCAGTTCATAAAAGATGGCGCAGAGAGTGCGATGTCATGTGATAATATTGTCGGAACTTACACTATTAATTGTTCATGACTTGATCTGACCTAAATGAGATAAATATGTCTACCGGACAACCAGAAAGGCTACATTTTTAAGTTGATGATCCAACTGAAAAAAATCTGACTGTCTCTGTTGGTGTGAAAGGCGGGAGTTATCTGTGCTGCTTAAAGTAGTGTCACGATGCGTTTACACAAGCATTGACATACAAATCTAGTTATTGTCTGAAGGTTCCTTCTTTCCTTTGACATTTGCCTTTTTAGCTCATCTGGCGTGAAAGGCCCGATCGGCTTAAGCCATGGCATAATGTCCGGCTTCCGTCTGTCTGTAAACTTTGTGCGCTTTCGAATTCTTCTCCAGAAGCACAAGGCCCAGAAACCTCAAACTCTTTGTACAGACTCCTTGACTATAGTGAGGATTATTAATTATATTTTCTGTGGCCCCTAGTAAGGGCCACAAGCGTCACGACTTAAAAACCACATATGCCACACAAAGTCAAATGTAAAGCCTGATGAGCTAAAGAGCCAATGACTGACTACCCATTCTTTTTCCATACATATACACCTGCTACAAGAACAAGCTCGGGATCATCTGACACAATTGCTCTTGTCTAGTTTCTTACAATTAAACAACATAAGTCCTGCGAAACTGTATTCTTTTTTATTTACAACCCGTCTAGGCTATCCCTTTGCATGATATCTCCTATGAACTTTCCGTTTAGACAGCATTGATGCTGGTGATATGTTGAAAAATGATGAAATTTCAGATTAACTTTTTGCGATTGTTCTTCACTATATTCAGCACCTTTTAACCATCATCCCTTCAACCATTTTTCCTTCCATCAAATTGATTGGATACTTTGTCTGATTATGCATGCTATTCAATAATTTTCTGCACACCGAACCTAATTTTATACATTTCAGGAATATTTTCCCCACTTTGAATAATTAGTTTGAGTGTTTAATTTTTTTAATTTATTTTAAGAATTTATATTTCCAAAATAACATGCTAACACCATCTTACAACAATCGATGTCGGCTAATCCTGTACATCAATATTTGATTACAAATCAGTTTTTATTGCATTTCCGCAAAGGCAGTGACTGAAAAAAGTACGTAGCCGTTTGAAAGAAGAAAAAGAAATATAGTATTCACCAATAACTCAACACTAACAATTCCATTTCAGCTCAGACTTCAAGTGATGAATTAAAAGTCTATCATGCAATTAACTCGTACATGTGTTCCTGAGAAACTTACACGATTGGCCCTTCAACAAACAAGTGTTGATTAACATTGTTCATAATTGAAAACCAATTGAGATAAATCTTGACAGAGGAACCATCTGTGCAGCTCTACACTAGTAAAATAAATTAGGAAAGCTAACTAAAACCTCCAAAGAAGAATTTCCCATTGATGAACCAACAATGATACGGAGGATCAGTGATTCGACCTTCAAATTGCTATCATATGGTGTGATCGTAATTAATTAATAAAATAATTACCATTACATTAACCACACTGAAATACGACAAGAATCTAAACCAATGTTTTCAATGATAGTTTGGCAATGACATACTTGAAACTTAAATTCTTATGTCTGAAACTATGAATAGGGCAATGCATTTTGACACAAATTGCAAAACGTCCATAGTCACGTGACGAAAAATTCAGTATATGTCATAATGTTGGTCATACCCTTTACTGAAAAAAACCCACTTAAAAATCAGCAAAGATATCGCAAATCCACTTTAAAATTGACTCATGATCAACACTACCCTTGATTCAAATTCGCTATGAAGGAGATAAACCCACTTTAGTGAAATTTTGTTTTAAAAAACTCAGAAAACCAATAAAGTAACATTTAAAATTTAAAACATTTAAAAAACATTTAGCTGAAAAATACGAGAGTCTACATAGGCATCTGTACTGATTGGGTTTCCTTTTTTCTAGTAATTTAGAATCTAATGGATTGACTTTCTTCCACAGCATGATAAAAAGGATATCGCTTCTCCTTCTCGCGCTTTATCTCTCTGCACTAGGTTTACAATGGTCCCAATGTATTTTATAATGGCTTTTGATGACCTTCAAGAATAGAAGCATGTGTACTAGAGAACTCATTACAGTGATATAAGACACAAGACCACAAAGGAGATTTCTCTAACAAGATTACCCTTGGTTAAAATCAATAGACACTTACTATTTAAAAAAAGCTTTAATCAGAATATACTTCTTTCAAAAATGGAACTCGTAGGCGAAAGCAATTCGGCTCCCTCAATTTGAATTTTGCGTAAATCTCTAAATCAGCAACAAGGTTCAAGTTTGTTGTAGTTACCGATAATCACTTTTGAAAAAGAAATAAGCAGAATTTATTGCTATTGTTCGTATTGTAAAACGGGTGTGTCGTTTTTAGAAAGGCTTTGTTGATATCCAAATATTGTTATATCCTTCATGATTTCGACAAATACCAACATTATGAAATGATTTGTAAAAGGTTTGATGTTAAGGCGTTTGATGACTTAACATTCTAAGTAAATAAAGGATTTTTTAAATTCTATCTGAAAACATAATATTGGAAGGTTTTGTCCTCGTTATTACAGTATGAATGATACATACAGTGGCATATTAAAAACATTATGCAAATTGTAACTATTTCATACTGCAGACAGATTGCGAGGAGAGATATGAACCAGAGATATGAACCGATTACACTAACTAATGTTAAAAAAACTAATATTCTTTCTCATTTACAATCAATATCCGTTTACATTGAGTTAAATGTACTCAATCTGAGAAACTCACCTTAATTCCAAGTAATGTTGGAAATCTGACCTCAACGCATATAACCAAAATATATCAGGTTCTCAAGACTTTTGTCTGGATTTATTTTCTTGTCACAATGAGTTTCTATTTTCTGATTGTACCTATTTTCTATTGAAAGGGTATATGTGCAGCAGATGGTTCAATCTAAGTAAATAAATAAGTGTGAACAGTGCTTGACAATGTTTCACCATTTTGTAATTTGCCCTTCAACTTTGGTGTGTTGTTGTTAGTCATTTAGATATGAACATGTAAATTACGTAGTTTTATCATCAAAGCAATACTATTGGTGTAAATTAAGTACCATTTGAAATTCACTCAGAAAATATAAAACTGGAAGATACTTCTTTGAGAAAAATGTTTACAGAATCTACACTAATAAACTTGTAATTTGCCATAGCATCACTTTTATCTTCTGAGTTTAAAATGTGATTGATTTTTTTCTTTCTATATCTATACATCATATATGTAGATTAATATTTTTCAGTCATTTGCATACAAAGGCGGGGGCGTTGTGTATTTATACATTAAATTACATTTGAAAGAATGCAAAATGAATTCAGCATAAGAATCACATTACCTTGTGATGACCTCTTATATTCTCGTCATAGAAGGAAACAGTGTTCAGCTACGATCGTTCAATCTATCATTATAACAATTAATGTTCGATTAACTAAAACGCAATTCTTCAATGGCAACAATTATCAAATCCTACTCTTGAGAATATAACTTGTGTGAAATACAGCAGACGTTTGCTACATCAGCACGCTCTACATTTAAGACAGAACGTGCGTCATAAATCTTAATGATGAAGTATGTTTCATCTTAACAGTTGATAAAATGTATTTTAGGTAAGAAATTATGTTTTTACGTATTGTCCCATGTGGTATTCTTCCATGAGTTATCAATCATCGTTTAAACCTGGCATTAAGCCGGTCTCAAGTCTCTGCTGATAAACGAACAAATTGACACTGCAGCACATTGTTCTGATAATGGACATTCACATCCTGTATCACTGACTACTACCTTATACATGTACAACCAACAGAGGCCTATTTGCAGTCTCTATCCATAATTAACAAACAGATTGACCCTGCAGCACCGTGTCCTGAATGATTAGGCATTCGTATCATATCTTTTATCACTGACTGTCAACTCCTTCATTACATATACACTCCAGCAGTAGTGAAATCAAAGGTTTTCCAAGGAGTATAGTATTGCTCATGTTTAAATACAGAAAAGTAGTAAAGTAAGTGTTTTGGTAATTTCTTGTTTCAATAATGTTTTCTAGAAAGCATACATGAACAAACCATACAGTACTAAACTTCTACAACTCGTTGTGCAACATACAGCTAGACATCAGACATGCAAAGTAACAATTAACGGGTTCATCTTACTAATACATCATGTGGACTATTTTTTCATCACAAGATAAATTAACTTGTACCATCATTTTGTCATATGTGTTTTACGACTTTTTATTGGTGCCAACATCCAATGACAATCACACAATCGAAAATCAAATTCTATCTGTCCACGATGTACGATTTGAACCTTCAACGAACTGGAGACATTTCCCTTATCTATAAATGTTCGTTTTACAAGATTTATGTGATTGTATTCACGATATCGTCTATTATTGAATCAAACAGAGCACATAGAGAGTGACTGATTAAACCGATTGGACCTTGACAACATCTGTGTATCTCAATCACACACTGAATAATATTTCATGGCCTTTTAACCAAAAGATTAGTGTCTCCTTCGTGGGTCGGTGAGATTTATATATATATTTACTTTCAATCTACCATATCACACTATCAACATGAATCTGTTTCCTGTCCTTGCTTGATTTTAGTTATGATTTCTCATTGGAGATCATATTTGATATACGTCCATGCCACTTATCACTTGCCACTTCTGTAGAGAAATCCGGAAGAAAACTTGAACAATGAACACTCGTAATGACCTTCAGAAGGAACAGTGAGATGGTTGTTCTTTTTAAGCTGACCTATGACCTGCTGTTCTATGATTCACTCAAAAGATTGCTTGTATTCGCTTCCTCCATATCAAATGTTTGTCACGAATAATCAATGAATTCCCGACAACTTTAATTTGATGGTTGATGCATGCAATCACAAGCAACAATACAGACAGACGGGCGTAAGGAAAACATTATCCAATAGAGGTCATCTTTGACGACCAGGAAGTGCTGCTGCACCAAACGTTTGATCTCGGTTCCATGCTCTGTTTATAACGTTAAGAGTGTTTGCAGCGTGATGTTGAGACAGACCAGTTTCATGCATTTGGATTTTTGAAGACATTTCTACCACGTTGAATTTTATGATGTAAAGTTAGCTGAAAGAAAGAGAGAGGGGTCGGAGGGACGGACGGACAGACGGAGGGAGAGAGACTGACTGACGAGAGAGAGAGAGAGAAACAGACGGACTGACGAGAGAGAGAGAGACTGAGAGAGAGAGGGGGAGAGAGAAAGTGAGAGAGAGATGTCATTCCAATTTCTTAATTGCCTTCTTGCATTTAAAAAGGCCATATGTTTCAACGTCAAGCTTATATAGTAGAAATATAAAAAAATCGGTTATTTCCCAAACAATCTCGATTTATGTTTATGCTCTGAAAAGGATTTCGAGGCAAATTATATTTTTCAGCTAAGACAACAAATACGCATATATGCAATGAATTATATGCAATTTACAATAACATACAAGTATACCAGTTTTGTATGGTTACTATGGAGACTTTATGAATGATTAACTGTCTAATTTGTTTACATTGATTGAGAAAACTTACAAATCAATAAGCTTAAACAAATAAGGGGACATGGGACTATTGTCAGTACATAATTACGGTCTTTAAATATCTTATCATGTAGGAATTCTAGAGATAAATTGCTTATAATGCTATTAATTAAGCATTTCCTGGCAGAGTTATATATCAGAGGTCACAAGAAGCATAGAGTACCAAACAACAGACCCGTAACTCTGACAGTAGATATCAAGATATAAATATAAGTTTGGTTCAACTTGTTGCATCATGTTAATTAATGGTTGAACAATAATATGAACCGTTTGCATACTTGGGAAGTAATTTGTTCGAGGTCCTTAAGTCTCTGTCTGTTACAGTCTCATTTGGATCATAATCAACTTGGTATTTTCTACACAAAGAATTGCTCAGATTATTTGGGAAAGCAGAGCAGCAGCTCTTCAAATACTCTGATAAAGTCTAGTCATCAGAGATGTCTAACTGTGCTGTGATTCATGATATCTCTCTTGCAATCAACATTAAAATCAATAATGAGTGAACCCAATGCTAAAATGCTTTGCAATGATATTGCAATTTTCATAAAACGTTTCACTTGTCACAATCTCTTGTAATAAAAAAAAAGAAAATATCCACAGCAAATAAAACTATGATGTCATCATTAATGAGACAAAGGAACAGCTCATAACATTATGATTGTTTACATATAAGAATGATCGATCCTTATCAATGAAATATGTCTCTGATGTGTGATAATAACATTTGAAACAAAAATGACGTTGGATGAATTAGACAATTAAAGTTCCAAGTCCACGTTGATATCCAGTTTTTTATCTTCATTGGCAAGTCTTGGTGATGTTTCTAATGGCACTGAGATCTTCAGGACCTTAAGGAGCATTAAAGGGCCGCCCCGTTAACGGCTATACTTCTGCAGACATTTTAGATATCTTCTGGTACCAAAATGACTCAGATTTGAAGCTTATTTAGGTTTATATCAATGTTTCTTGGAACACTTTTTGCCTTGTTTTCTTTTACGAAAAACATTTGGCATCAAAGGTTTCTTTTCAAATAATTCCTTTTTTGTCAAAAATTGATTTTAACATGTTGTAACATTGGTTTATCCTCCCAATTTCAGTTTCCCATTTCTTTTGAGACATGTCTCGACGTCTCTTATGACTTTCAGTATACATTTGTCAAGTTTTACTTTCCCCCGTATTGAAAGATATTCAGACATTGAGAACAAACATAACTGTTGAATGAGTTAAGTTAATAGCTTCAGTACCTCAGAGTAATCTCTAGATTTCAGTGAATTGGTGCCTTATGTATACTACAAGACAAAAGTTTAGACTCAGTAAAAAGTGTCATGTCCTATTTTCTATTGCTTATATCTTAAGAACTGTTGACTCTATTCTTCATGTTTCGGACTAATCACTGTAACAATGTTTGAAAGAAAACTTGGACATTTTAATCCACCCAAATATAAAAAAAATTTCGTCACCTCAATGGGGTCCTAATGACGCCAAGAAATGACTTATAAAAAAAGTCCATGGACTTTACCTGAGCATTTGTCAGTTAATTGTCATGGTGGACGTGTTAATCAAGATCCATTAATGACAAATGCATGACACTTTGGTAATGAGGTTTTAGAAAGCATAAATCAATTTTTCCAATCCAATCAATACCACAATTTTTTAGCATCCATTCCTGGTGAGTCTTAACTATTGTAGCGTCGTATATTTTGAATGTTAACGTCTTAATTACTGCTTTAAATACGGCTTATTCAATATTGTAAAAATAACCAATCATCTTTTTTATGGATTATTCCTGGGAGGATGAACTTTGAATACCATTTGATTGAAAGTGATACCAAAAGCACTGTGCGATTTCCTTTCATGTCAAGTTAAAACTATGCAATTAAAAAAACCAACAAGACATGACAGTATGTTTAATCAGAGTGAAATGACACAGGATTATGTTGTTAAGTTTCAGTAATTAAATCTTCATCATAGGTTATAATATGCCCTCTCAAAAGTGTTAACATTTTCTCACTTTTTTACAAATACCTTTTAAAATACCCATTGTGTAAAACCTTCCAGCAAAAGGTTCTCGATAAATCATACACTAATGATTATTATTTACACGTCACTCAAAATAAGCTGCTTGTTAACAAGCTGTATAAGATGATAACTTCCATGTATAGTAACCTTTCTCTGGACACTGATAAATTGATATTCTAATTGATGACCGCATAAGCATGACAGATGTGAAGTGACGTCAGTGAAAAGCATGTCATGTAATGTGGGAGGACAGATCCAATAACTCCTACTTTCTCGGGTATAACTGATAACAGCTCCATGACTGACTAATTATAAGGTTTAAATAAAGGATTTCTTTAGTCTGAACCTTCCATGTGGTAAGATCATATTCTGGTTTGCTGTAATGCATCTTTCAAAAAAGTAAACAATAAGTATTAGTCATATGTTTCTGTAGATTTAACACCCACATTAAACATCATCAAAGTGCTGATTTTAAAATTATTTGTGAGCCTTAAAATCTATAAGTTTAATGTTTTTGACTTTCTTAACTAAGTTATGAAAATTTTTTTTTTTTTTATAATATGCAACTTAAGTCGTACTAAAAAAATCAATATTAATTATTATTATGTAGTGAATGAAATGATATAGTTATAGTGGCATTAATCACCTCGACATCTTGTTACACAGTATGAAGACACATTTTGAACATGTTGTATTCTGTTGTATGTATTTTTAGAAATGGTTGCAGTAAAATCATGTCCATTATTTAATTTTGTAATGTAAACAGTAGCATGACTCGATGTGGAGGATAATAAAACAAAAAACTGAAGACAAACAAAGTTAAAATGAATTCATTTTGAGATTATTTGCTACTGATGACCAAATTAATTAATTGTTTACTTTGAGGATTAGATTGATGTACGGTCGTCTAAATCAATAAACTAATTCATCAAACAAATGTTTATTTTAGATCGCAAATGGTGGGCAATTGTGCAAAAATAATTGCTTCATTTTCATATAGCTAACCATTAGGGATAATATGGCTGTTGACAAGGTTTTATACTTGAATTGAGAATGGCGATAGATAACATAACCTTTCTTCAAGTTGTTATCAATATCTGTTATCATATTCATATTTAACTTAGATTACTCAGTTAGCTTTTGATATTATAAGATTAAAAGATATTTAGGGTTTCCGCTTCAAAGTTTGACGTTTATTGGAGGAATCATTTTATGGTGTATTTTAACATCTGAATTTATTGTCTTATCATAAATGATAAATCAAACATCTTTCTTTTCCAAATCAGATAACACATAATTATAATTCTATATTTATCTAAAGAAAGATAATGCTTTATGAAATTATGAACTATATGAACACAATAATTGATTTATAATTGACTAGAAACATCTAAGCAATAAATAACATTATGATCAAGGTTTCTTAACATAATAAATACATTAAAACATACTTCCAAATTTGTAACTTAATTAACTGTGTACGTAAATATATTGTGTGTTATGTTTTGGCGCAAAGTAAAATGCTGTGATATTTCCTTTAGAAAAGTGTTCAAATTTTTAAAATAAATTAATAAGCCCATTGTTTCTTCGGCATACATACCTTCGGTTTCCATTTTGTATTGCTATCTTGTGTCAATCAGGCATCTCCGTTGGATTTTCATTAAGACTTATCTGAATAGATTTATCTCATCTGTACGTAGTAATCGACAAATTACATTGGGATGTTTGTTTAGAAGAACAAACTTTAGAATTATTGTTTCCCTCCTTCTTTTAACTGAGTATGATAAACTCGTGACATGGCAAACTGTCATCTTCATTGTATTTGTTTTCACGACAACAATTACTTTCACTCTGTGAAGTTAATATTAAACAACCAACGTTGATTGGTGGAGAACATAGTCATGTGATCTCAGTCTCGTTAAATCACATAAACATTGTTCATGCTGGTGTTCTCCGTCACACATGATATCAAATGTTATTTAATAAATACTTAGTGTAGCAGGAAAGAAAATCCAATATTTTCATGTCCAAGCGGAATTCGAACCCGGGACCTATGGGTTGAAAGTCCTACGCTCTACCTGTTCCGCCAAAGAGATATCCCTCCCGCCGAAGCCAGTAGGAAGTATTAGACCTCACCCTGTCACATTCACCCCCTCCACGAAGTGACTCGTCCTCGAGTCAAACATTCGAGAGATATGCCTATGAAAGATTTACATACCACTAAGGATTTACAAACCTATTAAGGACTTAAAAGTGATGTGACATTAAGGAATAACCCCGGCCGACGTTTGGCGCCAATTGTAGCAGGAAAGAAAATCCAACATTTTCATGTCCACGCGGGATTCGAACCCCGGGACCTCCGGGTTGAGAGTCCTACACTCTACCTGTTCGGCCAAAGAGATATCCCTCCAGCCAAAGCCAGTAGGAAGTAGTAGACCTCACCCTGTCACATTAGCAAATGGAACTTTAAATTGTATCTCAGTTTAATGTCAATGGCTCAATTAGGATAATATGACACTTACGTACGACTGATTCAGATAATTAACAGCCTTCTGTTAATATCAAGGGTCTCAAACTCAACATGTGTAAACTAATATATCAGTCCACTGCATGTCATTGACTGGTATTGTTTTCAGTTATGGTGATACTCATTTCAGCTCAGTGTTAGTCTACATAGTGATGGAGCTTTGTGAATAAAACTATGTACTATTTTCGATAGAATGCTTGAAGGGATTTCACTCCAATTGCTAATAAATTTGAAAAAGGCAATGGCAGTTACTTACTCTTAAAGAACAAACCGTGAAGTCTGTCATCCTTGATCATTAAAATTTGTCACTTACTAACAGCTCAAGGAAAGAAAAAAAGTCAATACGGAGACTAAGATACTGAGAGGAACAAAACTAAATATCTGTCATCTACAGAGATATCAGCATGTTCTTCCTGATTATCATAAGTGACTTTGACTGCCTCGGAATTCCATAACATATGATAAATTCTCAACATTATAGGTTGCATTAAGTTGTGTTGTTTTCATCTCTCAGTGAGCATATGGTTTAAAAGAGGAATTAAACTTCAATGACTCAAACATTTTGAAATGCATTGATAGTCATTACATTAAATAAAAATAGAGCCATTGGCTCTGCAGCTCATCAGGCTTCATCATCAATTATGCTGTAGAGTGTGGTCAATGTGATTCCCCCTTTGTAGAGGCCACAGGGTCACCATTCATAAAATTCAGTATATAGGCGACAAGTTTCAGTTTTCTATGCCTTTAATTCTGATGAAGAAGATGAAAATAGATTTGAAGGACGTTCCTGTTGCCTTTATAAGGGGCAACAGGTTCACCAAAGCTACAATTCATAATCATCACTAGTCAAGGAGTCTGTACACAAAGTTGCAGCTTTCTAGGCCTTATACTTCTGGAGAAGAAGATGAAAATAGTTTTTTAGGGCGTGGCCCGTAGCCCTTATTAGGGGCCACAGGGCCACCAAAGCTACAATTTTCAATCCTAACTAGTCAAGGAGTCTGTACACTCAGTTTAAGCTTTCTAGGCCTTATGGTTCTGGAGAAGAAGTCGAAATTCCACAAAGTTTACAGACGGACGGATTGATGGACGGACGGATGGATGGACGGACGGACGGATGGACGGACGGACGCCGGACACCATGCCATGCCATAAGCCCATCGGGCCTTACAGCCAGATTAGCTAAAAATTGGGTCAACTGTGTAATATATGTATATTGGTGTATACTGTTTACGAGTGACATACGTTAATCAATACAATGTTAATGGCAGGAATTTCATTGACGACAAGTACGTTATTTTTCAAATAGATATGTTCACATATTTCATTGTGGTTTTCCAAAGCTGAAATATCCTCTCTCCAGCATGCACGTGTGATTGTAACTGGAAAGGAAGTGCGTGCATAATAAACAACTTACCACTACTGAGTAGATTGTTCCCTCTTTCATATTGAGTTGTGCAACTTTTAAAGATTCAGATGTTAGTCCCGTGGGCCATAGGTATTCTTTCTGAGATGATTGATAATTCTTGTCTTAATGGGTTCATTATATTCTCAGATATTGAGCTTTGAGAATATAATGTGTTCCAAGTGGAATAACAATGACAAGGATATATTAATGTTTCAGTGTGTGCCTACAGCGAATGGTATTTGTAAAGATCACTATTGAATGTCACGTCATAAAGGCGAAAGACTAGATCAATCCTTTTCCCCCGGAATTTACTCTTTTGGAGGAAAACACCAGATCTGCAGACCTTGCAAATATATTGTATTACAGTGTAATAATGTAAGTTTAGAATATGTCAGATATTGGTCCAAACAGGTCTTTAATTATAAATTTGTTTAATCTCCAGTGGCCGTATGCACATCTCAGGCGTAGGCTACGCCAGTCGCAAAGCGTTACGCTAGGCTTAGCAGCGCCTCCGTTTTAAGCGGCATGCACAGCCGTGTCTTAGTCTCGGCGCCGCTAAGTCCGACGTAACAGCTTTACGCCTAGGCGTTAGCGTGCTACAATTAGATTTCATACGTTTAAACTGCCGGGAAATCACGTCCTTAGGAATATTTCTTGATCGATCCATGAGAGCGGAATCAAGAAAGCAGAGGAAACCAAATGTAATATGTTTTGTTATATGCTAACGGATGAGAGACTTAGTTTTAGCAGTTCCAGAAAAAGTGTTCTCGCCACTGAGTGTGATATCTCTTTTTCAAGTCAGTGAAAATATCGCAGAGTTGATGACGACATGTGTACAATGTTTGACGTCACGTCTACAAACAACGTGACGTCATCGTCAGTGCTAAGTTACAATACAACACTATTATGAGGTCGCAAGGACACAACGTGAGTCAATAACGTTTGTAGGTCGATCACCACATTTCCGATACATAGGCATATTATAAACAGAGTATATTTGTTTTCAGTGTGATACCACTGACCTCTCATCTCGTGAAAGGATAAAGCCTACAGCACCACTCATAAAAACACCGAGTATGTTCTGTAACTTGTTGAGAAGAAAGTACCAACACACTGAAGACATAAGATATCCTCTATTATCAAATTCGCAATTCTCTGCAGGAAGAAGCAGCCAGATGCTGTGTTCATTTCTTACCATGTTCTTGCCCATCACACTACACTGCCACGTACTCTTACTGATTGAGCAAATCTGAGCAAGACCAAGAGAGTAAGACACTGTGAGACACGCAGATTAAACAGTGAAAGAGATACTTAAAGAGATAAGGATTTAATAGGTCAGTTGAAGTTATGGCTATTAAATTTATACATTAACAAACACTGCCATTTATTGACAAAAATAGGTTTCTTACCTTTCAAGATGGATGCCATTATTGTGTTTCTGTTAAACGGACGGTATCATAGAGTTCATTCAACACACAAACAATAACGGAACGTTAATTTTCACTGATATAGTAAGTTAATATAGCGAGTGTTGATACACACAATGATAGGTATAATCTTATTTCAATATTGAATTTAAGAACAATACATCAGAATATGTATGTTATACTACGAAAGAGATTATGTATATCTTGCCAAACTAGTTTGTAGTAAAGTACTGTTGACAAGAAACACCAAACAATGACAATATTGAACATTTCAGTTTCCTACTGATCTACCTAAATGACTATACTTTAAGTTGTCCCTGCTTCTGCATCCCCAGTAAAGGAATACTCATCGGTAACAACAATATGAACACTAGATCGAAATGTTCATGATTTAAGAAAATAAATCTGTGCAATAATATTTCTTGATGTAAATCTTTACGTCCCGCTATTAAACTTATATTCCTCTTTTTAATAGTATTTTTATGTTTATTTGTTATTATTGTTATTTGATACTAGCGCCGTTTGTAATATTTCACGAAAGTAATTGCATATGCAACAAATTCGAAACACCATGTACATCAAACTTTGCCTTTGTATAAATTTATTTATGTCCAAGACTCATTAAAGGGGCAGTAGCACGTTTTTTGATAATTTTATATTTTAAAAATTGCACTTATAATTGTAAGTAAATGCCTTATGTATTATATTGACAGAGTCAACAATCACATTACACAAGCCAATCACACATAGTCAGAGGACAAAGTATGAGGATTTACATAAATTCCATTGGCGGCCCTTTTTTTTGTGAACACCTTTAATTCATTTTTGTAAGAAAAAGGAATCGCATGGCTGAACCTAACGTTATATATTTGAATTATTACTGCTCCATTTAGTTTAAATACATTGCCTTTCATTTGGAACCCTTTATTTTCATTTTCCTGACATCACCTTATATTCCCCCTAAAAACGTGCTACTGCCCCTTTAAACCCATTTATATAACTACTTGATTGTATAAACTTGTATTGTATAAACATTATTGTAATGTATCATTTGCTTTATAACGGTTTTAGTATCTACACCGAAAGGTCACGCTCCTGCAGTCAAGAGGTTAAACATTCCTTAGAAATTGTCTTTAATCATCTAACAACTTCTAAATGCCTCAAGTCAAATCTTAACAGCGCGAAGGCTGTTGAAAACATCAGCAAAAAGGTTAACAAAAACGATATGGCAATCCTGTTCCTAAAAAGCTATCACCGATCTGTACGGAGGCTGATGGATTGAATAATTGACCTGTTCAAGACATATCACATTTGCAGATTTGAATGTCTGATAGGTAAATACCAAACGGGGAATCTCGCAACACCAGTGCTACCATACAATGAATAACAATTGAGTATTGCATCAAAATGTATTGAAAAACATTCTCTACACCAGACAAACCCTGAAAGATTGGCATCTTGAGCCAACCCTTGATGTTATTGGCCCCCATGTGTGTCTGAAACGACACAAATGCAAGGATAATTTTCTCAACCCTTTACTTGTTATTTCAAATAGGTAATACACTCTCTGTATTGGGTAATTGGAACGAATTGTAAATACAGTTTGGGACGCAATTCCATGACCCAAACTTCCCATATTTGACCTTTTGCATATTGTATACTGTACATAAACTTGTTTTGCTATATGGTATTAGCTAGAATATCAAGTCAGTGTGTGAGAGATATTTGACCTTTTGCATATTGTATACTGTACATATCCTTGTTTTGCTATATGGTATAACCTAGAATATTAAGTCAGTGTGTCAGAGATATTTGACCTTTTGCATATTGTATACATATACAGAACGGTATTTATTATATACTCCTTTTAAACATTTTTACAGGTAGTTTTTTAATTTCTTAAAATATCTGAGAAGACGTACTGCGCATGTATACATAATGCAAACAAGGCGATGACCAAGAACACGCTAGACTGATGATTTGATACCTCAATTATCTTTTTATTTTCTCATTATTCTTCGTAGTTAAACGACAAGGATATTTTTGTCAAGTGTGAAAACAAAATATCGTGATAAATGTAATTCCATAGTCATTATTTACATAGTCCTGAATATGAAAAACGTAGAGTTCAGGGTTTCGAGCGACGGGCTCCATTCAAACGACGTCACCATGGAAATGACGTCATAATCGTTGTCGGCTATGACGTCATAATGACGAGTATGGCTAGCGATGCTCTCAGAATTTGGTTCAGGATTTCCATTTTCAAAGTGTTTTGCAGTTTCTTTACTAATGATAATTCTAGTTTCTCACTATTTTATTCTTCGATGTCATATTAAAAAATACGTTTTTACCAATGCATTGAAACTTTAATTTGGTGTTTTAATTAGAAAAATGATTGTTACTTGCGGAAAATTCCGAGAATTGCCGAAGCTTTAAAAAGGGAGAACCGGCAGGCGTGCAATACGGATTCTTGAGTGCAATACGGAATTTGAAGACGTATTCCGTATTGCACCCTTGTAATACTATCCTAAGATTAAATGAGTATATAATAATGTACATATTCTTGTTTTGTTATATGGTATAAGCTAGGATATCACGTCAGTGTGTGAGAGATATTTGACCTTTTGCATATTGCATACTGTACATATCCTTGTTTTGCTGTATGATATAAGCTAGGATATCAAGTCAGTGTGTGAGAGATATTTGACCTTTTGCATATTGTATACTGTACATATTATTGTTTTGCTGTATGATATAAGCTAGGATATCACGTCAGTGTTTGAGAGATATTTGACCTTTTGCATATTGTATACTGTACATATGGTAAATGGTATAAGCTAGAATATCACGTCAGTGTTTGAGAGATATTTGACCTTTGCATATTGCATACTGTACATATCCTTGTTTTGCTATATGGTACAAGCTAGGATATCAAGTCAGTGTGTGAGAGATATTTGACCTTTTGCATATTGCATACTGTGCATATCCTTGTTTTGCTATATGGTATAAGCTAGAATATCAAGTCAGTGTGTGAGAGATATTTGACCTTTTGCATATTGTATACTGTACATATTCTTGTTTTGCTATATGGTATAAGCTAGGATATCACGTCAGTGTGTGAGAGATAATTGACCTTTTGCATATTGTAGACTGTACATATCCTTGTTTTGCTATATGGTATAAGCTAGAATATCAAGTCAGTGTGTGAGAGATATTTGACCTTTTGCCTATTGTATACTGTACATAAACTTGTTTTTCTATATGGTATAAGCTAGAATATCAAGTCAGTGTGTGAGAGATATTTTACCTTTTGCATATTGCACACTGTCCGTATCCTTGTTTTGCTATATGGTATAAGATAGAACATCAAGTCAGTGTGTGAGAGATATTTTACCTTTTGCATATTGTATACTTTACATATCCTTGTTTTGTTATATCGCATAAGCTAGGATATCAAGTCAGTGTGTGAGAGATATTTGACCTTTTGCATGTTGTATACCGTCCATATCCTTATTTTGCTATATGGTATAAGCGAGAATATCAAGTCAGTGTGTGAGAGATATTTGACCTTTTGCATATTGTATAATGTATATATCCTTGTTTTGCTGTATGATATAAGCTAGGATATCACGTCAGTGTGTCAGAGATATTTGACCTTTTGCATTTTGTATACTGTACATATCCTTGTTTTACTATATGGTATAAGCTAGAATATCACGTCAGTGTGTGAGAGATATTTGACCTTTTGCATATTGTATACTGTACATAAACCTGTTTTGCTATATGGTATAAGCTAGGATATCACGTCAGTGTGTGAGAGATATTTGACCTTTTGCATATTGCATACTGTACATATCCTTGTTTTGCTATATGGTATAAGCTAGGATATCACGTCAGTGTGTGAGAGATATTTGACCTTTTGCATATTGTATACTGTACATATCCTTGTTTTGCTGTATGATATAAGCTAGGATATCAAGTCGGTGTGAGAGATATTTGACCTTTGGCATATTGTATACTGTACATATCCTTGGTTTGCTATATGGTATAAGCTAGAACATCAAGCCAGTGTGTGAGAGATATTTGACCTTTTGCATGTTGTATAATGTATATATCCTTGTTTTGCTGTATGATATAAGCTAGGATATCACGTCAGTGTGTCAGAGATATTTGACCTTTTGCATTTTGTATACTGTACATATCCTTGTTTTACTATATGGTATAAGCTAGAATATCACGTCAGTGTGTGAGAGATATTTGACCTTTTGCATATTGTATACTGTACATAAACCTGTTTTGCTATATGGTATAAGCTAGGATATCACGTCAGTGTGTGAGAGATATTTGACCTTTTGCATATTGCATACTGTACATATCCTTGTTTTGCTATATGGTATAAGCTAGGATATCACGTCAGTGTGTGAGAGATATTTGACCTTTTGCATATTGTATACTGTACATATCCTTGTTTTGCTGTATGATATAAGCTGGGATATCAAGTCGGTGTGAGAGATATTTGACCTTTGGCATATTGTATACTGTACATATCCTTGGTTTGCTATATGGTATAAGCTAGAACATCAAGGCAGTGTGTGAGAGATATTTGACCTTTTGCATGTTGTATACTGTACATATCCTTGGTTTGCTATATGGTATAAGCTAGAATATCAAGTCCGTGTTTGTGAGATATTTGACCTTTTGCATAATGTATACTGTATGTATCCTTGTTTTGCTGTATGATATAAGCTAGGATATCACGTCAGTGTGTCAGAGATATTTGACCTTTTGCATATTGTATACTGTACATAAACCTGTTTTGCTATATGGTATAAGCTAGGATATCACGTCAGTGTGTGAGAGATATTTGACCTTTTGCATATTGCATACTGTACATAAACCTGTTTTGCTATATGGTATAAGCTAGGATATCACGTCAGTGTGTGAGAGATATTTGACCTTTTGCATATTGCATACTGTACATATCCTTGTTTTGCTATATGGTATAAGCTAGGATATCACGTCAGTGTGTGAGAGATATTTGACCTTTTGCATATTGTATACTGTACATATCCTTGTTTTGCTATATGGTATAAGCTAGAATATCACGTCAGTGTGAGAGATATTTGACCTTTTGCATATTGTATACTTTACATATCCTTGTTTTGCTATATGGTATAAGCTAGAATATCAAGTCAGCGTGAGAGATATTTGACCTTTTGCATATTGTATACTGTACATATCCTTGTTTTGCTATATGGTATAAGCTAGGATATCATGTCAGTGTGTGAGAGATATTTGTCCTTTTGCATATTGTATACTGTACATATCCTTGTTTTACTATATGGTATAAGCTAGAATATTAAGTCAGTGTGTGAGAGATATTTGACCTTTTGCATATTGTATACTGTACATATCCTTGTTTTGCTATATGGTATAAGCTAGAATATCAAGTCAGCGTGAGAGATATTTGACCTTTTGCATATTGTATACTGTACATATCCTTGTTTTGCTATATGGTATAAGCTAGGATATCATGTCAGTGTGTGAGAGATATTTGTCCTTTTGCATATTGTATACTGTACATATCCTTGTTTTACTATATGGTATAAGCTAGAATATTAAGTCAGTGTGTGAGAGATATTTGACCTTTTGCATATTGTATACTGTACATATCCTTGTTTTGCTATATGGTATAAGCTAGAATATCAAGTCAGTGTGTGAGAGATATTTGACCTTTTGCATATTGTATACTGTACATATCCTTGTTTTGCTATATGGTATAAGCTAGAACATCAAGTCAGTGTGTGAGAGATATTTGACCTTTTGCATATTGCATACTGTACATATCCTTGTTTTACTATATGGTATAAGCTAGGATATCACGTCAGTGTGTGAGAGATATTTGACCTTTTGCATTTTGTATACTGTACATATCCTTGTTTTGCTATATGGTATAAGCTAGCATATCAAGTCAGTGTGTGAGAGATATTTGACCTTTTGCATATTGTAGACTGCAAATATCCTTGTTTTGCTATATGGTATAAGCTAGCATATCAAGTCAGTGTGAGAGATAAATTTAAGTGTCAGTATCAAAAGCAGAGAAAGTGATCAGTAATGTTTGGTAAAAAGGGAAATGATGAATCACATTTTAATAGCCGCAAGGTTTTATATATTCATTTAATATTAGCAGGATTACACAACAAAAGGGGAACTGTTTTGCCTCAGTCAGAATGTAATATTTCTTCTGTTCAAATTGCTCATGAAACTTACTTAACGTTATATATTGTGGTCTGATTTTCCCAAGGTTAGTTGCAAAATGTTGCTAAAACTACAACGAATGCGGTAAAGATATTTTCAAAAATTAATATTGCAATTCAGTACAGTTTGAATGTTGATCTTTAATAACAAATTTTGCGTTACCATTACTTCACTCAATAATGTATCATGGTGTGGTAGAGTTGTGCTTTTGCTACTTGGAAAGCTACATGTATACCAACTGGGGTTTTCATGTTCATCATGTTCATCGTGGGGTGACTGGACCAGTAGAAGCCATACAGAATTCGAGTTGCCTTCAAAGCAGACAGCTGTTGTGATCCTCTCATTGTGCTTTTTCTACTATCTTTTCTTTAATCCTTTCAATTGCTTTCCATGATCTGTATGCTCCCTTGAGGATGACAAAATCTGTGTGATTAATAACTTTCATTTTATTAAAAACACAATCAATAACCCATCCTAAGTCACTCACTTAATTGCCTTTGTTTCTTTGATGTTAGATTCGTTTTCTCCCAATTTATCAAGATTTGAGAAATCATGATAATGATTAAATCTTTGACATTTTGATAGAGTGAAATTATTTCTATGGTGACAGGTTGTTATTGCTATACTTTTTCTTCTTCTGAGTTTTCAAGATTCGATAAGATCAAAGCACAGTGTAGCAGTACATTTGCAATTGATAGTCATGTTAAAATGTCTATTGATAGATAAGAAGAAGTTGACTGTAATCATCATGTTATGTAATCAAGGACTCCGGGTATCGTCTGACTGATCTTGTCAAGCATCAGACCTGTTAACAAAAAGATATATCTCTAACTTTAACCTTAAAAGTTCAGACAAAGAACTAATGCATTATCTTGAAATTTGATTATATGAATTAGATTGATAGTAATTGTATGATGCTGTTATCGTTTCTGGTCTTTCTTATTACTGTTCATAAAACTGTTCAAAATCAAAATTGGATAGGCTTAATTTTCTCATGTGAACGGGCAGTGAATTGTTGTAAAAAATATTGACTTAAATTTTTACGTTATGAAATCACAGAGCAAGGACACTTCAACGTTGTAATTTGATAACACTGTTATAATAATATGATATAGATGAGAAACTTACAACGCAAGTAAATACAACGCAAGATCTTTCATTTAGGTTTCTATTCTGCTTGTGTAATGCTTATCAAATTTCATGTCTTGTCCAAATAGTTTTATGTTTTATAAGGACTTTGATAACATGAATATGACACTTCAGCAATTAAAGTCTTGCACAATAAAGCAGAATTTAAGATATAGCAATAGGAGGAAAGAAATAGGCAATGTCAATCTCTGATGATTACGATAATGTTCATAAGCATGTATAGAGGAAAACAGGTAAGCTGCAACTCGGTGATAAATCAAATATCAGGATCAATAGACCCACTTATTTGATATTTGTGTCAGTTTTTACTTTTCTCAAAGTTTACCTCTATATACTCTTTGCTCATAACATCAATCTATTTGCAGTTCAACATCATTTCAATCTTCATAATTTTCGCACACGGGGGCACAAGGCACAGAAAGCTCATGTTGAATTGTGTGTACACTTTCCAAGCTTGTTGAACCAAAACATTAAGTAAGCTTTAGAAATCCTACCCAACCGATATCTTCCCACAAGCAGCATGTTAGTTCACAGATTCACATGAATCTCATACTTTGTTTCTTTGTGATGTCTCACATTAGTTGTGGCAATACGACCAGAGAGCTCAATAATGTTTAGTTGTTGTATTTATATTGAGTTGTGTTGTGCTTGATAATTGAAAGTTATTAACATTGACACGACAGGAGAATTTGTACATGCAGTTTTATGATTGTCATCAAGTTCACATCGATGACAGGAGGAAAACTAATTTGATTGGTTTGGTTATAATTGATTTTTTTGTCATCCAATCAAGTTATAAACTGTGTATGTCAAACACAGTGTTTATATTGAAGGAACTAAACGTTTAAATGTTACACTTCGAACAAACATTTGTTCTATGAAGACTTTGAACTAAGCGCACAAAACAATGAGTAGGAGCAAGAAACATTCGAATGATGTCTGAGATGGGAGTAATTTACTGAAACCATAAGACCTGCCTTCGATCAAATACAGCTCTTCAAGCAAATTGTCAGACCTTGTTAACGATTTTCGTATCTAACTAATTTGCTTTAATGTGAAATCAAATTAAGAGATCAAATCAACGATAAGCTATTCTTTGTATCCTTCACCTTCTCATAATAATTGTTTTTATCATATAATGGGCAGTGTTATCTGTGCAATAAACCCATCTTGTAATCATGTTATCAGATCCCTTATAACAATGCAAATGAGGTCAAAACCCGAACTATTTTCTCAAAACTCCATGCATGTCATGCGAGTCCTAAACCGGTCTCTAAACATTGATAACGTCGTCGGGAGTTTTCAGGTTATGTGGGTTATTTTATCGAAAAAAATATCGTAAACAAAATCTGTCAAAACTTATCACGTATTCGTATTTTAGAAATAGCTTGGTTATCGAAGCATTTCAAGTTGTTTTCATTGTGCGTTTAAAAATAAAACGATATGCAGCTAACAATATATCGGCTATCGAAAAAATAGGTTAGGCCTAGATCGCTTTGGTCGTGTCGGTTAACAACTTATCAGCATAAACAAATCATATTCTAGTGATAATATAGTAGCGTAGTTACAAACGCAACAACCTCACCTTCACAAATAGTGGACGTTTAGTCTTAGGATACTGTAACTGAACTGGCGTAACAACAATGACAATGCAGCTTTTCAAAATGCAGTTAGAGTTACTTCCCCTGTTTTAGCGACGTTGACAACTGGTTCTTACACATTTTGTGTTATTAAAAAATAAAATTTTTACTCGTGCATTGGAAATCAGACTGAAAATGTTCATAGATTGAAGGAGACGTTTCTATCACTGTGAAAAAAATCATTTCATGAAGGAATATTTCTAGACTGTTCACAACTGTACATCGCCGACAATATTACCTTCACCTTGGTTTATTGTGAAAGTAATTATTCCGCGAAATCTAGGTCAAACATATTTTTAGAAGGTATCATATTTTCGTTTAAATCCCTTTATTTCAAAATGACATTATATGATAAAGAAATTAGTAACCTCGTGTGTTTCCGTATCATAAATATCATATAATAGGAATAAAAATATATGTATTATGCTCGCCAATATTATATGATATTAATGATACGGAAACACACTCGGTTAATAATCTCTATATACCTGAGGTTAGTGTTCGCTAGGCTTTATTGATATTCTTTAAAGGCTATCTCTGTTATTTGACAGTGTGTAATGGTTTCATAACGTGATGCATTTGACAGCTGCTTGCTTTAAGGTTTTTAAAATTTTCATACTGTCAGAAATAGCTTCAAATAATGGAATGCAATTATAAGACGACAAAATTAACTGAGACCGCAGAGAAATGTCATTCATCAAATGCACACCTTAAAGCAAAATGTCAGGCATTGTTAAAAATGTTTGTGTCTAAATAATTAGCTTTGTGAAATCCGATTGAGGGCTTAATCAACAATAGGCAATTCCTTAATTTGAATCCTCCACCTTCTCACAATCATTGATCATTAATGAGGTTAGCGTCGACTAGGCTTTATTGATATCCTTTTAATTCCATCTGTGTGTCACTTGATAGCGATAATGTGATGCCTTTCACAGCTGCATGCTTGTCAGCTGATTTCCTGTGTAGTTTCAAGGCTCCAAACAATAATATGTCATAATGCTTTTGATGCGTAGTAACAAGGAAAGATTGAATTGTGCCGTATGAATTGTTGAGGAAAGAAACCTAAGAGAACTGTTAAAGGTTTGATATCATTTTGTATATTTGGAAACAGTAAAACAGTGATGACTGACAAGTTTTAATGATAGCATTAAAAGAAAACAAAAATCTTGTTTTCATACAACAGACAATGTAATGAAATCTCGTTTGACGTGTTCTAAGAAAAACAATGAAATACAAAATTTAATGTTGTCTTTTAAAACATTTGTTTTATTGTTTATGACTCTATTATGATAATTTTATTTATCTTATACACTTTGCTAGAGAAGATACTGTAACCCAATGCTTGTTTATATAAAATGAACCAGTAAAGACACATTTAAAAGCACAACACATAGTCTTATTATCTGTAGGACCTGTATCAACCCAAAGCCATGCTCATTCCTTACTCATCCAACATTTATGAATTTCTGTAACAAAGTGAAAGTGAAAATGATTTTATTTGGAAAGGCACAATCGATTTAGTAATCACATATTGACAGAATTTGAATAGACATGTGATACAAAACTATTGATTAAAATATACAGACATTCATGTGTATAACACAAACCTGCAAATACTTTCCTTTTGGGTTGCAATCACTTGAAGAGGTTCCAATTAGGGCAAACTGACCGAAGTTCGGACGGTGTTCCGTTCCAAATATTTTCAAACATCGTATTTTAAATTATCATTGGAAGAAAACAATTTTAAGCCAATTATGCCAATAGGAATGAAATGTTGTATTGTATTACGATTTATTTTTGTAGAAATATTTGTAGATTAACACAAATTAACGGTTTTGATTGTGTATATCAACTCGCCCGGGGTTCGGACAGTTTTGACCTAACCTCGGACGGTACCACTAATGTTCTCGCATACATCACAGCTTTAATATATGCCTCAAAAAGGTAATTCTAGCACCCAACACACATTAATTCGTTTATTTACAATGACGAACCGGTATTTGCAAATATGATTCAATATATTGATAATACACGGGTTCCTTTCAAAAGATAAACTTCTCGGCAACTCCCGAAAGCGCCGCTTGAATCTGATGACGTCACAATGGCATTTGAAAGCATTGACGCAAAAACACTGTAGAGGCTAAACTAAATGATTTAAGTGTAAACAATTTTGTAACATATGTTGGTTGAATGTTTCTCTATGTTTCCTTAGCAATTGTTAGATAATGTATATGTTTTTCAATTCTCTTTAAAGAAAATTTATAAGTGTCCGAACCATGGTCAAAACTGTCCGAACCAAGGTCATGAACATATATTTTCAAAATCCCAATATATACATCTAAATTCATTTTTTAATGGCAAATATTTATCGGAGTTCGATTATATAGTAGTTTTTCTTTAAAACAAACAAAGCATATGATCTTTTGGCGCTTCCTACATTTCCTGAACTTTGTGCAAACATTTACATGAAAACAAATATTTCGCCTATTTCCTCCATGAACCGGTTTATCGACCCTGTCCAATAAAGTAAGTTGGGAAATAGGTACGATAAAAAAAATTAATCAAGAGAAATATATATCAAGACAGATTGCAAAGAGACATTTTGAAAAAAATGACATGTAAATATTGCACGTATAACTGTGTTACCTTCTATCAAAAGTGTCCGAAGTTCGGGCGACTACGGGTGGTGTCCGAACCTTGGTCAGTTTGCCCTTTATAGAAATAGGATTTATGTACACAGAAACGTTTAAGTTAACACTTCATATGAAGCAAAAGTTGTATATGTCCTGCTTATTTTTATCAATATTCAGTGTCTATTCGGGAAATGACTTTTCTACATTTACTCTACAAATGATATATTTTGGTAAAATACTGCTTGGATATTTGAACTCGAATAAAGCATGATATTTGCACTCAAAAGAAGTTTAACACATTATTGGTAATCAGCTGTAGGCAATTGATATACTTCTAGGATCTGCTCATACGAGCAGCAAAAATTGTATTTCTACAATGCATTTGGGAAAATGTGTGTAGGAGTCTTTCTTAAATGATTAAGGCTGATATTGTTATCTTCAATTTAAATTAAGATTCATGATCCATAATAAACATGCATACCTTTTATAGGGGTACCTGAGCAGATCTCCCTACTCGTAGCTTTATAAAAGTTATTCAAAAGTATCATGATTAATGAATCAAATGTGCATGACAATCTAACACTAGCACAAGATGGGGCTTGTGTTGCCAACCAACTCCGCATATGTTTAAATACTTTACTGAAGACAGGAGGGGAGGCTGCCTGGATAGATAAGAGTGTATTTTAACACACTGCTCTCATTATTCAAATGTAATTAATTACTTAGAAATGTCATTCATCACAGTAGGAATGGAAAGTTAGGCACACACGGGATATTTCCATACAGCCTTTTCTTGATATAATAATTCTAGTAATTCTCAGCAAGATACGAAGTACTAAAGGTGACAGATCAAAATTAGATGAAATAAAACAATTTCATTCTTCTGTTAACAGAGAACTGTTGCAGGGCAAATTTGATTGATTGGCATCAGATTGAGAATGTTCATTATTGACAGTTGGCATGTTTCAACAGAGGGTAGAAAGTTGATTTTGTAAAATAGGAAATAGGTGCAAGTTATGATACAACGTCGGAAAATAACTGAATTAAAATTTCCCATTTGAGGTTGTCCTTTCTCCAAACTCTCAAGCTGAAAGTGCAAACATTAGGTGTATCTTAAAGGGGCAGTAGCACGTTTTTAGGGGGAATATAAGGTAATGTCAGAAAAATGAAAATTAATGGTTCCATTTGAAAGACAATGTCCTTAAACTAAATGAAGCAGTAATAATTCAAATATATAACGTAAAGTTTAGCCATGCGATTCGTTTTTCGTGACTTTTTTGACAGTTTCAAAATAATACATTTAACATTAACTTACTATTATCAGTGAAATATTTAAAATGTAAAATTATCAGAGAACGTGCTACTGCCCCTTTAACTTCTATGCTTTCTTTGCATGAAAATCAGGTTTTGTATCATTGTCTCTCACCAGGGTCTATAGACTTACCACATGCTATGTTTCTGTAATGACTTATTAAACATTTATCCACGAAAGTGATGGAAATATCAGTGTAACAGAATCATAAGCAGACTCCATTGTACAGACTGACCAAGAATGTATTAACCTCAGATCAGATATGTGGAGTGAGATGTAGGAATTTGTGCCTCTCTGAATGTCATTCATAATTGATAATCATTCCAAAATATACTACTCAAAAGAAGTTATTGGTTTAATTGTTTTGTTTATCGAAAATATATGAATACAAACTTGTAAGCAGAATCTTGTTTAAATGGTTTAACTATATCCTGACGACAAAAACCTTTCTATAAAACCTATGTCATATTCAGAAGCAATGCGAATGAAAGTTTTCAAAAAAGCACAAATATATCCTTAAACACCCTTGAATTTGTTTGCATTGGCCACACGAATTGTGACCAGACTTTTATAAGTTGGTTATATCTCTCAATGTGGCATGGCATTTTCCATACACAATTTGAGCACAAAAACACTACAATGGTGATGCTTATTTCAACTTAATTTCGTCAATGTCAGAAGAAGGTAAACGATAGTGATTTAAGAAGAAATCATGTTCTCGCTGCAGGGTTGTTCAACTGATAATTTCGTTGTGGATGAAACCCAAACCCTGCCGCATTTTTCTGTGTGCTAACCATGCGAGAGCCACTCAATGGTTCTTCCTCTATTCAGATGTCTTGACAAATGTAGGGTTTGACCTTTAACGTCTTTTGAGTAGTATGTGTCAACTTTCACTTCAACTTCATTTTGTAAATATCATAACAAGTATGTTGCTCAATTTAGTCTGCAGTTCAAATAGTTGTAGATATTTTTGCATTCATGATGTGTTTTTGCAAGTAGTTAATTCTTGACAGAACACTGAAAATTATAATGTGAATTAACATAAAATGTCTTGTTTTGTCATCATTGATTAGTGAGACAGAAAAGAACTATAGCAGTATATATAATAAATATCTTCTGTCTCTTTAAATATCTCTATCCATCTACAAACTTACATTATTTGTGGACATAAATGTGAGTACATGTGATCTCTCCTGATTTTATACACAGATGTTTATTGTAGTTTGTGAAGATATCCATTGTTTGTAGACATTTCAATACTTCTCTAACATACATGACATGTTGTCTTTAATCCTATGACCTCGGCCTTAAATTTTTAAGTGCTTTAATGTGATATCTCTGAAAAAAACAGAGGCTTGAAAACAACACAAGAATCTGTGTCGAAACGTCGCATACAATGAACAAAGAAGTTGTCATCCATATATTCCTCAGCATTAATATTGGAATAGAACACTGCATAACTTTCAACAGCTTCGACTCACATGCTAATTCTCCGGTGTCACATGGGTCAAATAATCTATTGATCAGTGCATGTAAATCATATGTGGGTATAACAAGTAACAACGAGATTGAAAGACATACGTTATTCAGTCCTCATGGCGCAGATTATACCATGAACACGATGTGAGGTAACATATACTAGTAGTTAAAACCTGAAACTATATGTTCATGTGTAAAGTTCACTTGCTTCTGCAAGGTAAAGGCTTGTTAGAGGAAATAAAGTCTTTTTAATAACTCTTTCTGGTGCTACGGCTTCTTAGCTCTCTTGCTTCAAGGTTAGACCAACAGCATGGCAGCATCTATGCAACACATAGATATTGATATAATTGAATAGCCAATTTTTCCAGAAAATGATATCGATAACTGCACAATTCTAACAAATAAGTTGTATCCTGCTGGACAGCGTGGCAGCTAAAACAATACTAGAGACATAATTCAAACATAAGTATACAAAAGCACATCGTAATAACAGTTCAACCCGATTGTCAATATCATAATCATCTTATGAAACAAATGTAAATAGGAAATGTGTCAAATCGTTTTTACTATGGATGATAAATATATTTCACTATGAATACGCGTACTCGATATTTTATTTTCCTGACTGAAAGATTTATAACAGAAAAGTTTTGACCATATTTCTCTTGACTTCAGTTATTCGATTCAAAGTTTGTTATGAAATGTATCATGAAGTTAGGAATAATACTTGATGTTCGTCAAATAGAAAACAACAACAGTAATGTTAGCTGTTGTCTTGCCTCTCTTGTCATTAAGTTATGCCTTGTCGCTTTTTTCTTCATTCTTACAAATCAACATTATTCCATATTGTTTTATTTTGATACAATTCAAATTTGAAAGTTTATTTGTGATATGATATGCAGTAAGCGAGCAAAGCGGAGAGCCGAGCAAAGCGGGATGTTCTCGTGAACAGACACATAGAACTCCAGGATAATAGCTTTTCCCTCAGCTTATACCGACGACGCAGCTGAAATATTTCTGGACTCCTACTAATGGAATGGTGATTTGGATTAAATCAATCAATTATCGATAGCTAAAAATGAACCCAACGTTATGTCAACATATTGTTGTTCTTTATATGGTTGTGATTTAATATGATTGGAAAACGTTTAAATGCGTCATTTAAGAAATTCATTGATGACAGTTGAAAGTTCAGTGTATAAGATAAAGTATTTAATGACATCATTGTGCCCTGTGATTGGAGAAGTAAATTTTGAATAAAACCATTATTTCTGAAAATAATTGTTTGCATCGACAGAAGAATTATTGTATAAAATTTATTAATCGTTCTTCAGTGAGACATTAGTCCCATGTGCCTGTAACTATCAATACCAGGTGTACAATAACAGGATTTGTTTTTGATGTTCACAATTCAAGAAACCTCAATATTCCTTTGAAGTAATCTTCTCACATATCAATGATAATGATATTTGGAACCCCTTCACAAAGACGATATCAGAAAAAGGAAACTCATTTTCTCTTTGATGTACTAAATAGCCAATTAACTCCTATGTATTTGACATTTACAAGATAACATAAATTGATAATTAACCGAATTATCTATATAGAGGAAAACATATCAAATAAATAAACTCATTTGGATAATCAATTGTTTACGGTCACCTACAAACAGGAGAAATAAATCGATTCGATTGTTAATAGAAAATAATCATTGTCGATATAGATACAGAAATACTTTACTAACAACATAAAGTTTCATTTTACCAAGCTATTGACACAGAAGGGGAATGGGGGCACATCAAACATAATGAATGAATTTCTAAATTAAATTGTTTACTCAGAGCGGAAACCTAAAACAACGAAATTAATAACTGAAATCAAATTGGAAACGAGGATGATAGTCGACTATCATACACATTATTTCATTTTCCTAATGCAAAGATGTTACTGTACAATAAAAGCACATTAGTACGGTTCGTGTTGTATAATTTATTAATTCGTTTGAGTGCATAACATTGCAACGTAAAAATATATCCATACTCTCATGCTCTACATTTATTCATAAAATGTTGTGTAATGAAGGCTTTGTGTAATAGACATGATGAGATGTTTAAACTCAATAACAAACGAGAGCTCAGATTGATAGCACAAAATGTCAAGCAAACCAATTACAAAGTGTCAACCAAGAGCCTACAGCTGAAATTGTAGAACGAAAGTCCTTACATATTGTTATATCTTCTCAAAATAAATAAACAGTAAGTAATATAACAGTAAAATTTCTCGATTTTGAGACACTCTTGAGGCTTTATTAAGATTATTTGGCTGCATCTTGTGTAGAGCAAAATGATTGTGCATATGAATCTGGTTATCTTTATACTCATGATACAAATCCTAAATTGTTTTTTTTTAATTCGATATTGTATACATGAATATACTTTGAATTGTATATGGGCCAGAGGTCTCAAGTACAATAAACACTCTTAGACTTTGACTTTGAGACTTTATGCACAAGCAATGGTTAAATACTGCCGCTTTGAAGCATTGAACTATATTTGTATGAACAATACTTTGTGGCATCTAACATAAGTTAGATTCAGATAATTAAGTTCTCAAATACGATGTACATAAATAATATTAGAATGAATCAAAGATTATGAATGAAGCAAATATTATCATACCGAAACATTTTACGTTTTGTAAATTTTTCTTGTCAGATCTGACTGACATACTTGAAAATAATCTTACGTTAACTATTTAAACTAATTGATGACACTATAGAACTCGTGAACCTTATAAGATAGTGTAATACTTATACAACAATAACAAACTAGTAACACAATAAGGCACTTATGACGTCACACTAGTGTAAGCTCGCCATCAAAATAAACTGTTGTCGGTTTATACAGCACTCAGCAGTTAAGCATAAGGAACATTTATTAACTTGATAACTATTGTGCATAAATACACAATTATGGCTTTCTCATCAGGCACAACAGCAATATTTGGGAAGTATTTGATTTACTGATTTTAAAGGATTGCAGATAAATATATTTTAATGGCATGTCCACCTAACGCCACACTACAATATATGTGTTGCCGATCAAACCTAAATCAGCGTCAAAAGGCACAACGGGAAACTACATGTGTGCGTAGAAGCAGAACCAAATTAATTACTTTGATATCTTAACCACAGAATCGCCTTATTAATCCATTCATTGAATAAAGAATAATAAGTTTGTCACACACAGATGCTTGGTATGAAGACTCTTAATACAATAAGCAGGAACCCAAAGTGCAAAGGTCACAGACACTTAGGCGATGAAATGAACAATATCATTTTCTGTAAACAGATAACTATTGCAGAGCGAATGTGATGTAATGGCACCGGGGTGAGTATTGTTCACTTTATAACAAGTGTCAGCTGTTTTTGCTGTTAGAAATAGCTGGCATTAAATAGATGAACATTTGGTATTTGCTTAGGACAATAATGAACATCATGATGATGCTACATCATGTGAACTTTCATAATGGTCAGAGGTAAGCAAAACGATCTTCATAGAGGAAGGAATCCTTTTGTGGCTACAGGGTTGTTCAACAGAAAGCTTTCTATTATTGTGCTGTCAACAAGGAAGTATGATGCCACGAATAAATATAGGTTTGACCCTTAACATTTATTCATCTGTATTGTAATTGTTCATGCATTCATTGCATGAAAAGCAGTTTTGTCTCTCACTATTATCCACCAGGGTCTGTAGACTTACCACATGCTATGTTTCTGTATTAACTGATTAAATATTTACGAACCACAAAGGATGGAGATTACATTGGAACCGAATAATGCACAGATTCCATTTATCAAGCTTGCTCGTAATTCATCAACTTTCCTAACTTCATGATCAAGTACATCACTTCATGTATCATCCTAGTTCGTGTAACCTTGGGAATAATAGAATTTTCCTTGTTTTTATCTATATCAATACCTAGATATCTCGACCTTAGTAGAATAAATGCATTTCAATGTTCTTCCATTACCCTCTTCACTGATAACACGTATGAAGCAACATAACTGTTTTATATTCTTTGAAGGTTGAAATGTATAATGAGTGCTTCTTTTCCTTTTATAGAAACATCTCAACGTGTTTTAAAAATCTTTTTATGCCAGCATCTGCTTTTACATTATCTCCATTATGGGATACGGGACTAATATGAAATAAAGATGCTTCAACATTAAATCTGAATCTGGGAATCATGCACAATTAATTAGTGATAGCAATGTAACCCTTGCCTTAGATATATTGTGTATTCAGTTTCTATATCGAATAAGGCTTTAAAATGAAGCAATACCCAACTTTGTTGAGTTATAAAGGACCGTAAACCAAAACCTGGATACACATGTATGACACATGTGACTTGTGTTTCTGATATAGATGAAGTGAAACAAAGATGTCATTTGTTCAGGAATTATATTTAATTAGTTCTTTTCAAAACGGTTTGGTGGATCTGCTGTGTCAGTGCATCAATGCCATATTGCTATTAACGTTTTTTTTAAATTTGCAAAGAACCGTCTGGATATGATGACAATATCAATTTCTCAAGTTGAATGATCATGTATCAATTACAATTGCACCTTGAATGTGAGCTAAGCGTTCGACTTCAAATTAAATTAAGAACTGTAATAGTTTCGTTATATGGCGCTGATTTCCAAACACAGACATTGTACATGAACTTTAACCCCACCATGTAGTATATTTACAAAATATTCAAACGCTTATTACATAGTGCACATTTGCTTATCAAAAGTTCAAATCATTCGTATTAACAGAATTATATTATTTTTTATTTTACCACTAGTAGGGAACAACATCTATTTCACTTTATAAATACTCTTAGACATGATCAACACCCTCACAGTTTAGCTTGGTAGGCTGTATAAGTAGCCAAACAGTCCAAATCTTTCAGATCCTTAAGCGAATATTGCCAATTTAACTTTCATAATTCTTATAGAAATAGACCAGACGCATATGAAACAGAACTGCATTTACCCAATTAAGAAGAAAGTGAACATTGTATTTCAATCATGCATTGATATATTAGAGAAATTTCTCTAGTTGAAAGTTGCATATAGATGGTTACATCTATCACTCTGTCATTTGATGAAATTCTCCTTACATACAAAATATGTTTGCGACAGCTAGGACAAGATCACCATTACTTTGTGTGATACTCGAAATTCAAATATAAGTTTAGTTGATTACTCCAAACTTTGCAGTACTTACTTGACAACTGAATTGAAAGGTGATGCCGCCATCATATATTCAAAGATTTCAGCATTCTCTCCCAACAGAGATAAATCATAAGGGAGGGAGAGGACATATCAAGGAAAGTATAAGTTTTTTAATCACCAGAGCTTGTGAGCAGTGTACTGCCAGATGAACAGTACTCTAGCTGGCCCCTGCCGGAACCTATGATCATGTATTGTGAAGTAGAAGATCTCGGTATTTGTTGGTAAATTAATCAAATAAAGGTGCTGGAAATAAGATAATATGGATAGAAGGTTTTGCGGAATCGGAATAAATATGACACATTCAAAATAAGAAACCAAGTAAAGTTATACAACTTTTGAAAGATTTGGTTGCATAATTAAGAGGCGGAAGAGTAAACTGCTAAAAGTCAGTACAGTTAAACTAGATTAACGACCGACAGATGGGTCGACCTCCACTTGTAACTGGTCAACTCAATTGTTAGCTTGAGAGAATGGAGTCCAGACATCCATTGGGGATATATTAAGCTAACAACTGATTAAGACATGAGACAGACTCTAGTTCGCATGCTAATTCTCTCTGTTGGCACATGGGTCAATTCAGTGTATGTCAATATTTCGTAAGGGTTCTCATGAAATTTAATGGCGAAAACTATGTAAACACTATAGGTTAACCTTCAAATACCAAAACGCTCCCCTTGTTATTCATATAATAATGTGAAGGTCAAAGGTTGCAATGACTTGTTAATGTAACCCTTGGACCTAGTATCACAAAACTAATTTCTATTCCTTTGGAAACGTTGGTTGGATATACCAACCACTTCATATAACACGTAACATCTAAATCATGTTAAAAGATACAACAATTAAAGAAACGTCAACTGAGAGCGAAAATATTTGTAAATACTCTCACCTCGTACTTAGAAGCTTGAACACAGAAGCATAAACCCAATATTGATATCATTATCTTCTTGTATCAAGATTAATTCAGGGGTTTGAACAATCATAAAAATGCTTTCTAAAAAGACATTAGGTGAGAAAAGAAACTGTTTATACAATGGTACCAAGCCAAAATCAAAACAACAATTATTAATTATAAATAATTAATTTTTCCAGAAAAAAATCCCATTTCTAAAATACCTTTTTTACCTAAAACAATCAAGGTATATTATTGAATTAAATGTAAATAGAGAATGACCATAGTCAACCTGTCAATACAGTGCTGTTTTAATAAGTATATACATGTCATTACCTGAAGAGAAGTTTCTGTCTCAGGAAAAGTTTAATTATTTATCTTATATTATTACATAAGTTATTTAAGTCATCAATACAACCAAATCTAGTACAGTTATTTATTGTTAGTGCTTCACCACAATGTTGCTGACAAATCATTCATTCTCGACACTGAGACACACTTGATACTAACTTTGCCAAACAAATATATAAATTCAATCTTACTCCTACTAACAATAACTTGTTTCTCTGAACTGGTTAATGATTAATGACAGCCCAAACTTGAGCTGCTGCCTCAAAACATAGGTAACATTGAGTACAAGTTTTCAATCATGTCTTACAAAGGAAATTACTCATGATCATTATTTTATTTAATATCTGAAAATAAAATTATGATATCAACAATATACTGCTGACCCTAACAAATATGGTTGTAACGATTTAGTTGCTGTGCATCCTACTTTGTCGTCTGATGCAACGAGGTAAAATCAAGGTCATTGATTTCCAATATCAGACTGACGTCTTTTTCTCACAGAGTGAATAACCTCATTTGGACAATACAATTCTTTCAAGGATATTTGACGGAGATAATGAATCACAAAGCATTACTTTGCCATAACCTTGAAATTGTTTTGTCTCTAACATTATTTTCAAAAACCTTTATTTATTTATTTCTATTATGTCAAGAAAGTCAATGCTGTGAGATACATATTTCATATTCGTTTTACGTTTTATGATACTTTATGTGTTCTAATTTCAAAGAGATTCATGTAAGACTATTATCAAGTTCTAGAAATGTGTCCTTACAATCATAGCACAAAGTAAAGGATAAAAATCTACAAAAGGGAAAGCTACCTTATAAAAACGAATTGTATGTATATCATGCTTATATTACCTTCACACGTAAAGAATATTTGCAACTATTTATGGTCGATGGTTATTATAAATCCTGAATCATCTGTGACAACTTTAAAATAATAGTTGGTGAGATGAGGTACAGCGATATTGAGAGACAATCGATCTACCATAGCATATTCCTAATGCTAACAAATTTATCATACTAATTGAATTCCTCCATATGAGATTTTCACATTTTCCAGAATAAGTGACTGATACAATTACTGAACAACATCTCTCGCTATGCTCCCTATTGACCATTGGACTGAAATGATAATAATTATATCAGAGGTTGATAGAAATTTTGTAAATCTGGTTTAGTCAGAGGGAAAAGCATGTTGGTGTATGTATTGATCTAGCAATATACATGTTTATATATTTCAAGTAAACATTACATGAGCGAATTGATTAAGTGCTTGTTATTTGATAATGTTAACATATCAAAATCATATTATAATTTGTGCATAGGTTTTGAAATGTCACTCCCACATACAATGTATCTGGTGTTATATTTTGTATGTCGTCCTGTTACCTCAATATCAGGAAAACAAGCAAAAGAGTTGTTTTTATCCTGGTTAAAGGGACACGCCAATTAGCTCGAACAGGCCTGAAAGATGAAGGCAGTTAATGCCAATACATATATCCATGTACTTTTCCAAGTTACACACATATTAATTCTCTCCGCACAGAGGTAGATCAAGTCATGAAATGTTGATCGAGCCTCTGTCTTATCACGCCGAGTTTGTGGTATATATAAGTGATATATATAAATAAAACACCCTTTCATGCGAGAAGCGTTGTCATTTGCTGAAGAAATTCAAATAAATGATGGTGCTGAAATTCTGACTACAATGAAATAAACTGTGAAAGGTAAGTAATTTGTAAGCTATCTGTCGATAAATTTTCTAAAAGTACACCATGTTGATGTATGAGAATTCATACAGAATATATTAGATAACTTTCTTTCATAAACATAGAGCTGATCTGATTTAGACAGAGAACGATTGATTATACATATACATATATATATGATGTACTTTTGTGAGACTATCATAAACAGAGAGCTGATCTGATTGAGAAACAGAAGGATTAATTAGAAATATATAACTATATATATATGATGTACTTTTATGAGTCTATACAGTTATAGTGCCGTGAATAGCCTGTTTGATGTCCGAGTACTTGGTAGTGGTAGCTTTTATAACCCTCTAAACCAGTAGTAGAACGGATTCATCAAGAAGGTTAAACACCAACGTTGTGTCGGTTTGGTCCATCGGTTTCTGTGCAGGATAACTGACTTATTTTGATTAAAGCTTTCATTGTCAAAAAGTCCAAAGCCAAAGAAATTCAAAGTTGACTTTATAATAGTATAATGATTTGAGACCCTTCTTCAAATTTCATGTTGATACTTACTGTTCAAAATGTCAATATGTCAACCCAAACACATGGTTGATCAACTTTGATGGCGAGGGGAACACTTTGGTATTGTATATACATGAAGAGGAAGAAATGCAAGGTTTTAAATTTTTACGAATCTTTCTTATTTGTGTAATTGTTTCAGCAAAAAATAATTCCTCCTGACATGGAGTGTCGTCGTTCGATGGTTTGTTGATGGGGATACCTTTCAGTGTCAACTTTCTGTCATGAAATTAACATTGAGCATTTGACTCGCATAATTAAGATATGAGTCTCAAACAACCAGCAGAGTCTTCATTAACCAGCAGAGCGGGGAACAGTCTATGTTTTAACACCACTGACATAAAGGGGTAGGCATTAGAGGCTTTGGGTCTCAAACAACCAGCAAAGTCCTTATCAACCAGCAGAGCGGGGACACTGGCCATGTTTTAACACCACTGACGTAAAGGAGTTGGAAATAGAAGATTTGGGTCTCAAACAACCAGCAAAGTCCTTATCAACCAGCAGAGCGGGGAACAGTCTATGTTTTAACACCACTGACATAAAGGGGTAGGCATTATAAGATTTGGGTCTCAAACAACCAGCCACGTCTGTATTAACCAACAGAGCGGGGACACTGGCTATGTTTTAACACCACTGACATAAAGGGTAGGAACTAGAGGATTTGAGTCTCAAACAACCAGCAGAGTCTTCATTAACCAGCAGAGCGGGGACACTGGCCATGTTTTAACACCACTGACGTAAAGGGGTAGGAAATAGAAGATTTGGGTCTCAAACAACCAGCAAAGTCCTTATCAACCAGCAAAGCGGGGACACTGTCCATGTTTTAACACCACTGACGGAAAGGGGTAGGAAATAGAAGATTTGGGTCACAAACAACCAGCAAAGTCCTTATCAACCAGCAGAGCGGGGACACTGTCTATGTTTTAACCAGACTGACGTAAAGGGGTAGGGACTAGAGGGTTTGGGTCTCAAACAACCAGCAAAGTCCTTATCAACCAGCAGAGCGGGGACACTGTCTATGTTTTAACACCACTGACGAAAAGGGGTAGGAACTAGAGGATTTGAGTCTCAAACAACCAGCAAAGTCCTTATCAACCAGCAGAGCGGGGACACTGGCCATGTTTTAACACCACTGACGTAAAGGGGTAGGAACTAGAGGATTTGGGTCACAAACAACCAGCAAAGTCCTTATCAACCAGCAGAGCGGGGACACTGTCTATGTTTTAACACCACTGACATAAAGGGGTAGGAACTAGAGGATTTGAGTCTCAAACAACCAGCAAAGTCTTCATTAAGCAGCAGAGCGGGGAACTGTCTATGTTTTAACATCACTGACATAAAGGGTAGGAACTAGAGGATTTGGGTCTCAAACAACCAGCAAAGTCTTCATCAACCAGCAGAGCGGGGACACTGTCCATGTTTTAACACCACTGACGTAAAGGGGTTGGAACTAGAGGATTTGAGTTTCAAACAACCAGCAAAGTCTTCCTTAACCAGCAGATCGGGGACACTTGCCATGTTTTAACACCACTGACGTAAAGGGGTAGGAAATAGAAGATTTGGGTATCAAACAACCAGCAAAGTCGTTATCAACCAGCAGAGCGGGGACACTGTCTATGTTTTAACACCACTGACATAAATGGGTAGGAACTAGAGGGTTTGGGTCTCAAACAACCAGCAAAGTCCTTATCAACCAGCAGAGCGGGGACACTGTCTATGTTTTAACATCACTGACGTAAAGGGGAAGGAACTAGAGGATTTGAGTCTCAAACAACCAGCAAAGTCCTTATCAACCAGCAGAGCGGGGACACTGTCTATGTTTTAACACCACTGACGTAAAGGGGTAGGAACTAGAGGTTTTGAGTCTCAAACGACCAGCAGAGTCTTCATTAACCAGCAGAGTGGGGAACTGTCTATGTTTTAACACCACTGGCATAAAGGGGTAGGAACTAGAGGATTTGAGTCTCAAACAACCAGCAGAGTCTTCATTAACCAGCAGAGCGGGGACACTGGCCATGTTTTAACACCACTGGCATAAAGGGGTAGGAACTAGAGGATTTGAGTCTCAAACAACCAGCAGAGTCTTCATTAACCAGCAGAGCGGGGACACTGGCCATGTTTTAACACCACTGACGTAAAGGGGTAGGAAATAGAAGATTTGGGTATCAAACAACCAGCAAAGTCGTTATCAACCAGCAGAGCAGGGACACTGTCTATGTTTTAACACCACTGACATAAAGGGGTAGGAACTAGAGGGTTTGGGTCTCAAACAACCAGCAAAGTCCTTATCAACCAGCAGAGCGGGGACACTGTCTATGTTTTAACACCACTGACATAAAAGGGTAGGAACTAGAGGGTTTGGAAGAAGGGCTTTAAGAGCCTAAGAAGTGACAAACGTCTACTGCTGCTTTCTGAATTGCACTCACAACACAAGGATGAACTCTTTAATTCAAACCATTATTGCGTGAAGGATAAACTGCTCAAATAGCTATTGTTTTTGAGTATACTGATTTAATATATAATAATAATATATCCATTTTGGTAAATGAAGCACAAAATACTTGAATGGAACTCCTATGGAATCTCATTTAGGCGAAATGATAAATAAAGAACAATCAAAAGACAATCACCTTCTTAAAGTTGCAATCTTTCGACTAACAGATACGTTTTAAATGTTAAAACATTTTTCACAGCTCAAAACGCTCATAGAATATTTCATTAAAAAAAGCCTCAAACAGAACTGTGAGAAATGGTTCCTTCACAAAATAAAATGCCATCATTATTCATGTATATAAAGCAAAAATATATCTATTGTCAGATTCACTAACGTCATCAATAGTAACTAAATTCCTCATTTTCGTAAACACAAAAAAATTTGATAGTAAATTAAGGAATATAAAGACGTTTATTTTCTGCATACCGACTTCCATCTGTTATTGATTTCTGTTTTTAATAATGTATATAGGTAATGAGGAAACCCATAAGAAAAATATGCTTTAAACAGTATCCATGGGTACTTAAAGTATGACAGTGTTTACAATACTGATATCTTATAAAACTGATTTGGACTGATAGAAATCTGCAGGGACTGAGAGTAATCACGTACAGGGTGTCATCAGCTCTTTAATTATTATCTAGGAATTATTTTATAAATGGGTATAACATGAACCTTACATATTTAGCAGTTATACATACTAATACAAGACACCGTCAATGAATACTGTGTATCTCATCTGCACTTTGGTTGTTGATAAAACGATTTTAAAAAATAAAAATAATAGTCCACTAATAAAGCGCATATATACATGTACTACGCAGTTGCTGAAAAAATTATTCCCTTGTCGGAATTGAACTATTGGTGCTACCGAAGGTGCAGTTAATCTACGTACACCCGTTATTTCAGGTACCCATTTATGGAGCTCGATGAACTGAGTGCACTGTGGACAAAGTGCCTTGCCCAAGGACACAACTTAGAATAAGACCCAGGTCTCAGATTTGCCACCAGGATTCGAACTCGTGAGAGGCCAGCACGCTTATCACTTCACTACTGTGCTATGTGCTATATATTTCGCTTGAACGTAAACAATACGTTTTTTATTTGACCAAAACATCTGGTTGATCGTCACTTAACTGTATATCAATAATTGATTAAATCAAAATACTAAAGAGTTTTCTGGCTTTCATAGTAGGACGAGGCCAATAGATATTGTATCTAAATTGATTTGAAACCTGTGAATCAACATCATGATTAAAGTCAGCTGGCAACGGAAATGAATGTTACGGTAAATCCTCCTTCCGATACTAATGAGCCAATTAGGTTTTCTCTAAACAATGACACAGAAGGACAAGTCACTTCCACAAATCTTACTTAAGCTGGTATCATGTTCACTTCAAGTTCTTATGTTTACCTTTAATCGTAGTCAGGATCAAACATATACGGTAAAGAAACATTCACAGCTTAAAACAATGATTTATTGCAAATTGAATTGGATAGTAACTCAGAGATTGTACGATGATAATCAAAGAGTTGAGATGATTTATGCATTAAAGACACATAGAATATGATACTGAAAATTCATAATGTTTAAGCTTTTTCTCAGAGATTATGAAGACAATGAGATCAATAAAGATATCAAAAACTGAGCAGTCACATTACAGACCTTTTTCATTCATCCATTATAATAATGTCATTTATTCATAAACCCACGGGCAAAAGAAACGTCACCTCTCTTTTTTCCCAAATAAAAATACAACAAAGTCAGATATTGCTAATGTTACAGTTATATATGAAAAATTAATGTATTGACAACATTCTGAATCAGAAAAGGGTGAATTAGAAGTAAGTATTGTCACACAGTGTAGCTTTTAATCATGGATTGTTAATTGTCCGGTTTTCGAGCACGTTCGTTTTTCTAATAATGGCTCTAAAATGACGACAGAATGTTCAACACAGTCAATATCGTGTGTGGTCACCCCCTGATTGGATACAAGTATGAACACGTCGTCTTGCGGATGATGTCAGCCGTCTTATGACTGCTATCGGGATTCTTCGCCATTCTTCCTGTAGGGCCTGTGCCAACTCCGCTCTTGTCTGTATTGGGGGATGGCGCTTGTTGATCTGTCGTTCAAGGTGGTCCCAAAGGTGTTCAATATGAGACAAGTCGGGAGATCGAGCTGGCCAGGGTAGTAGCGTCACATTCTGAGCATTAAGGAAGTCCATACTGATACGTGCCTTGTGAGGTGTGGGGTTTGTCTAGCTGAAAGATAGTGCGTGGCTGATTCTGGATGATAGGCACAGCGATTGGCCTTAAAACTTCATCGATGTACCTTGCAGCTGTCAAATTACCCTGTATGACAACAAGATCAGTCATTAAATCCCCGCAAATCCCACCCCAGATCATCACGCTGCCACCACCATAGTGCTCAGTCTCTTCGATGCAGCAACGTCGTGTACGTTCTCCACGTCTTCGGTATACCTGTTGTCTACCATCAGTTTTGAAGACTTGGAATCGACTTTCGTCGGTAAAGAGCACTCTTGACCAGTTTCTTGCCTGCCAGCGCTGTACCGTTCTCGCCCACCTCAGTCTTTGACGTCGATGTTGAGGCGTTAACGTCAACGCCTTTAGGGGTCGATAGGCTCTAATACCGTGGTGGCGAGGACGTCTGGCAATAGTCCTTCGGCTGACTGGATGACCAAGGGCAGTTCGGGCGGATGACGTCACAGTCTTGAAACGGTTCCTGAGATGAAACAGTCGTAAATGACGGTCTTCCTGGGGGGTCTTGACCTTCGGACGTCCACTTCTAGGCCTGTCAGACGTCCTACCTGTTTGTCTGTAACGGCTGCTCAATCTCAGAATTGTTCGCCTTGAACAGTTCATCTGTCTTGCCACATGGGTCTGAGTCGCTCCCAGGTCCAGCATACCAATTGCTCGTTCTCTCTGCTCAACTGTCAATCTTGGCATGTTTCCTTTCTATCACAAAATGTAATGATGTAAAGCAACATTTCTCTTCATTTTTTATACCTGAATATCATACGGGTATTTAGCAAGAGATTTCTCACTTTTAGTGCAAATTTCGTAATGTTACACAAATTACATGATTTTCGTGAAAATCAAAGCAAAGTGTATGTTGGTTACGTTCGGGCGAGATGATTCAACCATTTTTCTACTTTTGGTAACTTCAAATTACGAAAAAGAGACCAAAAATATTTTGGTGACGTTTCTTTTGCCCGTGAGTATATATACAACTATGTGTAAAGCGCCACTGTAAAGCTGAGGGAGCGCTCAGATTTTCAATCGATCATCGAACATCGGGTATCAGTCTTCATGGTTGGTCGTTTAAACCAACTCAACTCCTCAGTGCAGCCATGAGGCACACCGAGTTTCCTCACTTTCAATCCCAAACTGAAACTGTCTCACCAGTGTAACGTCATCGAACATACGATCTGCACTTTAAATGTTTAATATTCATAAACATCAACTTCATTAAGTTAGGAACAGATTCTCCATCATCTGGTTGAATCGTCAGTGCAAGGCATATCAATGAATGTTTCTTATTGTTAATAGAGGCTAATGATTAATGATACAAACACAACAAAAATAACACATTGATTGTTTCTATAAAGAATTAAAAACCTGTGTATCTTGTCTAGACTTGCATTGTTGATATGCTTATTTAAGAAATCTAATTATTAAAATGTTGTTTTAAAGAAGAATTAGCAACATTTTCTCGGGAAATCTTTTTGCAAATATGTTTCAAAATGTATCGAAGCAAAATAAATATCTTCATGGAGTCATGTAACACATGTAACCGATGCAAACAATTGTGTTTCACAAACAAAGCCCAATATGCATTTATTAATATTTAATGATATGTACATTCATTTCACCTGCAACCTATTTATCAAGCTTCTAAGTGACAGAAAACACCTTGTAAAGTAGCCACTTCATTGCATATCAGTGGTTGACTCCAGTGAATTGAGAACACAAATGATTAATTATGGTTACCAGAAAGGAGACTAAACGACATTCCTGTATTACATAAATCATAAAATGCTTTTATATGTAAATCACATCAGTACTTTCAGTGTTGATAAAGTTATCTAAAAGATGCATCAATACCCATCCCTTCATTGCATAGTTAATAGATTACAAGAAGTCAGCTAACAACTGTCTGTATTGAAATGATGAAACCTGCTAAAAAGGAAACAGTATTTCACTCTACTCTTAATCAAACTTCCTGCCCTCTTGTACAGCAGTAGAGCAGAAGCAATTAACTGAGAAGATTTAGTGTCATATCAATGCTATCTTTGTGTTCCAATATCGTATAATCATACAGATTTCAAAATAATCACATATGTTTCGGGAATGTGAAACAAAGCTTTCAATTATCACAAGGAGATATTATCTAGAAATTCCTGAAGCATAATAAAATCATGCTCAGAAGAAAATTGATGTAAATATAATAAAATAATCTTCAAACGACAATTAACTTAAATGCAGGGAATAAAGTTCAATTAAGAGTATTGTAAGATTTAGATATTTATTAGTGATAGCAGTGATCAACTTCAAGAGAAAAATACCACGGAATATAATCTGGTCTTCAATTAATATCAAAATCTACCCATATGGAGATTAAATGCATTGAAGAATAGTTGTATTCTTCAAACTGTTCTTGCGATGTTAGATATTTTTATTTGAAACATTGAAATATTATCCTGCCTTCTTTCTTTTTGAAAGAGTTTTGCATGTACATACTTTTGTACCTCTGTTTTCCTACTTCAATATTGACACAGCTGTGGTATATATCAATGAAGATCAACATACATGTATGTCTCATTGACAGTTATTATTCTTTTCACTTTTCATTTGACGTAAATTCGACAGGTATATTATTAACAGCACGACCAATCAATGTCATCTACACAATATGGTCAAATGTTCCTCCCTTCATTGAATTCTATTGATAGTGACAGAAATACTTGTCACGATCCGGTTCTAATGTTTCAAAATGGTTTTATTGGTGGAAACAGACATATTTGTAATAGGTATTTGACTGCAGCGTACCAAGCTGTTAAATAATATTGTATAATTTAAAAACTAACAGACGTATTACTTGTTCTATGAAACGTTGGATAATGTACTGATCGGTTATTTCTTTTCATATGACAATTTACTTTTTCATGGAGTATTCGTAAAGTGTTGAAGCGGGTACGAGAATTATAAGTCACAACAGCGGAGTGTTCTGATGGTATTTTAAAATAGATCAAACTATATTGAGGTTATTTTACAGAACCTTTATTCAAAGTATCTTGACCTTTAATTTCTTGAGCTGGTACGGAAATCTGTCTGTTCAGAATAAAAACAAACTCTCAAAAACTGTTAAAACAGCTTCAAAAATTATTGGACTTCCAATTGAAAGTATCTGCGATTTTTATGAGCAGCAAATTTCCAAGAAAACAAATAAAATTTTAAGTGACCAATCACATATTCTTTTTTCGGAATATTCTTGGCTACCTTCAGGACGCAGACTGCGCATGCCGACTGGGAGAACAAACAGGTTTCGCTACTCTTTTATTCCAAACAGTGTTCGTTCCTACAATGAGCAGTTTATTGATTAATGTCATACTTCTGTTTTAGTCAAGTGAATGTGGGTGTGACTAAATCGGATGTGTTCATGTTTATTTAGACAAATCTTATGCATAATAATATTATCATGTACATTATGTTTGCTTTGTTTGTAACTGGAGAACTGTATATATGATGTAAAACAAATTTCCCTTGGGACAATAAAGACATTATCTTATTATCTTATCTTATTGCATTGGTAGTGACACAAAGTGTCACGCATCATCACTAACCTGACAAGATATAGGATGTATTCAATAACAGAAGAGGTTATAAGTTGGCGACATAGTCAAGTTTAGAATGAATTGGTGTAACTGTTGAAGAAACATTTAGAGTTATATTTTCTCTATTCAGAAAACAGTTTAATACTGACATTAACTATTCAACAAAGTGACAAGTTAATGCATCTTGGTGTTTCTACGCTACAATGTCACGCTGTCATTTAAAACAAAAAGAAGTCAATCATCATTAAACTCAAACGCACAAATTCGATGAGAGAAGTGGTGTTTAGGTTTTTAGTCGAAAAGTTATAAATCACAATGCATGCTTGACCAAATCCATTCAGTTATAATTTTGAAATATGTTTGAATGTTAAAATCGATGTCTTCTATTCAATTGATAGTGATAAATACACTCAGCAAAGTTGTGTTCACGATTGAACCACTTACCAGTTGTGACCTGGGAGTTGCGTTCCCGTGACAGAGCGTCATACACTGGTATACAATAAAGTATAAACCTGGACATTATCACATATCTGTCTTTCTGATTCTTAAACTGAGTTTAACATACTCATAGCAGCATCACCTTGAAACTTCTATATCGAATTGTGTTATGTTAAATAACAAACTTAAAGAATATCATAGATTATCAATGATTTCCTGAGAAATGAATATTACTCTCTATTTGTTCAAGTTTTGTTGGCTGTATATCTTTGAACGTGGCGAATTAAGAAATAATATATGACAGTAATCCCCTTTTAGTGAGATATTAAGATTCGTTTAGAGTTATTAGTTCAATATGTTATATTTGTTTAGAAATTTCAGCAATGTGGATACTATTCACCATGATGACGTGTGTACATGTATGAAAGATACGTAGTTTTTCTGTATTGAAATGATATCTAGTCTATAGAAATTCCTGAAATATAAATTTCTGTGATTTTTGTGTCTGTCGGACATGTATATGACTACCATCCCATTATTGTAATTGTTGTATCATTTTAGATACAAAATGAATTTATCAATAGGCATATCTTGTGATTTCCAAAACTTATGCAATCAATATTTTGGTTTTAGATCAGGTTTCTAGGAATAAACACATGTTTAACAAGATTAAAAGGGATGGACTTTGTGTTAGTTTTGGTTGCTGCCTGGAATATCATTTATATTTGTCAAAATAACAACCGAAAGTGTTTGCTCACAATCTAAAATAGTTGACACAGATGTTAAGCCGACTCTTTCTTAAACAGCTTGGATAGATCAAATAGGAGTGCCCAAGTGTTATTTTGTATCTGGCAATAATCTCACTTCCTATCTGTAAATAAACTAACACTCTTCACTCATCACTCTGCACACATAGACCTAACGCTGGTGTTTCTCATTGAGCATCCTTCAGTCAAACGTGCTCGTCATGCTGCTTTGATTGAGTTTGTTATTACCTTTTGGTATCTAGAAGCTAGCAAAACATTTTGCTGTTTTTGGGGTATTAGTATTTCGCAAAACAACAGGTTATAAATGCTAGAGGGCAGAGAGTTAATCTGCTTAACAAGTCCCAACATTCAGATCTTTTGTGAGATAAGATTCGTTTTACTTGCGTACACAACTTATTAGCGTTTGCAAAATTATGCCAATCAGGAAGTTGGTGACGTAAATAAAGTTCATTAACTATATAAACATAGCCGTTGTTAGTCCTATTTTATATCTAGTTTCACCTATAATCAGTTATATTCTTAGCTTGCTTAGGCTCAATATAAAAAAAGCCATATAAACATACACAATTTGGAAACCCACTGGAATAATTTCTTATGTGACATATGGGTAAAAGAACAAACGTCTGGCAACACGCCACACATACATGTATACCACTATGACAGCAGATTGACCAAAAAGCGTCAAATCCTTTTATTTGAGTACCCTGTCCTTCACTATTGCGGCATCAGCATTATAAACTCTTAGTCCTTGCGTCAACATATTATCGTTTAGGTGATATCCGCACTACAAACTATTGTTAGGTCATGGTCAAACTCTTCCTGTTGACTTGAATTGCCTCGATATCATATGATGAGGTAAAATGCAACTCTGATGTCATTTGGAACATAACCTTTGTTGTGTTTATTGTTACATGGACGAATGCCGGATGAACCGCAGCTGATATGTCAAGTTCGTAATTGACATTCCTGTAGATTGAGATTGCATAATTACTTGAGGACTGTCTGCTTAAAATAGAGGTTCATAATCAATAAAAGATACAGCAAAAGAGACAAAATCACCACTGAGTTCGTCAGCACTATTATAAAATAGCAGTTGACATGCTCCATTCACAAAAAGCTTTCCTGTAATCCTCGCAACATATGTCCAATTAGCAGATACCATTTGATAGTAGCCAGTTTATCATTTTCTCAAGGTTATATGTTGTGACTTACAATTGCTATTTGGGTTAACACATATTCAGGGGCCTTCGTCACGTTTCACCATTACATGTAGGCGGACTGATCCCTTAACATCCGTTTGTTAAATGCATATCAGTGGTTGCACATTATCTTTTGGGTTATGTCCTCCGCAAATCTTTTTGGAAGGCATACTATTTTTTCTGCTCGGTCAGTGGATCCATGGATCTTTAAAATACTTATTGTGTGTTACTCATTGCAAATCTTTAAAATAGCGAAGACGAATGTCAGATGAATTCTATTGTACCTGACCAATATTTCATGCAAATAAAGAATTTCATCGTTTATTACTCAAACTACAGTAATGAGTTTCATATCTTGAGTGTTTCATTTTTACAACCTACTAAATATTATAAGTTAATTCAACTCCACTATTTCTTATAATGAGAGGAGATCAAGTGCTAGAAAACAATGTCATTCCTGATTAGCTTGTATTAGGTGTTTAATTGTTTTAGTGGCCCAGTGTCAAAAGTTAACGTTAAAAATCTTTCTTCAAATTAATTCAATCATATTTTCACATGGGACGTAACTTGATACGAAAATAACTGTTACATGTTCAAGGCAAAAATTATGAAAAATATAAAGTCTGAACATTCAAAAAACATTTGAAACTTAGTTTAATGCCATCCTCCGAATAGATTGAGCTATTTTTTCTGTGATAATACTTTTGAAGCGATGAAAAAGTACATCACAGCGGTATACATTCATTTTCGATCGAATATAGGTCACTAAAATACTTGAGAAGGTAAGCTGGTAAGCTGTTAAGCTGGACGATTAACGACGGCTTTCGAAAGCTTATTGTTCCACTTTTAGGGGATATATAAACTGTGAAAAGTACATTCTCTTTCGGTAGTACTGACAATAAGTGTTCAAAATCAGAATTAGGTTTTCGAGTACTTTTCAAATATGACACATCATTGTATATATGAAATCAAAATGCCAGAAATTTTAAGCAATGCTGACCTATTCTGTACTTTTAATACAACAACTTGTGACAATTTTTTAGTTGGAGTATGCACAATACTTCAATTTAAATGTGTTTGAAATATAATTATCCTATTTTTGTATACTGACTTCAATATTGACACAGTTGTACTTCTTACCTTTATTGAAAAGTTTTCGTTTATTTTATTCTTAAATGGCAAAAGTCGACCTTTATATTATCAACATCAACATCAACTACTTAACATATTGTAAATTATAAGACTGTATAACCTTCAACAATTAAAGAAAATTAAACCATGTACTATTGTTTATTGTCAGGAAACATTTAAATGCTTAAATAACAAACGGAAAAAAACAACTATTTAGAGAAAAATGGTAAAACTTCTTGCTCTATTAATGCTGATAATCATGGAAATGTCTTCGATTTTATAATGCATTTTCAAATTGATTTATCAGTGTCCAGTGTGGGTTTTGGTACAAGCAAGCTTCCAGATTTGCGCAACATTTAAATTTCTAAAACGAATATGGAAACGTTCACGCCCGACAATTTCAACTAAGGTCACAATGTGATGAGAGAAGTTCTGAGTTACAAAGCTTGTAAAGATATGTCACCCCTTTGCGCAAAAAAAATAACCTAGGGACAAAAGTATCCGAAAACATAATTACACAAAATGTCAATTAATGTAAAACTAATAACGCAGATAAATGAATCAAAATTTAAAAAAAAACTAGTAACGCAATCAGGAGGCAACCAATTGGTAATAGTAAAAACCAAGCAAAATTGGAATTTGTTTACCTCATATTTACTAGAGTTATTTTTGATGACACTTGCCTGTGGTAATAATGGTGTACAACAAGCACTTAGCTATCTATTGAACCCTTACAACAGCATCTATTTTTTTACGTGGCGAATTTTAAACACAGCTGCTTTAAACAGAACTTGACTTCTACATAGAGATTTTTCCGGTACTGATGGAATATTTCGAGAAGATTTACACTATTCCACATTACATTGCTTCTATAGAAGATGGGTTATTGTTTTCTGATGATATGTGAAAGTAAATGCACAAACTAAAATCCAGATTACTGGAGAAATTACATCACAAAACATCATTCCTCTTTGGTAAACAACAAAGTACTAGCATATTCTTCTCTGTATTCAGCATTTGGTAAAAGTAAGCATTTCCAATTATACATGTATGTTTACAAGAATAAATTTCCAGATTCGAATCATAAACAATCATTTTTTGATATTTGATTATATCTGAAATGAAGAAACAAGACGCATTAGTAGTAGATAGATATTACATTAAGAATGAACTTCATCCTAAGAGAATGTTACTTTCCATTGTGGATAACCAGATCCCTATTACAGTGGTGATAAAAGTCAGTGTTCTATCACGTTGCATATTTTTACACAGAAACATGGTCGACTCTTTATCTCAGCTTGGACAGATCAAAGAGGAATGCTTGTTTGTTTTTTGTATCCGGCAATATCACACTTTCCATCTATAGATAAAATAGCCACACGCTGAGTGTGACAAGAGGTACACAATACATACATCAGTAAGTCAACCATTATATGAACTATTTACATTTAATCTCACAAAGTAAATGATGATATCGGAATCCTGTATTTTTAAGCTTTTGATTATAACAAAAATAGCTAAGATCAAAATTGTGATTTTACTAACTAGTGCCGAAAGCATTGAACAAAATGGTTAATAAATAATTTCATCAACAATTCATACAGTCAGATACTGAAATATTAAGCAGTTATATGCAAAACACTGAAATAATCCTGATGTTGACGATAACAATCACGTTCAGCTTACAGTTGTAAACGTATTGTGAACTCATTGACAATGCACCATACTAGCAGAGCTGAGTCAAATCCATTTACAGAACTAATCACTGATAAACCGCCTGCACGTCAGATACTAATCCTTCCTGTGTTTCTGTGGTCACATGCTGTTTCAGTGCATGGTAATACATGATAATACATGATAATACATGATAATACAAGATGAGTGGACGTTAAGATAAGGTCAATACAACGACTGTGTGAGTTGAAAAGAAACAAAGCTTATTCTTCCTCATCAATAGGCTGACCTCGTGTGTTAGAAATCTATTGTATAGGTACAACCATTGTTTGTCACCATGCATTCATATATACTATACATGCTGAATTTTAATAAAGGGTTTAAGCATGAAAGTAATACTGAAGAAAGTGATAAAAACATTTCCTTGTATGATAGATATCCGCCTGTATCTATGCAAAAGAGTCTTTATTAATTTGTACTTTTTCTGAATGAAGCTATTCTCTCCTAACCGAAAGTGAAACTGGATAGTTATCCTTATAAATTATAATGGGGTTAGTTTTGCCCCAAGTACTTTGAACAAGGGCAAGGGGAAACAATCTGATCAATGACAAAACTGATTGGATAATCCTCAATGAAAAATAATAGAATGGAACACAGTTTTTGTAATTACTTAACACTTCTGGACGTTTTAACGCTTAATATATTAATATTACCTGTTTTGTCTTTAACCAAAATTCATAGTAACGGAAGTAGTGATAACTGACAAACATGATATTTGTGTGTTATTTCAAGGATGAATGTCACTGTAACCATTAATGCAAATTTAAAAAGTATATATAATTTTGCAAACAATTTAGAACAATTTATGACTACAACCAAATTCACAAAATCTCGAATGTTAACATCGATATGATTAAACATTCAAAGATGACATACACTCATGTTTTTTATTAGACAATTCAATTTAATCGACATGTACTTTCTAAGTAATATAAAAAAACAAAACCCGTAGAGAAAAGATTTTTTTTTCAGAAATAGATTTAATATCAAATTACAGACAAAGCAAAAACGTTTAAATGTATCATGTGTTTCTTTTACAAACTGATCTTATCATCGATACCACCTGAAGTATGCTTGCTCTTACCGTAGGAGATTTATTTAAAACACTGAGAATAGTACCGCTGCTTGTGTTACTAATGTGGAAATAAGAGGCGAGGAAACCTAATTTCTCTTTGAAGAATTATTGGAAAAACAAACATTACAAATGATTTACAAATTATATACATTCCTTTGCAGAAAGAATACACATTTCACCATTACAGTCATTTGCGTTTTATTTATTAATCCCGTCTGTGCCAACTAGGTAACTGCACTTGATAAAACAGAAAACACTCAAACTTATCACGTTGTCAGTCAATCACGGTTCACATATTGCTCTGGGCCACAAGAAGTCATAATTTCATATAAATCAGAATACATACAAATGTATGTGTAACTGTATTCAGAATGGCCTTGCCATAAGCTCTTTGGAGCTTGTTTACCAATCCATTCATGTATATATCCATATCTTGAATAAATATGTTTAAATAAAAAACTGTAATTAACCAAATATCAAATTTCATTTTGGTTATGATAAATAGATAAAACTAAAAAAGACTGCTGCTTTGTGTTACTAAGTAAGACTTTTGCTAAAACATTCTATGTCATTTTTTGCCACTGAATAAGATTTACATGTACTGTCAAAATCAAATAAATGAAGAAAAAACTATACCTTGTTATTTAATTATCATAACTATAATAATGAAGGGACCAGATGTGTAAAAAGTACAGCGTTAGCTAGAATCTTATTCCGGGAGCTATTTCGGGCTTTGACCTGGAAGTTTTTTCCCTAAGGCATTTATACAAGATAAACGCAGGTAGTCATTGGTGAGAAAGATATATGATATGACATTGACGTCATATTCTATATCTATAAAGTCATTGATTCCACGATGGTCGTCTCCTGGTCATATAATCACCAGCAAGTATGCAACTTAAGGTACTTTATGATTCCAAATATGGGTCCTGCGTGTGCATTTATCTGTAATTTTAGAATTCTCTGAGGTATTGTTTCATTGCTATAACCAAAATAGATAATGTTGATATGTTAATTAAGAAATTAATATTCATTGAACGTTAATATATCCGTATGCAATGCATTACTGACAGTTACAGTCTTGGTAGGTAATTAAAGGAGCAGTAGCACATTTTTTGATAATTTAATATTTCAAAATGTTCACTGATAATTGTAAATTAATGCTAAATGTATTAATTTGACAGTGTCACAAATCTCATTACACAAGCAAATCATTCACAGTCAGAGGACAAAGTATCAAGATTAACATAAAATCCATTGCAGCCATTTTATGTGAACATCTTTAATTAATTTTGTGAAAGAAAAAGGAATGGCTAAACTTTACGTTATATATTTGAATTATTACTGCTCCATTTAGTTTAAATACATTGTCTTGGTAGAGTTTTAAAAGGGTCAAAGGTTCAAAATTTCTTAAACACTGTTTAGATGATTATTCCTTAAATCCTTTTAAAGATTTCAACAGCTTTAGGCGACAGTCATATGTGTTCCTTTGAACTATGGCAATATAATAGTACGAACTGTAGATGTATCCTCAGCTACCCTATATATATTTTTCATCGAAATTTAAGAATCAGAATTTCAAAAGTATGACTATTTCGCTTTATTATCATTCCAAATTTCAAATATTGGGCGAGTGACAACCACAAAATAGGTAACACATAATTATAAACCATGGGATGATGTTTTGTCAGTGACGCAAACATCATAAAAAAAACGTGATATTTGCAAATGAAAACTGCAACTTAAAAAACTACACAGCTGTATACCAAAACTTAAAGCTTAATAGGAAGTAAACAGTTTCTGGGTTATCATTATGTCATGTAAAAAATATATGTGACATTAACATTTGTGATGCTAATAGACTAGGGGTGATAACTTTGTTTGGTCACTTGATCATTGACTCAAACCAAGTTTTTTTAAGTATTATTTTTAGATAAAACAGCATCAGCAGTGTTTGAATACCCTTTGCCAAATCAGGACTTCAGACAAGGTAAATACATAAACATCGTCTCAAGATATGTGTTTTGTTTCTGTGTCCATCGACAACTATATAATATACTTTTACCGAGTCCTGGTTTGGCTCATGATATACAAAGAACCACTGAGAATGTGCTTGCACTGTTGGAATGTTCTTTTCAAATCGCAAACATTTGACTGCAAATTCCTAGATTATAGTTCCTTACCTCTTATAACAAAGTGTCTTCTTGGATTTACGTGGAGCTCTTTGTTGAAACATCTCCCTGTGTGATTGGAGCAGGAAGACTTTATTTGAAGCGACCCCTAAGACACAACTGATACAATTATTCTCATGTATACATCAATATACTATCTAACAATTCGACTTCAGGTTTATATGTTCTAAAGTGATAAACTCCATTTAAGAAAATTGTGTATGTTTCAGATAAAGTTTTGTTTGGAATATAAAATGTTCTTCTTGCTAAGCTAATTTGTAAAAGTTCAATTATGATGCATCTTCTCTTATCTTATAACAATATCTAAATATCTAAATTATGTCCATCAATTTAACTTTTTGATACTGTACCTCTTATAATTTTCCCAGTCAAAATGACAACAAACCAAAAGATAACACAAAAAGTTCATTTGTAATTTGATTGATCAAGTTACCTATTTTATGTCAAAATTGGAAACAGAAAAAGACTGTACTTTTACAAATGTTATATATTATTTTCAATATTAACATATTATTTCTATATCATAACTTTTGACCAATCTATCATATACATATGTATGTTGAAATATATTATGATAAATATAATAAACAATATGCATATCTGCTTTAAAATGAAGATAAGGTACCCAAATTTAAATCAACAGACATCTTCAAGTACTTGTGGAGAACTTATCGTGTTAAGTTTGAAATCATTAATAATGTTTTTATTCTCCCCAGATTGCTTCTATCAAAACAATAATCTGCTTATTATCATGTTAGACATTATCGTTTCAGTTTCTCTGGGAATGACATTTTTCAATCTTTATTTTGTATCTTTATCTCCAAAAAAACAATTTCATAACGAAAAGTTAGGATGACCGATATTTTATTACCTTGACGAAACATATCAGGCTACAGATGCAAAGAAATGCTGAATCTACAAAACATCATCTGAGTGACAACCAGTCATTTTTTTGCCAACAAACTGTGGACATTATTCGTTTCAAATGATAAAAAGAATCTTCTAAAGAATCAAGCACTGTCATTTTAGGAAAGAAATGACCGACAAGTCATACATTTTATAAACTATTTTGTTTTATTCTAGAAAGTTAATTATTTGTAGATTTGTTCCTTTATCTTTATAACATCCGAACATTGTCCTAAAATTAATTTGCTGCTAACACAAACATCTCAAATCCGAAACTAAAAAAGAAGTATTACAAGCTATGAAACTAAGGAACCTAAATAGTTCAAGCAAGAACTCATGCGACAAATCATTGAAATGTAAGGGGAGTTACACTTGAGTAATCCTGATATTCACCATAAGTGTCAGGTTGTAAGCAAGCCATTGACTCATTGTGATACAAGTAAACGCAGAACTAATCACCGATTCACCCGTTTCACGTCCTTCCTGTGTTTCGGGGGTGTTGGTGGTTCAGTGTTTGATTATACGCGATAAGTGAATGGTAAACTGTCAATAAAATGACTGTAGAATTATAGAGATGCTCAAAATAAGGAAGTTATTACGTCATCAACAGGACGACTTCGCAGACTAGGCCTAAAGGAATCGAATAGTCTGCAGGTCCAAAGATTAAAAATAACCATAATTTGGTAACATATAAGTATACAGCTGATCCCCGACTGGAAGTTGTTAATATCGATTGAGTCATACATGGAAGGATGAAATACACTCAAGACCTTCACTAGACAATTCAATTAATAGGCATGTATTTTTTAAGATATATCAAACCCCTAGAGGATTGAACGTTTTTTACTTATTAAGAAATAAATCAAATATTGAATTATGTGCCTAGCAAAAACTATACAGCTAATCTAATGAATCATGAGTTTCATTGCCGGATAAAATCGTCAATACCCTCCATTTATGATTATCATCCCTTATTGAGCGATAATTGAAGCCAGAGTACTTTATTGGCTAGGATTTATTTTAGTTACCTGAATTCAGGTGCGAGTTCACTTACGTTCTCTTTTAAAAAGAACTAACCAACCAAACATAATTTGATATTAAACTATATATGATCTGTTTCATTTGATTATATGGCAGGTCCAAGGGTGATACAAGTTTACTCATTTTGAATGTTTGATAAACCGATTTCTCTGGGAAGGATATACAAACTGATCAATAACAACATTAGAATCACCAATCTGTACAATGCAATCACCTTTCATATAAATTGCACGTTTTCTCACAGGATACCAATAATATCCTTAATAGCACTGTTACCCTGGAAACTTTTGAAGATTGCATGTTCGAGATAAATCATATCCTTTCAATACTTAATGATAAAGATGTAAGAACAATGAATACCTTATACAATCAGCTTCTCACAAGACTATGACATATTGACATTGTGGTTGACACTTTACCATGTACAGAAGAAGAAAGACGTCAACAGCAAACATCATGTCAATATCTAGAGCAGCTAGCGGAACTCGGTCGGTCTGTCTCGGATATTACTCTCCTTAAGGGTCGCACCTGCTCTTTACCATGTCTGAAAAATGAATATCTGTCAACTCTAAACTGTTATAAGGATTCACTGTTCAAATGAAAAAATACTACTGGCAAACAATGAAGACTCTGTTTGAAAACTGTTACAAGTCCTGTCCGACTCACAACTTCCTAACTAATCATCAAATATTGATCAAATTTGATATGGAGAAACATAATAATATGAAGGTGTGTCATGAAGAACAATTTTGAAAATATTTTAATAAACTTTTGCCTTTTTTTGCCAAAAAATTGGACTCTGTTAGAAAACCCCTACAAGTCCTGTTCGGTTCAGAACTTCTAAACTAATCATCACATTTGGATCAAATTTGATATGAATTTACATAATCATATAAAGGTGTTTTATGAAGAACAATTTGAAATATGTTTGTTTACATATGATCAAATTTATCTTGGAGATACAAATACATAATACATAAATTCATTCGTTTGAGTGTTATTTTGTCAGTTTTCACGAATTATGACCAACAGTGAACGTGAAGTTAATATTATTTAGTTTTTTTATTTGAACAGTTTCCTTCATATCCTGGAAAAGTTGTGCTATTTTGTATGACAAAAATTAATCAGAAATATGATAAGGATAACCTATACATGATGTGCAATTTGCGGGGGATTTAGCTCGACCATGTCAGCTGCTTGTTGCCTTTGAGAAGGTAATACATATGTGTTGAATTTAATGATTATATGCTTCTATTTACTAATCGATAAGTAATATAAATATATTATGTGATAGTTGTTTAATAGTGAGTCGAGACACGCGAGAGATGTAGTGATGTTTAAGTGATAACGAAATTATACGAAATTTGTTAAAAAAAGAAGTTTAAAGTACAATCTGTTTCGTGATCACCATATCCTAACATAAATTAAACTATAATTTCCAGCTAGGACATACTTGAAGAAGAACTAGTTCTTATGGATAGTCAACATCTTTATTGCATGGAATGCGACGTTTCGGTGTAGATACTAACACTGTTGTCACCCAATGGAATGCTACGTGATCTACACCAAAACGTTGCATACCATGCAATAACGAAATTGACTGTCCATAAGAACTTCTTCTTCTTCATCAACCAGCTTCTAATTGCCTTTCAAAGCAGTTAGGACATACTTGCTACCCAAACATCATAAAACATAAATAAATGTCACAGCTCAATATAGAGTAAATTGTGTTTATATTTATGTAATCTGATATCTTAAATATTATGAAACAATTGAACTTAGAAGTTTTCAAAAGACTAGGGATGATGACTCTCTTAGATCAACATCTTTAAAAATGATGCTGTTCGTTACTGTACCCATGATGTAATGATCTTACTGTCAAGTTCGGGTAGGAAACATCGTAGTTATATATAATATTTGGTATAAACTTAGATCTGCTGCGAAGAACAATGCGTGTTAGCAGAAAATAGATCAATAATGAACTAAATAACTCCTAATATTACTTTTCATTGGAGTTAATCAGATACCTTTTACTAACACATACATTTCATGATAGTGAAACGTGTGGTCTCGCTTTGCCAGTTCTTTACACAGAAGCATAGTCGACTCTCTTTCCTAGCTTTGACAGATCAAAGAGAAATGCTTGAGTGGCGATATCTCACTTTATATCTGTAAAGAAGCTAGCCACACACAGATTGACCAAAGGTGACGACGGTCTGATCAAGATGGTTTGTAATTGTGTTTGATGTTTGCTATGAAATAGGAACGCTAGGGAAACCACAGACTATGAGTGATTGATCCTACAGAGTGTTCTGCTTACCAAGTGTTTACATTTTGGTTCTTTTGTTAGATAAGACTCAGGCAAACACAATATTATCAGGCTTCGAATAACGTTTGTCAATTAGGACGTCAGACGATGTAAATCTTATACATAAATGCCGTCTGTGTTGTTCCTATTTTCGTACTGGGTTTCACTAATTATTAGCTATACCTTTTAGCAAATTATGGTTTGGCTCAAAATAAACATACACAATAAGTATTTCCTTCGCTTGATCAATGTCCTACCAATCTCGCAATTTCCATGACAAACGAATTGAGTAGAAATAATTATAATGAAAGGTATTATTTCGAACACACATGGATTTAAATCTCTTAGTCGAAAGTGACTGCTTCTAGCATCAATTTATAGATATCTGAATTCTTTGAATCACATTAATACGTTGACGTTATACTTCTTATGGTGAATAAAACAAATTACAAAAAGTACATAATGATTTAATATATATTTCTTTCATTTTTCTAATAACTTTCCAAATATTTACATATTTTTTTGTATCTGAAATTCGAAATAGAAAATGAAAATATATTACAACTGATATTCATAAAGCCTTTATATGTACAATATGAATACACAATACCAATACAATGAGAATCGGAAGAAATGATTCACTATTTTGTAAAATTTCTGTATGATAAGTGTATTATTAAGAAAAACTATAGTCAGGTTATAATGTGCATGTATGTTTTTTCGATTAACCAGTTGTCCATATTCGTTATGTACATTGCATAAATTCACCTCTGACTGTAGTATGTAAGCTGTGTTTAAACAATATGTACAGTTCACTTTCTGTTCCCAATTCCTCATACTCATCTTTAATTAATGATGAACTGTTTGTTCACTTGTAGCATTTAGATTTGGTTAATTATTCTGCGTCCGATATTACTCTAGAATAATTTTTAAACATTGTCGAATCAAATGCTCATGGAGTAAGCTAAATTGGAAATTTATTTTCGAAAAAAGCAATTTCCAAAAAATAAGTCAAGGTTAGCCAATATTGTTTAACCTTTTAAGAAACCTATAAGACCGCAGCTGCAAGAAACAGTTGTCCTCTATCTGACAACAATTTGTAGTTATTCCCTAACATGAAAAGCATATAATTATCTAAAATCCAAGTTTTGGCTACTAGAAAACAACTAGTCAAAACATAACACTTAACATTTTTTCGGAACAGAGTCAAGGCCTCAAATGATAGTTTCGTAATTGCTAAAACCAAGACTAGTTTCAACAAGACTTGTTTGCATGTATTTATTGAAATGTGAAGTAGTTACAGGTTACACATTAAACTTTGATACAACACTGATATGTAATAGTTCACGTGATAGCTCACAGTTTTAAATGTGCCAGAAGCTCATTTTCAGTTCACCATATTAGTATATACTTTAAAAACATTCGCTCAGAAAACTAATCGCTGATCGCTGCACGTCACATAATGACCCTTCATTGAGTGTTTAGCTGTGGTTGCTACATGCGGGTTCATTGCTTGACAATAGTGGATTAGCGAATGGTGAGTTTAAAACACGGTCAATGCAGGGAGTGGAGGAGTCATAAATATTCCACAGACAAACATGCTATCAATAGAATAAAAACATTTGCATGAGCAGGCTGTTAACACAGTATATTTGGTGTATTCGAATCCTTCACTCTTATGCTCAGGCAGCCGTTGCAAGGACATTGTTGTGCCTGATAGTGATATCTTTATTTGTCACGTTTGTACATATAAAGCATGCTCCAAAGAATTACAATTATTAATCTGTATGATCATAAACTTCTCTATTTGTATTTCTACTTTAACCAAATATAAATTTGATTGAGAGAGAACTTATAAAAATACAATTCGATAGAAAATCATTGGTTATTGATAATGCTAGAATGATACGGAGTACTTATCAATAACATACATGAAGGTAATTCACATCAATAAGACAGGGAATTTGAAATATATTGAAAAAGAAATAAAGAAATAACATTACAAAATATAAATATGGTATGAGCTTTTAGCAATATATCCGTGTTTGTTGAAAATACCAGCAAAACATATCAAAACTAAGGTTCTTAGAGAGTTCTAAACTCGTAGACCTTTGTAGACAGTAAAACAACATTACCCTTGTTTTGAAAAGGGCTGAACAATCAGTGCGTTTTGCTTAATATAAAAGTATGTATATAGAAGTAATTCGTACCAACATGTCAGAACACTTTTTAGAAAACATCACATTTATAACAATGTTTGATATGATTGCATCTATTAAGAACAATGCTTCATTTGCTGAACGTTAATTAAACTCAATCTTATTTATAGCAATGTTATTGTGGTTATATATATTTTTAATGTACAAATTACTGTTTTTGCAATGATTTGCAACATAAAACATCAAGTCCGTTCAGCGTTATGAGAAATGCTTTTCGTTTTTCAGGTGATTGATTTTACAATCTTGTGTTATGTAGACAATTATATGTTTGTAAACTTTTGTAAATAAGAAGACGCGGAAGATGTCAGTGTCATCACACTGTCAGCAATTAAGCTTAATTATGGTCGTCAAAATCACACCTAAAAGTTTTTTTTAAAATCTATTGTTCTCTTAAATTCTGCAATCAGATTGATAACAACTTTCTTGTATGTGCGCAGGTGGTAAGTTTCATGAACATAGGTGTTTAACTAACTTACTCACTTGCAAACGGATAAAAAATATAAATGTTTTGTTTCCCATGATGATTCACAACCTTTAAAAGAAGATTATCACAAATGTTTTGCTAAAACCGGGATAGAACCCTGACCTTGTGACTCTGATCAACTACACCAACGATTTTAGCTGATATCAGAGGACATTTATGATTGTTGACTGGTGTTAGTCAAACATTTTCAATCTTATAACTTTGTGATTGAGTTTGATTTCATTTTTATTTTGCAATTAACGTTGTGCATTTCCTGCGGTTGTTTACACGTGTCGATCTTTCTGCTATGTTTGCATGTACATTTCAACGTGCTGCAAGAGCACTAATAATTACTTAGGTTTCTGTGACCTACACAATTTAAACACTATTTGTTCTAACAAAAAATAACTTAAATTTTAAAATACTTTTTTAATTGTTTTTTTTTTCGTTCTGCAATTGGTTTTTCTAATTTGAATTGTAAGTCAGTTACCAACCTTGTTGTTTGTTCCCATGATTAGAAACAGCTAGGCACGTACGGTGTGTAAATTGACATTTTAATTTCCGCGCTAAAGACACAATCATCAACAATTTCACTCTTCACTAGTTCATCCATAGACTATCTCTGTAAAAATTGTAGGCTTAGTTGTTCTCAACAAATCGCTAAACACTTGTAGTTATTAAAAAATAGACATGTCTTTATTTCGTTCATACATTTATACATCGAGGTAAACTTTGAAACGTTGTCAAAAAAACAAATAATGTAACTCTTTAAAAAACTGACAAAGATGTAGAAGCATCTCGCTGTGATTTCATTGATCATGGATTTTCTCACACAAAACTTTTGCAACAATAGACTAAAAATCTTATTACATGAAGCTATATTTATCAAGGAAAGCCAATTTGAAACAGATATAGCATTCAATTCCGAGAAAAATGAAGATTAGTTTCAACACCATTGACGTCAAATGCAATGAACAAAACAATATTGTATCTCTTCAAATGTCCTCAATATGAACCAAAGAGTTCATCAACTGTGTATTATACAGGAACAAATGAAGACTGTTAGGGATGGAATAATAGAATTATATTTCGGAAGTAGGAAGACATGGATCGAAACATACGTCTATAACGAAACAATGTAGAGCTTTTGTTGATGTAAATACATATGCAGTAACTAAATAATCTGTCTAGATTACCAATCAATCCGTATATGTCATATTACTTTCTCTTTGTACGACAGAGAAATTTGTTCTAATTAATTGTGTGATTGGTGTTTACTAAACTTGTTATTTAGGAAATAGAACAGGTTAATAGTATATTAATCACGCCTTGGCAATACTGTTAAATAGATGCATATTGTTTTTAAATTTGACGTAATATATACTTTACAGCGTTATGAAACACTACAGCTGTTAGCGGCCTTGGGATAAGAAATAAGCAAAAGCGTTCCATTTGAATAAAATATTATGAGCATGAAAGGTAAGACTCAAGTCCTGGCCTGTTAGATATCTTATGTATATGTTTATTTCATGGTTCGTATAAGTTTGACTCCCATAGAGCGATTAGAACAGAAACGCATTCAAACGAGAGAAAACAGTTAAATAAGTTTCTACCAAAGAAGCTACTGAACGGACTTAGCATTGAAATCATGGTTTAATCCCTGGACGGCAGAGTCAAAGAGAGATAAAATATTTGTAGCACGGTTTGTCCATTTTAAAAAAGGTACTCAATGACATTATCATGTTTTTTTGATAAATTGTTCTGACATTCACATATGCTTAGGCTATATGTCAGTGATGCAAAGATCATGACTTCCGCATTAGGCAATTAATATGTTTGGACTTCTGAGTTACCTCTAACCACATTGTTCTGTAAATATGCTAAAACATTAACACATTTTTTTGTTACATGTTGTGAATCTCCCGTTTTCCGCAAGATGCATGGATATTTTTAAAGTTTGAGTTTTAAAGTGTTATAGTTCAAACCTTGCCTTTGAGCGGTGGACTTACGAATAGCAGAACCTGTCTTCAGAAATAAAAGCGTAACACATTTTCAATCTCTTTGGAACTCTGCACATGTATTGAGCATGCTCAGTGATAGAAACATCGAAATTTGTGGAGTTTGCACTTGCAGGCATATTCCAGGGAATCTTGTTTTCACTGAGCAGTCTTACTTTATATGACGTAAACATGGTATATTTTGAGAATTAAGATTAAAAACCTTTACCTCTTTCAAACTACGATAAGAAATCAATAGTGCATTGCTACTAAGAGACTGCTTTAGTTTTGTATACAAGTAACGCAAGAATACAAGGAGACATATTCATATCTATTGCAAAGGATTGGCGGTGCACTGTCTTTTGATATTAAGTTTTACAGTGATAAAAAACTTAATTCAGCCTGAAGCAAAAACACCACAGCAGATAGGGTTGCTCACATGTAAAATTCAGATATCGCTAACATATTGTCAGTTCTAGCTGCATTTAATGATATGATATCAATATAGTGTGCACTTAATGCCGTTCTCTTTATCTCAAAACATACATTTGCGAAGTTGAAACCTTTAAAAGTGATTCGATATTATATTCAATAATGTTAACACACCCATACCAGCAATCAACATGAAATTATTAATAATTATAAGTTTGTTACCTGGTATTGAACAAATGTAGGTCAAATATGTTGACATTACTTCCCTGTCATGAAAATATACATTAAGTGTTGATTTTGTATAGTGAAGGTTTAAAGATAAAACAATCAACCGATTCAGACTATTTCAACGATATAAGCACCTCATTTAAATGTAAAAAGGAAAAGAAGGGAAATAAACTCTTATTACACAGTTGGCTGATAGGTAAAAGGACTCTATTGACATGAAGATGCTACTTCAACATGAGAATGAGTTGCAAAATGATTGACATTTTCTACCCATCAAGAACCCTGATAATTATGTTTAAGTAGTATGTATGTGTGTAATTTGTATTTTGTTGGTGTAATGATACGTTTGCTAGTATATAGTGTCATTTAAGCTAGGTTTTCTATGCGACACTCAAACATGAAAGTCAATTCCAAACAAATCATTTAATAATGTCTGTCAAAATTACAGCATGCCAAAGTCCAAACACTACCCGAGACCAGCTGGGAATGCTGGTTGAGAATGTAAAGTTTCTCTATTGACAGGTAGTTAGTTATTGCCAGATACTACTACTGGTGAAGGTGTTACCATTCATCTGTGCTTAGATGAGGAAAAGGAAGGTTTTAAGCTGTGTAAACGATTTACGTGTCAGTGTAGAAGTTAATCTTTACATTATATGTTTATGTAGCGTCTCCTTTATTTTGGTAGCATTTAGTTAATTAGTTGTTAATGTACATTGTAAAAAAATCATGAAGTTGGTTAACATTAGAGTTACAGTGTGAGATTGGAAAGGCAGTCGTATTATTTGTTTTATGGGGTTTTAGAGTCAGGTAAATCAATATTTTGCTAATGATTTAAAAACAGAAGATTAAAAACGATGTATGTTTTTGTGATTCTGGAATAAATAGTGATCATTCAAACAACACACAGTATCATTACTATTTCGTGATATCTCTTTTCTATGCTAAAATAAGGTGTGTGCTGGTCTTTCTGATTGGTTTGACCTATTTCTTTTTGTAAATAACTATTCGTGCAATACATGCCATCGCCCTGTTGATCTCTCAAGGGGATTGCTTTGTATTGGCATATTCTTCCACAGAAAAATTGGGCGAGATGGTCAGCAAGTTAAAAGATTGATCTATGATTCCAGTGCATAGTTTGTGATAAAATTTAGTATTAATTGCACCGCACGTTAAAATAATCGATGTGTCCTGTTTTCGATCAGGTTTTAGCGACTGTAATCTATATAATAGGTAGAGATTAACTCAAATCTTTATTTATTGGCCGATTTTGTTCAAATTTGATATATGAGTGCAAAAGTCCAGGTTTTGAATATTTTTTGTTATATTGTCCATTCCGAGATTCGAACCCCTGTGTATTCTTCAATATAACTTTTTTCAATTATTGGACTTTTAAGTCAATGTTTTGATGTATGATTGTTTTGATATGCATTTAATTCAGTCTCTGGTAATTCAGTAAGCTGGCGGGCCCAACAATATCCATTAGAGTTGATAACATGCATTGATCAACATTTAACTTGCTGATATTAAGAATCAATCCTCACTTGTCACTTTACTGCGGTCTACTCAGTGAATGCACTAATTTATGGGAAATGTTTTTCCCGTTAGTACGAACTGATAAAATAATTGTTTATTAACGTTCATGTTTTTACAAGACATTAGTGTTATAACAAGGAAAGTTGGCAGGCCTACCTATGCTTGAGTTCATGATATCCTTATGATATACCCTAGCGCTCTCGTTCTATTTGTTGTTGTCAATAGATTCAGAATAGATTTTGTTATCGCCTTTTTGATAACCAAGAGTAAGCCCATACATTTCAATTAAATTTGACTTGTCTAATTCAGATTATAAAAGAATACAAATCAGTTTTATTGTTTATCATTAAGTGACGACAGTCAATAAAAAGGAACCAATCTATGAAGAATACTAACCTGTTGAAACATCAAAATTGACATTAATAACGCATTCTTATATGCTTATAAAAAGCCTGCATGAATCAGAAATCTATCTCATAATTCTCCGTGTATTTATCACCTGAACAGACATGTCAGTGATATGCCATAAATTTCATCAGCTAAATGGTCAAAACATCCCAATAGGATGAATGCAAATTAATGTGCTGTTTTTAAAGTCTGTTGCAACTTTTATTGTAGGTTTTCGAAGAGGCAAAGAAATCGATGTTGACATGAATGTTTTATTCATTAACTTCAATGTATTCACAATTGAAAATATTAAATTTCAGAAAAGATTGTCACTTTTAGTATAAACGATCAAATTTCAAAGAAATAACTTCTAAAAGCACTGAATTTTAAATAATTTCATGAGTTGTATACAGCATTTTATATATTACTAAAAGCAGAGAAAGGTTGATAATTGCGTTAAGTTTATCAAAATCATCAACTGTACTTGCAGTGTTATCTAAAGTAAGAGTTTAATGTCAGTCATTTTATAAGGTTCTTTTCTGATTGTTTTATAAGTAGGATGAGACAAATATCACCGAGTGTACAGAACGTGCTCTGTAGCTGAAATGTACACAGAGTTTGGGCTACTTTATCAATCTTCATCTTACTTAATCATGTTCATGTTGACCAACAAACGACAATCAAACCGCCCCTGAATTCACAATTTGATTAGCTTATACTTCACATCCTCCTTTCATGTCAACTGACACAAGACAACCAGACATACTATCTAAATAGTCTTCGATAGTCGGAGGATCTGCCAGGGAATTGACAAGAAACTGTCCCAAAAGACACTTAATTTACTTTGAGGAATCATATAAAAGAGCAAAGATAGTAATATATATTTGATCTGATCATAGCATACAGTAAAATGCCTTGAAACATGTCAACCAGATTATATCAATATTATTACGATACGACGCTCCTTTTTGTTTAACTAAAACAAAATCAATACAGATTTGATACAGAATTTGCTAACCAGCTTCACAACGGTTTATATCGGTTAGTGAGCTCACAATTAACTTTTAACTCCTTGTTATATATTTTTTGAACTGGTGATTTTAAACTGTGCGTTTTATCATTTTAATTGCTCTGATGGTGTGTGCTCAAAAATTTTTTGAAATGAAATGACATGATTCATAGGTTGTATGTATTTATTTAGGAGCTTGGTTTTCAAGCTGGATATGTGGATGCAGGAGAGTTTTTTGGATCTATCTCGAAACGAAAATGTTTTGAAATGAAATGACATAATGCATAGGAACATACTCGACGTGTGAATGTTGGTTTATTTATCGGTACAATAAGAGAGCTTGGTCTTCAAGCTAGATACGTCGATGCAGGAGAGCTTGGCCGATCTATCTGAACACGGCCACATCTGTTACTTACGAATTTGAATACTTCATGAATATGCATTCATGTCGAATCGATGCTTTATTATTATACACACATCAATTAGGGATATCTAGCCAATGCTGCGAGTGTATGAATTGAATGAATGTCATGTGCCTTATATTCAAGTGATAATCATACTATGTTTAAATTGTGTGTATTAGTTAATTATCAGATACTACCTTAGCGTTTATTCGTTTTACTTTATCATTTAGCATAATCAAGTAATGAAGCATGTAATGTAATGTCTAAGCATGACTTATGTAGAAATTAAAATTTATTTTTAATATTATAATTGTGTTTCCACAATCAAGTATCAAGCATATGAACTGTTACAATGTGTTCAGCACTAAGCTGAGACTCCCAGAATCCCTCAGTCTCGCAGGTATTGCAGGTAGATTACAGCTAGCTTGGTTCTTAATAGCCTGAGTCGACACTGGAAAGACGTAAAGCTGCATAAGCCAAAAGATCATCGCGGACTTAGGAACGCTAATTTGTTCCAAATGTAACCATAAAACCTCTGACCAGAATAGAATCTACTCAGAAGTATGATATTTTGATAAGTCACAAAAGTGAGGTAAGTTCTAAGAAACAAGCTTAAATTGGATTCAACCCAGGCTCAATTTACATTTTTATCTGCACGCACAGGTCAATTTGTACTAATTAAGTTATTTGCTTGAATTTATCAGGGTGACAGTCACTCGTTTTGGTTGCGTTATGGTTGCCCTTCACCTTATCATTTTGCAATACTTGTTAAATGTGAATTCTAGTTCCACCTAATCATATTGACAAATTATGGCTTATAGGCTTGCTAAATGGCATGGACAAGTGGCATCATATGGAATGGTGAGAAATGTAACCAACCAACCCAACGATGCTTGCATAATAAAACGGTAAAAGCTATTCTAAATCTGAACTGTTCTCCAACCATTGCTATGGGGTACTCATCTAGGTAGCTCTTTGACCAGCGATAATACTTTAAGTCTTGATAAGGTCCTCATTATTAATATTATTTTAAGAGAGAATGACAGTATGTGAAGCTCAGTTTTTGTAATATAAACTCCAGCCTTGAAGAAAGTAATTTTTAGGAGAACAAGTCGGTCAGATTCATTTGCACAAAATAGCATTATACTTTGCCTGTAATCTCTATCACTCGAACGCCTACATAAGAGTTACACCAATATGAATTTTTAGAAAGCAAGATATTTCAGAAAGGAAATGTGTTATTATTAGTTGCATTAAATCCAAATCTCACTCCAGTCTATTACAATGATACAAGGTTACACTTTTCGGTACCAACTTGGAATAGGATTATGCATGATAGGCTACATGTTATGAAAGGTCCTAAGTTATGATTATTGTACCCCGAGACTATAGAAATAGAAAAGTATGTTGTTTTTTGCCCCCTATGTTTTATTGTACTCTACATTACTACAATTGACTAAACGTTTAAAATATATATAATGTTGATCTACACGTTGTTATCAACGATGCTGCAACTAAAACACCTTGTTTTATGACCATTATCGAAGTATAAGAATCTTTATTAAAGAGGGTCGAACATTAAAAGCATATACTAAAGAAATTGACTTTTTTTTAGAGTAAATAAAATCATTAGTATAATACAAATATGGAGTTATGTCATCTTGATTTAGCAAATGAAATACTAAAGATTAATGAGAGTACAATTGTGAACAGGCTTAAGGATGGCTATCACAAGTTATAGTTTTAGTAGTAAGTTTTTGTAAGTCACAATTTAGCAATTGCCTACTACATGTTAATGCGAAAACAGGAAGAAAAAGAAGGGTTAGAATGTTATTAAATGTCTTAAAATAACTTTCATAACACTCTTCTTTCCTAGTTCACACAGGCCAATATGGGGAGGGAGGAACATTGCGTCACATCAAGTTATCCTGAAATTTAAATGCTTTATCGATGAAAGTCTATAACATACTTATCATGCAAATTCGAATATTCGCCTATCAAAAGAGTTACGGTTTTGATGATGTTCTTAGTGAAGTTATTTCCGAATTTTACATGTCTGTTTTATGTTATTTACAATATGCTAGTTTCAGAAAAATATGTTTATGAATCATATTATTGATACACAAAAGCTATGAAAATGTACAGTATCAATTCCCAAGGTGAGTTCAATCTTCGGTTATCTAAACTTTATAGCCTACAATGATAATGGTCTGCATCCATTCACGTGTGTTAAAATTTGGCTCACAACTAGTCTTTCTGGCTGTGAAGTATTACCAAATATATCAGGTCAACAGGCGCCCTCTGTAACAAACAAACGTTTGACTATGATTTCCATATACTTCTACACTGTGAAAACCTATTACAGCAACGAAATGACTTCTTTACATGCTTAAATGACCTGCTTGATGTTGAAACTTACGTTATGTTTGAAATGCAAGATGATCAAGATCTCATATCATTTCTCTTTGGAGCAGAAAATGACTTTTATAACGCCTTAGATCCAATACTATGGGAAACTGTTTTGTTACGCTTCTCTCTGTATGTACATGGAATAAAATCTTGCTTTGTCTGTAATTACGATGATTAATACATAAAAAATTGTTGTACATAATCATGTAAATACTTTTCTGTAGTAAGCTTTGATGCAATGTGATGTTTATATGTAATCTTCCGTTACCACTGGAGGAAATAAAAACTCTCTCTCTCTCTTTATTACTGATACACAACAGCTATGAAAATGTACTTTATCAATTCCCATGGTGAGTTCAATCGCTGGTTATTTAAACTTTATTTGCTTACAATGTTTTATTAATTAAATGAGGTTAGACTTACCTCGGGTCGTATTGATATACTAAACAGTCTGATCTTATTGTGATCATCATGTCATTCATTATAGGCACAGCTGGCCAATCGATCGTATGGGAACTTCCATTTGAAACACAAATAGATAGGGAAAGTGTTTATAGACCCACCTACAAAAGAAACTTTTCACCTTGATATGCAAAAATGAAATGAATATTATCATGCGATTGTAATTGATTAAACAGTCTAATGTAACAACTATCCTTAGGAAAGAGGTTTTTAACATTGTTTGAGACTTTTTTGATAAAAAATGCGAACGTTCTACAATGATATAAAATGCTTTAGGTATCTCTGGTTTGCATCGATGATAGCAAATAACGTGGCAACGAATGATTTGCACACGGAACCCTTCCACACACAGATAATATCAGACCCCATACTGCGAGACTGACCGAGATAATCTTACCCAGCAAAACGTCAAGACAACGTTTAGACAACGTCTAGTTCCCCTGAAATGTTGCTGAAAAATCGTCCCTGGCGACCATTTTGCCAAACAAGTACATATAAGGCAACATATAAGGTACCTCAGACCATTAATGAGCTTGACAAGATGATTCATGAAGAGCGGAGATGATACTATATAACGTCACATGAACAACATTACCCGACGTATTATTGTTAACGACACTGAAACAGTTTCCTTTATCCAGACACCTGTTAACATTTATCCAAGTAGAAATCAAAGACATTCATGAACTTGACCTACATGTACGAATTAATCAGAGACATTGGCATACCCCTTCAATGTGTAAGTGACACAAACTTTTCATTTTTGTAAACGATTGAAATTATTGTTATTAAAGGGAAAGTAAAAATGAATTATCACCACAATACCTTTAAAAAGACATCAATTGGTTCGCTATTTTATCTTCTATCAAGTGCAGAAGTTGAGTGTAAAGTTTATTTTGTAGGTGAGTTTATATAAGTTCCAGTCAATGTTGTGAACTCTGGGACCAGTAATTTTGTTTTCAAATATTTTCTTTCTACACAGGACACTCCATGGTGTCATTGTCATGTTCAGTGGAAAATGTCTTCAAGGCCTTTGTTTATAGATCATCTGAAAACTTTTCAAAATCATTTGAAAATAGTACACTTATTATTAAAATTTGATGATTCAGCTTCCTGCACAGCCTCGGATTTTGTGAAATTTTGGTTGATAATTGAAACTAAAATTCTGTATGGATACCAGAGTTTTATGTAAACTTGCAGGTTTCTGGAAACAGCCGCGCGAATATCAAGAATATGTAATGTTGTCAGGTTATGTCTATTCAACACGTTTTCACACAAAAGGACAAGTACAATTAATGACTTCACATTAAATAACAGCGTCTGAACATAATTTATTATACGATGTACTGTGTGAAACTCAATTCAGATGAAACGACTCTGATAAACATATTAGCATTTTAAATACATCCGAGCTATGCAACTTATGAGGAAAAATGTTCATTATATTTTTATTATGTGACAAGGCAATTTAATAAGTTGTTTCGACAATATTCTCCGGATGTTGTTTCACCAGATACCAAATATTTGGACCAGTAATAAAGAAGACCTATATTGCCTCTTGCTCAGATATAAGATCTTTAATATCAAAACCGATATCAGGTTGTGGGACCAAATAAACAGGAGAATGTCACAATGTAACTGAATTTAAAAACTGCTTGCTCACAATATCAAACCAGATCTCAACATCTCAATAAAACACATGCTATGTCTATTAATCAAGCAATTACACTTTGAAACAAAAAATAGTATTAGATTCCAAGAATTAAGAACACGTTAAAAAACCAATATCATTTATACGTTTCTCCCATATAATCCAACTGTTCATCAAAGAACTGAAATAACACTATGACTGAACAACTGAGAAATGTGTTTATGAAATTCTTGAACAAGCCTGTTATTAGGGACGAAAACCAGTTAAATGAATTGCCTTATAAATCACGCATTTGAGATAAGGCTGTTCAGTATTTTCATGCTGTAGGTTAATTTGACGTTATGATCAATAATAATATTGGAATATTTGTATTGAATTTGTATTTGATTGAAAGATATGGCCGTAAAATGAAGAACGCAAATCAGTCTCGTTTCATAAATATATAATTTCCAGGTTGTAAAAGAGCAGTAAAAGAACCGGAGGCAATATTGAAAACGATGGACTAATTTCTGATGAAGAAGTTGCTACATGAAATCAACAAAAAATAGAGCCATTGGCTCTGTAGCTCATCAGGCTTAATCATCAATTATGCTGTAGAGTGTGGCCAATGTGATTCTCCCTTTGTAGAGGCCACAGGGGCACCAATCATAAAATTAAGTATATAAGCGACAAGGTTTAGTTTTCTAGGCCTTACACTTCAGGAGAAGAAGATGAAAATATTTTTGAAGGACGTTCCTGTTGCCTTTATTAGGGGCAACAGGGTCACCAAAGCTACAATTCATAATCCTCACTAGTCAAGGAGTCTGTACACATAGTTTCAGCTTTCTAGGCCTTATGCTTCTGGAAAAGAGGATGAAAATAGGTTTTGAGGGCGTGGCCCCTGTGGCCCTTATTAGGGTTCACAGGGCCACCAAAGCTGCAATGTATAATCTTCACCAGTCATGGAGTCTGCAAACAGATTTTCAGCTTTCTAGGTCTCATGGTTCTGGAGAAGAAGATGAAAATAGGTTTTAGGGCATGGCATCTGTGGCCCCTAATAGGGGTTACAGGGTTACCGAAGCTACAATTGATAATCCTCACTAGCCAAGGAGTCGGTACACAAAGTTTCAGCTTTCTAGGCCTTATGGTTCTGGAGAAGATGTCGAAATTCCACAAAGTTTACGGACGGATGGACGGACTGATAGCCGGACGGACGGACGCCGGACACAGGCCATACAGGCCAGATGAGCTAAAAAAGGTACCTCTTGTAAAAACTCTCTGCTACAATGATGGGCTTATCCCATTTTCCCTGTGTTGCAATAAATATTATTTGAGTAAGAACCATTAACAAACAGCGGTTGGCTTCAGAAAGTTTTCCGCAAGCAACTACTTTTACATTTCCAATCTTCCTGGAACTTTGAATATACATTTGGCATGCTCGGTGATACAATTATCGAAATTGGAGGGCGCGGGGTAAGTTTTCTTAGGGATTTGAAAGAGTTCTCTTTCGTGCATGCATGTTCTTGTGTTCATCGATATTGGTATATTTAAAAATCAAAACGTTTACCTCTTCATATTGGTTGTCCTAGGCATTTTCATGAGTTCTTTTCAGTGTATGCATATTTTTTTGCTTATGGACATTGGAATATTAAACACTTTAAACGTTTACTCTTCATATTAAACTCAATACTGAATATTAGATGTCCAATATGCTGATGAGATTACATATTTTCAGTATAAGACAACGCGAAACAATGAAATGTGCCATGTCTATAGTAAAGCATTGGCTGAGCTCCGTTTTTTAATGCTCCTGAATCGGAGATTCCGAGTTAATTGTTTTTCCGTCTGTCATTCTGTGTGTTTGTCACCAAAAACTTTAATCTTGGCCAGAACCATTTTTCGAAAACTTTAACCTTGGCCATGTGATTGGATAGAGATATACTTTCAGGTACATATTGACAAAAATATACATTTACAATTTATTTATTTCTGGGGGCATCATTGATTAACAAACACATTTTGTTCAATATTAAATTCCACGGTGAAAATAGTGACTCGATATTGTATTCAATAATGTAAACACACACAGGTATTATTACAAATGCTTCCCCTACCAGGTATCATATGAAATTAGTTGTTGTCATAAATTTGATACCTTATATTAAACAACTCCACCAAAACCTTTTGAGATGGCTGATTTCATATCTGCCCTGTCATGAAATGATTCGTTGATTTTCACAAAAAGAAGGTTTCATGTAACAGATCAAACAACCAAGTGACATTTCAAGGCTTTACTTGCTATAAAATACACCCTGTTATCTTACATTTCAATCAACAAATCAGCTTTTTATCCCAAAGATCCTTTTAATTGGCAAAAAGGAAAATGAAGTGAACATATGTCTAAATGAAAAGCAGATAGTTGTTTGGCTCTGCATCCTCGATAATCAAGCGCTTTCGTTCCGATAAATCTACACTACAAGCCCTGGAAAACTTTATGAGGTTTTACCTCGAACCAAATTTTCTCCCTTTGCAATGACTCAGCAAAACGCTTACTTGATTAGTCGAGTTGTTTACGCAAGTAGTGTCTGCGTTTTGTTTCTGATTGGATAAACTTGGATGCAAAGGGTGGTCTTTGGTTTGAGGTAAAACCTTGTAAAGTTTTCGAGGGGCTTGTAGTGTAGATTTATCGGAACGAAAGCGCTGGATTATCGAGGATGTTGGCTCTGTAGCTCATCAGGCTTAATCATCAATTATGCTGTAGAGTGTGGCCAATGTGATTCCCCCTTTTTAGAGGCCACAGGGGCACCAATCATAAAATTAAGTATATAAGCGACAAATTTAAGTTTTCTAGGGCTTATACTTCAGGAGAAGAAGATGAAAATAGGTTTTTAGGGCGTGGCAGATATTTGTTTGTTGTAATAAACGCTATTAACATGCCAGTTCATTGTGCAATGAAGCATGCAAAATGATTTACAGAGTTTGCCCTCTCAAAGGCCCTAATAATGATGTGACATTTGTATTTTGGTTTAATGATACGATTGTTAGTATTTTCCTGTGAGTACAAGATATGTCGGAATGTCAGGTTTCCTATGTGACAATTCCTGAACGACAATTCCAGAACCAATCATGTTATTACAGCTGCCAGACCAACAGCAGGCTGAAACACCTGAGACCACCTGGAAAATTGTTGAGAATGAGAAGTTTATCTACAGAGAGGAAGTGAGATAATACAACATACTACTACTGGTAAAGTTATTACCTTTGATCTGTCCCCAGATGAGGGGTAGTAAGGTTTCGAGCTGTATAAGTTTGCCCCTACATTTGACAGTGTTTTTGTGAGTTACCAGGAAAATGTGTTGTCAGGTTTCTTATGTGACACTGAAACATGAAAGTCAATTGCAGAACCGATCATTTAATTAGTCTGTCAGACTTTCACTGGGCTGAACTGCTGGGACCAGCTTGAATGTTGGTTAGAATGGGAAGTTTATCTACAGATAGGAAGTAAGTTATTGCCGGATACTAATACAGTAAAGTTGTTACCTTTGATCTGTCCTTTGGTGAAAGTGAGGTTTTGATCAGTGTAAACTGAGTTAACTTTTTTGAGTGCGGTTTGATATTGAAAAAAGATAAGAACGAACATCTTTTTTTCTGATAGCATTGCTTTAGGCGTTAATGTACTTTGCAACAGTATCATGAACTCGGTTAACATTTGAGTTCTTGTGTAAGTTTGAACAGGCAGTCATATTATTTGTTTCATGGAGTAGTAGTAAGTAAACTGAAAAATTTGGTAAATCAATATTTTGCTTATCATTTTTGAAATAATTCGAAATATAGAGTGTAAGTTTTAGTGATAAATGAACAAATAGTATTTATTCAAACTACAGATAGTGGCATTTGAGATATCTCTTAACTCTTACTACATTTTGCTTTTACTTTCGACATTTAGAAAGGCATGCGTGAAGTCATTTTGACTTTTACTTATTTCTGCAGTTATTTTAAAAACTATATTTGATATTCATGCAATATATGCTATCGCCTTGCTGATATTCCAGATGAATGCTTGGTTTTGAAATATTCTGTTTGAGTGGCATTCTAGAAGTTGATGGTATAAGGAAGACAAGAGTAATTCTATGGATGAACAACTTCTTTATTGGATGGTGGCGACGTTTCGGTATAGATTCTTATACGGTTATCAAGCATATGATATCTACATATCAAGCTACATATGCTATACCGAAACGTCGCCACCATCCAATAAAGAAGTTGTTCATCCATAGATATACTCTTGTCTTCCTTTGAAATATTCTTTTAATCCTTAATGAACTTAATTTGTAATTTATTTGTCTTTAAATTTAATGCTTGTAAAGTTACATTCTTCATTCGATTTAGTCATTAGCGGGTGTGACAATTGGTTAAAGTTGTATATAGGCATTGATTAACAAATCAAACATTATTTTTCATTTTATTGTGATCCACTCGGTGAAAGATGCACTAGTCTACGGGGAATGTATTTCTCATTAGTACGAACCAACACGCTTTAATCATATTTCATTTAGGACATTTGATTATTAACAGGGAAAGGAGATCACGTCCAACGATATTGGAGTTCATGATATTCTTATGATAAATGCTGCTACTCTCTTCCTAATAGAAGTTGTCAATTGATTCTGTCGTCGCTTTTAATCAAACCCAACATAAGCCAAGACATTTCAATTTAATGTGACTGAAATAATTCAGATCATATTTTTCATATCCGAAGACAAGTAATCATGAAATGCCGAAAGTCGTTGAAAATGAAGGGATCTTTGAAATACTCAATCACTGAAACATCAAAATTGACTTTTATAGCGCATACCTTAGATTTCAAAGCAAGCCTACATAAACCAGAAGCCTATCAAATAAATTGTGCGTGCAATAATTACCTGAATAGTACACCGTAACTGTTTTATGGGCATATGTGCACGCTTTAGTTTTGGCTAAAATCTCTGATCTGTCCAATTAAACATCACGATGCCTTAATTAACCTTAATTATCCCACTACTAGATCCCATTGTCAGAAACGTTTTCACAATATAGGCTCATAAAAATAGGGAAAAGGCAACTCCCAATTTTTATACTGATACGACCAGTAGTTTTTGAGATATTGATATGTTCCCATATGGGAACATTGGAACAGTCATCGCAAAACGTCAATAAATTGAATAAAGTTTTTAGTTTGAATTTATTTTGGTCAAAATGAATGCAAACATAGTATTTTAGGGTTCAAAATACACACACAAGTCTCAATGTGGATTTTCAATGATAGGCAGTATCCATATTTATGTACACATTATGTTACATGCGAGAAAAACAAGGAAATATGCAGTTTATTACATTTTGTTCAAGCAAAGTATTAGAAAGGTTGTCAATGTGTAGTCTAGGAATTAAGAAATGGTAATATATAATTGGGTAGGATATATTTATAATTACATCAACCATGTATTAATTACTTTGTTACATGTTCGGTTAATTTTGGTATTCAACCCTGACTCGTTAATAAATATGGGAATCCATTTGAGGTGAGGTGAGGTGAGGGAATCCATTTGCTAAACATCAAACTTGCTATATATTAGAAGCGTGTTAGTTTACTTTAACTGTAAATACCTCCCCCATCACACACACACCAACCCAAACACACAAATAATGCACCGCCATGTTTCCAAAATTGGACCACTGCCTCATCAATGATCCATTTACAGTGAAAGATACCAAACAATAGAAACTTCTTTTTTGAAAACGATGACATTATCACAAGCTCTGCATATGAAACTGTAATAGCTCAATGAATTATTTCTTGCATTGTTTACGTATATGTATTCTATTGGAGACGGTCCAAACTTCTCCACCTAGATTTAAACCCATGTTTGTTTTAGGGACATCCTGCATATTGCTATTCCCGTCAAACCCCAGCATTTGGAGAGATGTTAACATAAATAGGCAACATAATAAGTTGGATAATTGTGAAAGAATGACTTGACAAGCTATTCAAAGTAGCAAATCGATTCGTGTTACATTTTATTTCATATTCTTGTTCTGAAAAATATGACTATGGCGTTAACTTTGTGTGTTTTGAAGTACGCCTTTTATTTTGAAATGTTTACAGTTAGAAATTTAATGCAAACAGATGAAAACAATGTCCTTTTCAATTTTAAATACATTAAATACACTTTAACAGTGAACAAACCTTTTTTCACATCACACTATTGTTCAACCATATATTTCATCTTTTTAAAATTACAATGTGTTTCCATGCGAGAACTAAACCAAAGTGTATAATATCAGTGTATATGAATTTCAGCCCTGTGTTCCATTTCTGAATTTACATGTCTTAATGCATGAACAATTAAAGGAAACGCCATCTTTAGTCTTACTCAAAGTAATTAACGAATGACATGAACGCGTTATGCACAGCATATGACAGAACTTGGTAAATTTTGTTTTACTTTATATTTATCAAGCTCAGACACATACATGCATACTTCTATCAAACTGTTATAAGAAGTTCAAACTATCTTTTGGTTCGTGTAACAGATTTTCATTCTCTGATGGGCTCAAACATACTTGGTTTCACACTGGACCTAAGCAAATAGATGTGTGAAAAACCTTGCACAGGGTTCTTCTGACAAGTATTTAAAAAAGGCAATCCCGTTTTTGAAATATCTCATAAAGTATTTTTTGGCTAGCAAAGATACTTGATCCTATGACATACAGTACATGTCAAATGAAAATATTTTACACTTAATCTAAAATCAGATTGTTAGATTTTTATCACTTCAATTTTATCATCAATAATACGAAAATGTCAGTAATCAGTATATGTTTCTTTGGGGGAAACACGTTACATGAGCTGAAATTGCTAAAACAACATTCCGGAAACCACAATCCTGTAGTCAATGTTACCCAAAAGGTTAAGAACAGGCAAAAGTCACACAGAGATCAAGAAACACATACTGTCAACCTAATCAACCTTGAAATAAATCAATAGATCGCTTTTGTAAAGTGTTTTTCATTCCTTTAGTAAGATTAACCAGTTTTGAACACTTTTATGGTGTTCGTCCCAATGTTCCCGTACGGGAACAATCAACTTAAACGATTTTTTTCTACTTTTAAAATTTTACTTTTCTAACAAACTTTTTTTGGTATAAGTATGGCAGCATCATTTTAAATTTTGAAAATATCACATATGCACTTTTTAACGTTTTTGTCTGAAAAACGAATTTTTAACCTTTTTTGGGACATTACCATTTCACAGACACACATTGCACACGTTTTCTCTCCCTACCAAATTGTAGGTAATTATATCAATATCAAAATGGCCAAAACAAAACAAAAATTTATTGTAAGGAAAAAAAGTTACAGGAGTTTAAAGGACATGTTCCCATATGGGAACACTGGGAGGAAAAAGGTTAAAGCCACATTCATATGGAGACTTGCCTGACTTGAAAGTCTTTCATGTGAATCTTAAAGTGATGAAAACAAAGAAAAAACAGATAACGATGTCAAACAAAATTTAGCTTTCATTCAAAGATTCAAGATTTATTGATTTAACTTCTTCAAAGACCTCATTTTATCGTTTATGACGTTATGATATGTAATGCAAACAGAAGAGAACGTTTGCATTGTGTTTATCTAACATTTTTTAATGTTATTGTCGTGATATTGATAAAAACTAATTGTCTAATGTGTATTTACATCCGGAGGATGTCTATGGTGATTGTTTGTGCACAAGAGAAATATCCATATCGGAGAGTGAACAGAACGTGCTCTGTGTTACTAGTGCTGAAATATACATCCATTATTGGCTAATTTATGGATTTCTATCGTCCTTAATTATGTTCATGTTGACCATCAAACAACAATCAAGTTGGCCCCGAATTCGCAATTTAATTAGTTTTACTTCAAATCTTCCTCTAATGCCAACTGACAGGAGACAACCATCTGCATTGTTCAAGCACAGGACTTGTCAGGGTATTTGCTGACATTTCGAAAAAGATAATTTAATCATGTTTAGATACCTGTCATACAGTCAAATGTCATTAACATGCTAACCAGAATATCTCAATATTGTTACGATGCTCTTGATCGTTTCACTTAAACTAAATCGGTACAGATTTTTGTCGAATCTGACAAGCATCTTAACGATTTAAATCGTTGCCAACTAGCAATTCACTATCTACGTGGATTAAAGGTGAGCTCATAACTCACTTCCATTACTGCTGTGTTCTATATACGTTTTTTGAAGTAGATGTGCAATATTCAGATAAGTATTGAAGTACTTATCTCTGACGTTTATCATCATGAGTCTTCTTCCTAATGCATCCAGTGTTCATTACAACAAAAGAGTTATGGGGAGTAGACTGCGATTATCTACTAATTAATGTGTGGAAAAGACTCCACCATGTAAACTTTCAAGTGCCGTCATTGGTCTGTTGATTGATAACCATATCTGACAAACATATCTGGAAGAACTGGTCTTGGCGAAAATACATCTTCAGCCATATATCGACAAAACAAATGACAACACTTCCATGTTGTTGTCCTTTCTAGGAATTATCTAAGAATAAAAACCGAAATGCATTGGTATAAAAAAATTTACATAACGTTGCAGTAATATCATTTTTTAGTTTACAACATGTGTCAATGTACTGTCGTTTTCTGGACATCTCTGTGATTAAACAACCATCAATGGTGTGAGGGCTTAGAGCTGCTTACCTTATGTTTGTACACTTACCTGCATGTGCCTATATATCTCCAGAGTGTGCAGCTATCATATAATCGAGTAAAATGCCTTTGAGTCATAGTAGCAACGCAAAAGAATATGTTGATATGTCACTTCAGAAGATAGGATTTATTTATTGAACGCCAATACATTTATGCAATGCATAACAGTACATCCTTCAGTTTGGGCAGAACAAAATAGGAACAAGGGGTCATAGTTCCTAAAACTCTGTTGATATGTTTCCCTACAAAATCATTTTAAGTGTTTAACAACATTAATACAACTCATATCCTTACAACGTCCAAAGCGTACTAAAACGTATCGTTTTGTGGCCTAAACACTGGTATGTTCCCTGAAGAAGGGCCAAGCGTACTCAAACGTGTCAAAATGTAAGTTCTCAGGTGCCACAATGCGTAATTATGTCTTGGTTTATGATTTGTAAGGTTCCATGTTTGTGAAGCCAGTAGTACAACTCATCATTGGGACGTAACTATGTTCTGAAGACATTTCCTGATAATATTATTAGTTTATGACGAAATAATGGAAATGGGTTTGTTACGAATGTTTACACATTGTCTGTTTTGGTCTCTGCAGTGAATGCGTGTTGTGAGTGATACATCCCGGTTTGAATATGAGAGTGTGATACCATCACTGTAATTCAAAATGTGTTAACAATACGTCTTGACCCGGTTTGGCATCAGTGTATAATAGATGAGATAAATCTGTCAAAGCATAAATTAAGGACTGTATTACAAATCATTTCCTTTGCCAAAGCGTCTTTAAACGTATCATGAAACGCTGAAATACCCTAGGCATTTAAATCTCGATACTATTTCGTTCTCTACAATGTACATTATCTAATTCAAAGTAATTACTATGTACAAAATAAATGTACCTATATTATACATAAATCACTGGTGTCAGACAATTCTTTTCACTTTCTTGATATTTTTAACTGGCTAAAAATTCTTTTAGAGATTTAAAGACTTTTCTTCTACAAACACCTCAAATATGCAGAGTACAAAGTCTTAAAGGGACAGTAGCACGTTTTAGGGGGGGATATAAGGTGATGACAGGAAAATGAAAATTAATGGTTTCAATTGAAAGACAATGTATTTAAACTAAATGGAGCAGTTATAATTCAAATATTTAACGTAAAGTTTAGCAATGCGATTCCTTTTTCTTACACAAAATGAATAAAAGGTGTTCACAAAAAATGGCCGCCAATGGATTTAATGTGAATCTTCATACTTTGTTCTCTGACTATGGATGATTGACTTGTGTAATGAGATTGTTGGCACTGTCAAAATAATACATTTAACATTAACTTACAATTATCAATGAACATTTTAAAATATAAAATTATCAAAAACCGTGCTACTGCCCCTTTAAATAGCTACCCTTCATGTTTTTTCAAATAAAGAAGGTAATCAGAACTTCATCTAAGTTTGTACAATGGATTTATCAAATAACCTAATCTTCTTGTTTTTTGCTCTACAGTTTTAGGGCACATTCTTTAAAATATATTTTTATCAATTGCTTAAAATAGGACATTTTGAAAACATTATAATTGGTTATCTTAGTTATAACTATAAAGAGACGTCAAAGGTGACAAATCTTTTCATTTGGTCATTCATTAGTAAATTCTTTTTTAAATAATTCAGTTTTTATTTTCATATTATATTTTTAAGGTGCAACGTATTTTTGACTTTATAAAATCAAATAAAAAATAAATTTTTATAAATTTATGAAATATATCTATGATATGGGAGTCAATATGGACCTTGTTAATAAAAATGAAAAATAAATATATCCTTAATTATTCTGCTTCATAATCTATATGTACACAAAATGTGTCTAGCACATCAAAATCGATTGTTATATCTAAAACATTAAAACAAATATTCATTCATTGAGGTAAAAGGTTATGAGCCACACTCAAAGTGTAACGGACGTGCAGACAGACGGACGGTGCCCATTTATATAAACCCCCGCACATTCGTTGTTTCGGGAGATAAAAATGCTTTCCAAACTTTGATCGATATTCCTATGATTAAATCAGTTTCCAGTTAGGCGTTTCCTTGTTTGAGAAGTATATTAAACCTGTTTGTTAAAGCAACGACAAAATCTGAGAAGACCAAAATTTGATTCGTTTGAGATAGGATTGGCAGTTCAACAATGAAACACTACTGGGAGCGGCTTTTGTATACATGGACAATGGGTGTTATTTTTCAGTCCTGTAGAAGATATTTCATTGACGGCCAATACAAACTACTTGCCCAACTTAAGTACACCGCTGTCTAAAAATAAGGGCGAAATTGGTCCTTCTTATTAATATGTTTTTCAAACGTTTGAAGATAGCATGTGTGAGGTTAAGCATACCCCAATACTACTATTTAAAGAAGCCCTGATGAACTAATATATCAGCGCCAAAGAGTCTTTATATAATGTACATACACAATCAGCTTCTCACAAGAGTTGACATGTGGCATGGTGGCTGATGATTGACGATGAACAGCAAACGGAAGAAGTCGAGAGCAATCAGCATGTCATATGTAGACGAGCTAGCGGAACTGGCTTCCCCAGACTCGGATATTACTCTATTGAAGCATCGCACCTGCTCTTTATCATGTCTGAAACATGAATATCTGTCAACTCTACCTGTTAGTAGGTTTCCTCGTTCACACAAAACTTTAACCTAAAACGAATCCTTCACCCAACTCACTGCGCAATAGTTAGCAGCTTTGAAAAGGTTATGTGTACAATCCAGCGTGTTAAAACACTTGTATGTGTGGATTTACATCTCGTATGTATATGTAAAATATACAATCGAATTTTACTTTTCTTCGATTCATCCATTGACTGTCACAGGAAACATGGTACACTTTGGTTTGAACATGTTCCCCGAAACTGACTCCTTATCTTGTTATCAATGAACCTCAAACACTTGTAGTCATTAAAAATAGACATATCTTTATTTCGTTCAAACATTTATAAATACACCATGGTAAAATTCATTGTTGTCAAAAACGAATAACGTAACAAGTTAAACACACTGACAAGAATTCAAAAGTAGCACTTACTGTGATTTCATAGATCGCATTTACACTACATTGTCGCACATTACCGAAACATTTGCAACATTAGAATACAAAAACAGCTGCCACATTCCGAAAAAGGCAATGAAGTCTAGTCCTCGTGACGCTCCTATCATATCTGTAGTAAAGGATTCCAGTTTAGAGGGGTCGGGTCTAAACTGTAACTCTTTCCTTTTAATTTGTTAGCATTAACAATCGTTCTAGTACCTTGCGTACTCAATTGTTCTTAATAAAAGGTTCGATCGTAACATTATGAAAAAATGTAAGATAAGCATCCTTACTTAAAAGATTTATTCAATATGGTGATGAAAAGCTGACATTTAAAAGTGCAAATGTGAATATATAAATCACCATCGGTCATTATATTGAAAGATAGGTAGTGAGTTCAACAAATACATTTATCATAAACAACTTATATAGCTTGTGAAATATCTTCAGCAACATCAAACATGGCCTCATGTATCTTTGGAAAGGTCACATTAATGTACATGGAAAGTATATGTATTAATGTTTTATAATCTCGTCCGATCTGTTTTATTACCCTCATGTATCTTGTAGACATATTGATAAGTTTCATGATGTTTTAAAGTTTGAAATACAAAATCATAATTGCATTAAAAAATCTGTCCTATCGTCAGACCAACATATACATGAATGTTTACCATTACATAAGGCATAAAGAGATAAAAAGATTAACATCAAGACTGGAAAACGAACAGTATAAATACTCATAAACTTTTCATTCAATGCGAAAATTTTGGTAGATATTAACACTGTAGTCAATCAAGTACCTTGAATGTTGCTACCAGAAAACGTTTACATCATATCACAGAAATGAAGATGAATAACGATGAAACCTAGATTTCCTTCCTCGAATATTATGACATGAATTATACAAGATTATTAAATCAGTTACATCAAACAAAGATTTGATAAAGAAGTTTAGTATAAGAGGCACTCCTGCATTTTTGTTCTGGAGCAGTTTTGTACAACTCAGTTGCCAAACTACTGACTGGATTCGAACCTGGGACATCTTGCTGCGGAAACAAACTCACTCTCAGTCCACTTTAGGCCATAATAAACGGAAAGTCCAGAATTGTTATTTGGCCTTACTGTTGTCCTTTGAAGCTCCTTCTTGCATGGATAATGTCTCTATATAACATAATGTACCAAATGTATTTTGTCGTTGTTTGCTATAGTGTCGTCAGTTACTTCATAGTGTACTCTGTGGTGAATCTGTAAACCTTTTAAATATATCTAACATATCATATCTGCCTTTGGTTTATTTTGATGAAATCGAAGCATATATGATCAAATCATTAAATTCGTTAACTTTATTTTTGTATGCAGTAATCTGTGTTTAACAAAAACTTGAATGCTCTTATTTATTAGGTGTGTTTGATGGAAGCGATATTTTTAATTTTATACTCTGTTAATGGACGACTTCGGTGCCAGATCAAGTCGCAGCTCACACGTGACCGTGCACAAGAAACTTATCCGTGCAAGAGGAAGCTGCATATGTCATAAGGCGGTATCACGTGACTGACAGGGTCGAGCTGACACTGACACCTCCTTGGGTATGGTGGAGATGAGTAAACTCACGTCTGCGTTCCGACTGGACCTTCTGAAGATCAGCATATAGTTGGAGCATTTGTACGACGGGTTGTGCACACACAGTCTGCGCAGATCGCGCTTGAAGTTGGTGTTGAACCACCCGTAGATGACAGGATTAACACACACCGAGGTGAAGGCAACCAGTACACACACTGCGTGAATCAAGGGGAAATCTGTCTCTTCGAATGTCCGGTAGTCAATATCAGCTATGATATTCACAAGGGTCAACGGAAGCCAAGACAGAACAAACGAAACCGCCATACTGGTCAGAAGGAGAATGTTCTTCCTGTGGCGGGACAACTTCCGTCGGATGTTGTGCAGGTCTTGCATCTGCGCACTGCGGGTGTGTATCCTCACTCCCAGGTATTGACAGATCTTGACGTGAAGAGTAACAATGGCAATCATTGGAGACAGGTACTGAATCAGCAGCACGATCACAGTGTAAATAGTCAGGAGCACATAAGAGAACCATTTCTCCCGGCAGATATAGTACAGCACCTCACCCCTCTTGTAGCCCGGGACCTCCTCGACCTGGTGGGTGAGAAATATTGGTAGAGCCACGAATAAGGAAACTGCCCATATTGAGGGAATAACATAGCGGGTTATTTTCTTATTTCTTTCTTTTCTGTTGGTATATAATATCGCTTGATAGCGGTCAACGGATAGAGCTAATATTGTCAATGTGGACACAAGAACATATGTGGTTTGTAATGTTGGCACCAATTTACACATGAACTCTCCGATGTCCCAGTTCTTCAGTATCATCCGCAGTATGAGGAAGGGTTTACACAGGATACAGGTGAGAATATCCGACATGGCCAGGTTGAAGATGTACCAGTTCCTGCTGGACTGGGAGGATCTCTTCCTGAGGATCACAAGGGCCACTGTTACATTCCCCGTTATTCCTATCAACATCATCAAGGAAAAGCTGATTATCAAGCACAGCTCAGTTAAACCTCCAAACCAGCGGTCCGATTCCTTGTACTCTGTTGTTACCTTCAGGAAATCCTCCAATGAATAATTTGCTGGGATTTCAAAATTGGAGAAATCCAGGTATTCGTAGAGGTCGGCTGGCAGAAAAGCCCCGAGTGTTTTGTTACCTGTCATTGCGAATTGTCTGTCAGCTTACACTTGCTTGTCTGAAGTAAGGTCCTTCCCGCCTTAGTCTCATATCTGAAAGGATAGTTAAAGTTAATAATAAAGGGAACGATAATAATAGTATTAGGCCTAGAAAAAAAGTAATTTATTTCTGGTTTCAACCCGCGTCAGTTTCAAACCCCGCATCAAGCTTTTTTTCAGTTGTTGACAAGGGGAAAATGGAAATGTAGTCCAGAGGCCCAAAATAAACATTGAAACTTAAACGTTTATCATTTAACTCCTTTCTGTTCGTGTAGGTCTTCAAAGACACAGTTATAAAGTGATCCTAAGTTATTTTTACCTAGTTTTTCAAATTTCGTAAAATGATTTTCATATTCAGTTATAAAAAGATATTTGGAAATAATAAATACCCCACGCCATCAGATCATTTTTGCCTCTATGCAAAAACCAAAATATTTTTTTAATATGTTTTGCGCCTTATCTAAAACAAAATGTGAGTAAAAGTGACAATGCACAATAAGGCGAGAATACTGTTTCCAAAAAAATGTATGATTAACTAATAGACGCTGATTTAATCATGATAAAAAATCATTTCAAAGAAGAACAATGAGATTGTAAACTTAATTCATTTCAGCTCTATCAGCTAATGATGTTTGCTATTCTCTACGTGCTGGATACTAATGCATATCTCTGAATAAAATAAGGACACCATGAAAACCAAACAAAACCATCATGACCAAACAGGTTTCTAAAATTCTGTAATTAAAGACAATTTCATACCATTATTTATTTACTGGTTCCAAATGATTAAATCAGAAGACTTTCCCCCTTTTAATTTTCTACATGCCTTTGCTTATCTGTTTGAACTGATGAATTCAAACTGCACTATTCACGACCTATAAGTACTTTTATGGTGTGTGCCAAAACATGTTTTTTAAATGACATGATCCATAGGTTAAATGTACATACTCTGTGTTGGAAAGCAGCTGATTGGCCGGTACAGTAGGAGAGCTGACGTGGTCTTCACGCTTGATGTGTTGATTTAGGAGGGCTTGATCGATCTATCTGAAAATGGACACATCTGTTACTCACGAATACTTAATAAACATACATTTATGTGGAATCGATGCTGAGCCATTAACCACTGCACTGTTTTCAACTCAAATTTCAATTAGGGAAGGCTACCAAATGCTGTGGGTCTATTAATTGAACACATATCACGTGCCATATGTTCGTGTGGTGATCATCCTATGATTATATTGTTAAAGTTGCGTTTTACATATCAGGATATGTTCTCATTAGTATATGTGATATTTAAATGGACAGGAGATCCAGTTTTGTTATAACTGCTTTTGGTGGTTGTTAGGTTAGATTTGAATATCTTTTTTTACGAACAAATAAAAAGGTTTTACAAGCTGTTTCGAGAAGATATAAAAGAATACTGTTTTTCTGTTAACTAAGTTTTTCAACAATTTCATGTGACAGAATTTCAAAGAAAACACTAACGTAGAGATTATAGAATTAACTCTATAATTGTTCCTACCTAGCATCTAACATAAGCTGAACTGTTAAGATGTTCAGCATTAAGTGGAGTCTTTCAGACAGTATTGCAGGTAGATTACAGCTAGCTAGATGCTTAATTGACCGAGTCGACATTGGGAAGTTGTAAAGCTGCATGAGCCAAAAGATCATCGCCGACTTAGGGAAGCTTATTTGTTCCAAATTTTACCATAAAACCTCTGACCAAAATAGAATCTACTCAGAAATATGATACTTTGATGAGTTACAAATGTGTTTCGAAGTGACTTAGTAATTTGTTAAATATTTGTCAGTAATTCATCTGAATTGTAGAGGAGAGCTCTAATAGTCTTTCGAAAATTGGATTAATCCGTCGGGCAATTTATTGGCTTTTTTGCACGCATAGTTAAATTTTTACTACTTAAGTTATTTTCTGGAATTTATCATGTTTAAGGTCATTCGATTTGATTGCGTTATGGTTGCCCTACAATGTACATCACATTTGACCGTATCGTTCAGGGAATTGACCTTAAAATTGTATTTAGTTCGTGAAGGTAAAAACTTTAAAACCGCTGTGCAAATTGTGCAAATCCATGTAGCATTTTGCAAGGCACTTGATCCACTTTCCATCCAGCTGTTAAACTGGGCAAGACAATCATCATCATTTTTATTAATATCATCAGAGAATGAAAGTATACGAAGTTTCTTTGTATTTAAATTTCGACCTACGAGTGAGTAACTATTTGGAGAACAAGTCTGGTATGTTTCATGTTACAATATAGCATAATCTTCTGTCTCTATTACACTCAAGCCGAAATAGAAAGGACACAAAAATACATTGTAAGAAGGATTAACTGCTAACCCAAGATATTACAGTAACGGAAAGTGACATAATTGTTTTTCTTATCCAAACCACACTCAGGTCTAATATATGCAGAGATCAGGATGATAAACAAGGGTTAAGTAAATTTAATCAGTTTCTTATTGAAGAAAGGAGATATTATCCTATATATTTCAAAGTGCACAAGACATATGAGAAAGGTAGTAACGTTTCGTTGGAACCAATTATCTTAATATTTAATTACTTTATCTATGCTACGAATATATAACATACATATCATGCAGTTTGGAATGTGCGCCTATCAAGAGAGATTAGTTTTGTTATTTTGTTCTGTGATGTTATCTTACAGGTCTATTTACACTATGCTAGTTTCAACTCAGAGTGACTGAAAAACATAAATAATAATTAATCATGTTATTGATACATAAAAACTATAAGAATGTACAGTATCAATTCCCATGGAGAGTTCAATCATCGGTTATCTAGGCTTTATTTGCCTACAATGTTTTATTTATTAATGAGGTTAGACTTCCCTCTGGTCGTATTGATAAACAGCCTGATCTTATTGTGATTGTCATTTCATTCATTGTAGATTCAGCTGAACATTGGCCAACAAGTCATCTGTGAATAACCATTAGAAACAGAAATAGATATGGGAGGTGATTATACTCTCTAAATATAGTTCTCCAGTCACAGTCAGCATCCACCAGTATCTACGTGTTTCCCTCAAGTAGACTCACATTGAATTTGAAGACTTTGCACGGACGTACGAACAAACATTGCTAAAAACACATTTACCCTTTCCGCTTTGCGGCGAGAAAAATATCATTCAATTACAAGAAATGGGACATTAGGTTTCCATCAAAAGAATTGACGTCAAATGCAATATAGAGAACAATTTCATATTTCAGTATTGTTTTGTTATGATTCGCATAGTTCATCAAGGAACTGTGTATTATATGAGAACAAATGGATAACAGATCAGATAGGATAGATAGGAAGCATGAAGACAGATGGCGGACACACGCCTTAAAAGACCAGTTTTGATGATGCAAGTTAACCGCAAATACAATAACACATATTGCAGCACTTTAACAAAATATTTGGTGTCTACTTAATGTTTTATTAAGTTATATTTCAATGCAGGGATCATTTACACGTTCACTACCCCTATATATTTAAACTGTTGTCAATGTTTATTTATTTTTACATATGACATGTCTGATGATGTTATATCAACATTGATTTGGAAGAATGTTTTTAACATCAAAACATTTTAAGACATTTAACAATAATTGAAAGTATTCTGTGAACGATGAGTTAACCCTTGCTCTGATCACTTTGAGAATACAACACCAAACTAAAGATATTTGTAATAGATTTGATGAATTCAACTGAAGAGTGTACTTCCTTTTGCCTTTCAGTTGACAAATGTAGTTCTACAAATAATCGTTATGGGTTACCAATTGATCGGTATAAACCAAACATAACAGTCTCCATGTAGGGCTGAGGAATTTGTCAAATTGATTGTTTGTATCTTGTTTACTAAACCCGTTATTAAGGACGTATAACAGGTAAATGGATTGCCTTATTAATACCCCAATTGGAGATAATGCTGTTATATACATTGCATGATGTGGGTTAAAGAACGTAATCATTATTGATGTCATAATGATAGCGCCATGAGATACGTTGAATATGTTCATTATTAGTAATAGAGTTGCAATAACAAGAGCTTCAAATGAAATACTCATGAAATTCGGCCCTGGTTGATTAATAAATATTTCTATTTCAAATAGGGCTATTCTTTCAATAATTTGAACAAAAGGCATTTAAACATGTTCAAAGGAAGAAGTTGCTAAGTGAACTTAGCATGGAGAGCACAATCGTATCATTTGCAGCAAAGCTGAAGAAATATAATCGTCGTGTGAACGTAAAAGTGTGACTATTATAGCGAAATAAATTAGAACAGAAGGCAAGGTAAGGTAAGAGTAGATTCTGATGAAGTAGTTGTTAAACAGAAAAAGCATTGAATAATGGTCCGTACTTAACATATTCAGGTGTCCAATTGTACAGCTCGCTGAGTGTATTGTGGATAAAGTGCCTTGCTCAAAAATAAAACCGAGTCTCAAAATGTTCTACTTGATTCGAACCCGGGTCTTTGGCGTGACAGGCCAGTACGCTAACAACTACACCACCGCACCACCTCAAAAATATTTCATGGGATCTCATGCTCCCATGGCGCTCTTAATTCTATAACGATGACTTAGTAAAATTGGGATATTTAATGGTTCAAAAGTTTACCTCTTTCTTATTACGATTAGAAGTCGAACATGAATTGCTGCCGAAGAGCCTACTAAGTTCAAAAACAAAAGGTGATATGGCCATTGTAAAGTTTTGGCTCCGTTTCTACAATATGAGATTGCACAGTGACAAAAACTAATATCAGCCTAAAGCGAAAACAATTCTAACAGAATCGCAAGTCACATGGAAAATCTAATATCGTCAACATGTATTCTAGCAGCATCTAGAAATAAGACACCAATATATTTTGCACTTCACATGTTTGTCTTTCATCTAAAATCGTTCATTCTGGAAGATCAAACAAAACGGCTGCTGGAACGACTCGATAACGTAAACACACACACATATTAATTTTAATGCTTCTCTTCACAAGAATCAATATAAAATTATTAATAACCATTAATTTGATACCTCAAAGTGAACTTAATACCGTTTGAGATGCCAGATTTAAATACTTACCCGTCTTGAAAATATCGACGCAGAATTGATTTTTAAACAAGAAAGGTTGTATGTAGAAAGATCAAACAATCAAGCGATATAGAACACTTCAATGCTTTCACCACTGTCAAATGCAACCTGTTTTGTTATACAACAATAAACTAATCATTTTTACATCTTGGTTATGTGTAAACAGGTAAAGTAGGGAAACGTTCTTTGACAGCAATAAATAAAAGTTAGCTGTAAGTTGTAATAAACGCTATTAAAACAAGTTGCTTCTTCATTGTAAAACGTAGCGTGCAACATTTTGACAAGTTTTGCCCTTTTTAACGTGTGTTAGTATTGTTTCTGTCAGAAACAGGAAAATTTGTTGTCAGGTTTCCTATGTGACACTGAATAATTAAAGTCAATTCCAGAACCGATCATTTAATTAAGTCTGTCAAACTTTCACTGGGCTGAAATCTACGAAACACCTGGGGCCAGCTGGAATGTTGGTGAAAATCAGAAGTTTATCTTCAGATAGGCAGTGAGATATTGCCGGATACTACTACTAGTAAAGTTCTTACCTTTGATCTGTCCTCAGATGAGGGAAAGTGAGGATTTATAAGTTGTATAAACGATCTACATGTCAGTGTAGAAGGTTTTCTTTACACCATATCTTCAGGCCTGAATGTACATTCTAACATTTTAACTGATTAGCGTTGTCATAATGGATTAGAGTTATCGGGTAATGTTGTCTGAGGCATGATGTAATTTGCCTTATTGGGGAAGGCTGGTTTGAAGATTACTTGGTTATAATAATTAATGATTCTTTCTTTTTATATATATATTCGATGTCCATGCAATATGTGCTATCTCTCTGTTGATTTCTCAAGATGAATGCATTTTGCTGTGGTTAACACGCTGTAACAATCACTATGTATTTCTCATTGGTAAAAACGAACCAATGTTCAGTCATCTTTCATTTCAACAGAACATTTGATTATTAATACATAAAAGTATCCCGTCAATTGGTATTGGAGTTCATAATATTCCTATGATTGACTCTGTCGCTCTCTTCCTTATAGTCAATTGATTCACACTTGATTCTGTCATCGCCTAATTACACCAAGTATATGCCCAGGCATTTTATTTAAATGGGATTGGTTTCACTGAGACATGTTTACATAAACATTTTAATTAAGAGTATTTAATTGGAAAGTGAATAGTATATTGCTGACAGTCGATGACACAGAATAATATATGATAATCTAGAAATAATAGAAACAATACTCTAAACTCTAAACACTGAAATTGACATGTTTAAGCATAAGTCTAATTGGAATCAAATCAAATACGTTGCCATGTGCATTTATGATAGAATAGTACAACGTACGGGATCTCTACTGTGTTCATGTGCAACCATTAATATTGTGCATCTATTTAATGATAGATTGTTTCACTCTTCGCAAAAGTAGCATTCATTGCGAAACATAATTGGATTGTATTTGGACATGTTAGGTTATTGTTACCCTTAGTGTTTAGCTCATGAATGAAAGTTATTAGCTGCAGCTGTTCGTAGCATATGTATATAGATTCATAATTATTTCATCTTTTAAGCGCCATACATCGGTCAATAGGCAATTTACATAGATAAGAGTTATGAAAGATGAAATAATAAATTATTCAAGTGTCGTAATTGTTTAATGCAATGGGTCAATTAAATTTTAAGGATTATACAAGTTTGAATAGTGAGCTGGATTAAATTGGCCTCAAAAGAACTGTAAGACTTGATACGGCCTGGTCTCACCAGGAACCATATATACATAAATAACTTAATTAAGCACCCAATAGGAATATTTTGATTGATGTGAACTATTGACCACTCCAGATATAAAGATTACTTTATAAAGACTATTTTATCTCATTAAAAATTCCTTATATGCACAAATAATGAACATATGAGGAAAATGTGATGGCACAGAAATTTGGCCAACTGTCATTGGGGAGAATCTACAGTTAAGCATCGGATTATTTAAATCAAAATTATTTGTTTTATCCCTAGTTGACATTCATACACAAACGTTTTTTTACCATACATGATAAGAGGCTAACAGGTGGATATTTTTTCATCAATAATTGAGAAAAGCCTAAGATCTTTTTTACTCATCAACTTCAAAACATTCAATTCAACTTCAATTTCAAAATAACTTTTGTTTCAAATAACCTACTTTCTAAGAAACTTTTAACTGATAAATTATAGAAAGATCATTTTGATAAGTTGTTTATTGAAAATCTTATAATGTAATTGTAGTGTTATTGATAAATTTTGGGCCATTTTAGTTACCATTCTTTATTTATTATTTACCTCCGGAAGAGTGTCAATGTTTGTGCACAAGGGAAAGATCCGTATCGAAGAGTATACAGAACGTGCCCTGTGAACTAGATGCTGAAATATACATCCAGTATTGGGTACTTTATCAATCTTCATCTTCATTATCCATTTTCATGTTGACCCACAAACGAAAATCAAACTTTCCCTGAATTCACAATTTGATTAGCTTATACTTCACACCCCTTTCATGCCAACTGACACAAGACAACCAGACATACTTTCTAAATAGTCTTCGATCATAGTCAGAGGACATGCCAGGGAATTGACTAAATTTCCGAGAAACCGTCCGATAAAACAGCTTAATCACCTTTAGTTTTATATTGAAAGAGCAAAGACAGCAACAAATATTTGATCTGATCAATAATTGATCTGTTCTGATCATAATCTACAGTAAAATGCGCAGAATATATAGATTAAACAATCTTAATTATTATCGGTGAACTGCGTTATCTATCAAAAGTTTGCTGATCACTCACTTTGACTGGATGTGCAATAATCTTTAAACCTATATTTATACTTTTAATGTAGACATCACAAGATATGTGGTTATCATATAGTTTCGGAACGTGGTTAGGTCGTAATGTGTCCACATTTTGCATAATGGCATCAAACTTTTGCTCTTTCATGATCGACTTGCACACCATCACAGTTGCATGTGACATACACATATCGAGATAGCTGTATTATCGAAAATATATCGATTGGTGATGATTTAGTTTAAATCCATTGTCTTTCAATTGGAACCATTAATTTTCATTTTCCAGACATCACCTTACATGCCCCCTAAAACGTGCTACTGCCCCATTGAAACATAGCCCATTAAATATAAAAAGAAAAAAGTTTGTAAGTTTTTTCATTTTGCCCAAAGTCAGAAAATAATATTACATTGCTTTGTACATTTCATGATGTTAAAACAACGATTTCGTTTTGTGTATATTTAAACTAGATTAATGAAGCTTACAATGAAAACACAATGTAAATAAAGGTGATTTCATATATTTATAATTTGTCATTCGAACTTATTTCATTACAAAAATAGGAAACTATCAACTTTGAAATGTTTGTGATACCACATGGTTACTGTAAAAGGGACGTGAATATTTTTTGAATTGATGTAAACAGTTAAAACAGCGGATCGCGAAAGACGTTGTAATCGGCTTCGATGTAGTCAGTGCTTGTTCATATACAACAAAATCTCGTATGAACGGAAATAGTCGGATATTTGGCACTTTCATGAAATTTTCTTATCATAAATTGTCATGAATGAGAGAAAATTTATATCCTGATAAGTATTCATAACTTGTCAAAACAGAATGATAAGTATTCATGTAAATACCTCTGACGCATACCATCATGCATCTGCTTCCCAATACGTACAACGGTAAGTACTCTTATATCTACTAATAAAGGTATGTATTGTAAAGGCCCCTCCTTATAGACTGTCAAGTGTCACCAGTAGTCTGTTGATTAAGAACCTTATCTGACAAACATATAGGTAATTCCACGTTTTGAAAAGTTTCCTGATAAATGCAAGTAAATGCTAAATGAATTATTTTGACAGTGTTAAAAATATCATTACACAAGCCAATCAAGGACAAAGTATGAAGATTCACAAAAATCCATTGGTGGCCATTTTGTGTGAACACCTTTAATTCATTTTGTGCAAGGAAAAGGTATCGCATTGCTAAACACATTTTCCTGACACTGCCTTATATTCGTCCTAAAACGTGCTACTGCCCCTTTAATATATTGACATAACAAATTACGACGACAGTACCATCCCATACTACGTCCAACCATCTACTCGCAATAGCAATGTCTCGAGCAAAGTTTACTGTTTGATTGACTAATGCGATTGTAGTAATCACGTAACATATCAGCACGTTTCACATAACCAAACTTGATAATACCTATCGTTTACTTCGATCTTGATCACTACTCCTGAACTATTAACGCCGTGCGTCTCAACATCAGGGTCAACAGAGAAGCAAAGTAATCACTTTTATACATTAATATTTAGCACAGAAGTGACATAAATCATTATTATTCGTTCCCTGGAATCACACGATATGAATTAGGCTGACTGATCGATGACAGCACAACGCATATGTCATGGCTTTCAGCTAACTAGTCTGGTACACGTGTCATGTCTAATTAGAATTTATTGCAATAGAAGTACATTGACAGCTTACCCTTTGTGCTCGTCTACAAGGAATTGACATTTTATCAATGTCAGTTTTGTCATATATACAAGATTCCTATAATGTCAATGTGGTCAAAAACTCATCCACAGCTTATTGTGCACTAATTATCTGTCATATTTACTGTGTATATTAACAAATGTTTCAGTAAACTTTATAATACAAGCTATATTGATTGATGTCTCTGCGAAACTAAGGGCCAAAAGGGGAGCATATGTAGTCACATTTTAAACATCTATGTAGAAAAGTGGTTAAAGCCTTAGTATTAATTTTTCGACATCAATTATAAAAGCACATGCATTTTTATGAGATGGATTTATATCCAATTATGTTTATGTTTAAAGAGGATATTAAAATGCAACTGCATTACATATAATCCGGCATGCTTAAAATTAAAATTGCAGGTAAACAAAAAGATAAGCAATATCTTTAACGGGATAGATAAGTGTTTTACACAGGAACTGTAAGACAACAGTAATTTATTAAAGGCTATCATTCAGATAATCCAGAAATATCCCAACGTACCTTATGTCCATAAAGCAGGGGCGATTATCAGGGTCATGGTTAGTTATCCGAGATATACAGGTGTTGGTTTCCCAGGGAGAAATCGTGTCTGTAGCAGATTCCATATCACAAACACGTCATAATAATAAAGAAGTTGAACAATCATATAGCGTTGTTATGTGAAACATACTTCATATATATAATGAATTAATTGTACATGCTTTTATGCTGAACCACTGGTATCACCCAAACCGGAATATACGAAATCAAAGTTAAGAAAGTTTGACACTTTCATTTCGAGCGGAAAAGCTGACGAAAGTAGAACATGGACACCGGCGATATCACTGAGGATGACATTTGGTGACAGCTCGTGCACAAGAAGGGGTCTATGATAGCATCCGTTAACAAGAAGGCACTCCGTCCCAACAAGTACCCAGTGCGAGTTAGTTAACTTTCTTCAAGAGAGCATTGTGCCGCTGCTACCACTGTGGTGTGTGTTAGAGTTCTGAGAGGGAGATATCCTCCACACAGCGCGGCTTCCTCCAGCCATATGGGAGCAGGTATTGATCCGTCTACGCTTAACATCCATATAATCCTAGCGCTGCTAACGCCTCGTCACTACAGCCAATTGATGTAATCCAGCCTTTTTATGAGCTTTAATCCTCCTTATTAGAGTTTTCCACCAGCCAATATTGACATTCTTTATAATTAACTTAACACAGCGGACATGGTTTTTGGATCGCAATGGATGTTGTTTGTTCTTTTCAATATGATTAATGTTATTAAACCATTCCCAGTGTAAGTGAAGATGATTTATTAAAATGTAGACAATACACAGCGTTGCACAGTTTTTTGTTTTTACCTGCGGCTTTGGGATGCATTCGGAAATATGATGAATAAAGCGTTTTCGTTTATCTTTATTTAAGCTCACACGACTGAAAGGCCCGTTTGGCTATTGGCATGGCATTGTGTCCGGAGTCCGTCCGTCCCTTCCAACACTTTGCGCATTTTCGTCTCTTCTCCAGACGCAAAGGCCTACAAAGCTGAAACTTTGTGTACGTACTCCTTGACTTGTGAGGATCATATTTAACAGCTTTTGTGTGCCTCTGACTTTAAACCTATGAACATATTTTTCTCCAGAAGCATAAGGCCAAAAAAGCTAAAACATTGTTTACAGACTACTTGACTATGGGTACCATTTACAGCTTTGGTGACCCTATTGTGAACCGTTTAGATCATAAACCCTCAATTATCAATTGCAGATTTTCCAGTAGCCACCTTCTAAAATTTGGTTGGTCACTTTCTAAAATGCGCACATCATGACCAAGTGGCCCTTGAATTTTGCTTTGAACACTACAACAAGGAACATTGAAAATAAAGCCTGATGAGCTGCAGAGACATTCCTCAATTTTTCTAGGTTTGGAAATGCGAATATATTGCTTTACGTGCACCAACAACAAACACAATATTTTCCGGTAATAAAACGAGTTGGTGATTGAACAGTGAAAGAATAGTAAAATGCGATGTTGTTTCATTATCAATTAGGAAATGGGAAAACAGACCATTGCTGGATTAATTGATTTATTCATAAGAACAACAAATCATAAACAAAGATCCTCCATATTCCTCCAGATTTAATTAATTAATTAGAAATATTGATTGTAATAAACTTTGCCGCTCTAGCATATCAAACAAAAATCTGTTTGCATGGTTGTAATCGATAACGAATTCTAAATTCGTCTTAAACACAATTGTTCCCCCAACTATGAGCCGCTTGCAGAAAGCCATAAAGAAATTGTAGGTAATTATGCACTAGGCAAGCTTAATCTATTGTGATGACGTCACTCTATTGTGTAATTATATAAACAGTGGATTGTTTTTAGAATTGACTGCTCACGGACTGTTACGGATATTGGATGTGTCGGGGTTTTATGATATATTAGTAACATAGAGCCCACTCAAATGACAAATCCAAAACATATGAAATTTAAAAATACTCTTTTTTAAGGATGTGAATCCAGATTCGTACATGCGACCCTCATATTGTTCACTCAGCACGCACACACTAACCATGCTTATTTCTCAACGTGAGTTGTCATACATATGGACGGATGGAACCATTTGCATCTTGGCCTGAGGTTGTGCCCCAAATCAGATACCTTAGTGTGACAGGGCATTATTTACATTTTGCCCAAATACTCATATAAAGTCATCATTCATATCATTTCTTCATTCATTATATGTTAAATGTTCATATGTCTTCTGTTGTACTTGTTTGCCGTTGAACGCCACCCCTATACATTTTTCACCTGTACTCTTCTGCTTCAGGAGCCTTGCCAACAAGAAACTCCCTTCACTTTCTACTCTATTTTTGGATCAGCTTTACAGGCTACCCACCTCTTGGGCTTCCCCTATTCTATTTATAGGCCACTTCAAAGGCTTCCTTTGATGTGTTACCTGTCTTCTAATTGGCTACTGTAGTCCTCTGTTACCACTTCCTTTGCCTACCTGTTTCTCACCTCACTCCAATTTCTGTTGCTAAGGTGGAAACACTTATTTCATTTCCAGGTATGGTGATTTTTTAATCTTTTTCCATCTGCCTCAATTCTTTTTCAAACTCTTTTATAAGATACTTAATGTTATCTAAATAATAATTATAAACCAATAATGATAATATTTAATTTGTAAAATATTTATTTAATTCAGTAAAATAGTATTTAATAATCTATGTTATTTAATAAAATGGCCATGCCATGTGCTTTTTGATAGGAATAATTTCTAAATGTAATATTTCTATCTTAAATATGAATGATGTTCCTGTGATATACAAGCAATATATGAATGTGATATACTAAATGAATATTTTTAAAATTATTTATTTGAAATACATTGTTGATTTTATGACTCCAATGTCTGTTGCTGAGGTGGAAACACTTATTTCATTTCCAGATTGTACCTCAGCAACAGACCCATCGCATCAAATTAATCTTCATCATCACCAACCATCCTTGTTTGTGACGTCTTGACTGGCGGTCAGTGCCGAACAGATATACCCGGCCACATTAGCATACTAAATTGCTTCGTTTTCCTTGTAACATGTTGGATAGGTATGTAACGTGTTTAAAAGGCCATTTCATAGTTTCGAGAAGTGACACATCGTTGATTATATTCAAGAATCCACTCCACCTCATGTATTCTTCATTACATACAAGTAAGAACATAAACTGCGACCATCGTTGTTTTTGACTTAGTGTGTTACTATGCGTTACCGATATTTTGATCAGCGATTCTTTTCCATGGTTTACTATTAAAAAAACATTTTTTTTCAAGTTTATTGACATTTTGAATAAAGCAACGTATCAAAAGAACTATTATCCCAAGATTCAAACCTGCTGGTCAATTCTTATATTCATAACACAATAACTAACTCAACGCAACGTTAACATACTGATCCAGGGAAGAATTTATGATTTAAACAAAAGCTCAATTTGACATAACTCTCAGGGTCGCATGGAAATCATCACACCACTTTGCGTAGTGTGGTAGACTTACAATAAAATGTCACTCGCACGTCAGAGGCAGGGGCCTATGACTTCATGAGAGGTTGATATTCGATTCTTGCCAGGTGACCACTTCAACGCTGCCTTCGATTGCCATGGGGGGGGTATGGATATAGACACATGACTACACAATGAAGGAACTTGTAAACACACAGTATTTTCTGTCATGAAGGTATTTTTGTCTGTTTACATAGACTGCTCTTATTGGTAAGTCATCTTATATTGTGACATATCTTCTGTATCCGGGAGCGGTATTATTATTAGATTTTGCAGCTTGTTTACCATTCCGCTTTCTATTGGAAAAATATGTTTTAACCGAATACAACGAATATCTAGGAGGTTTGTCCGTGAACATGAGATGAGGAATAAGCTATTTTAGATGAATTCGTAGCATGATGGATTCTGTGCATAATTATGTTCCAATGATCCATCAGATAATGTTCCTAAATGTTTAATCAGTCATTAAGAACCGCGGCATGTGGTGAGTATAACGTCTCTAGTGGGATAAAGTAAGAGACAATGAAACACATCTAGTTTCCATGCAAGATAACTTGTAAACGCTACTCTGTCATGTCTATATTCCTTCATGCCATGGTCATAAATATAAAGCCATTGCGAAGTTCCATGAGTGTTCAACACAGAGGAATACTGCACAGAAACTTGGGTGCAGCCGAACAATTGAAAACTTGTCTTATGACAATCCGTAAGCACATAATGATTTCCTCCTCTTTCGTCTGACAATCAGAACATTTCAAATGAATGTATGATCATAATGATGGTCGTAACTGTGCTGTAATTGTTCATGGAAAATAAATACGACACGTGTAAAGACATTACCATGTTGCGTTTTTGCGATTAAAACAGTTCCTGAGATTCAGAGACTTCGGGAGATCGCACTTTGTTCATGAAAATACTGTGTACAACGCTTTTGATTTCATGACAAACTGAACCCGTTACAGGAAGATTTCTGCTTAGAAATTTGAATTCATACCTCTTCCATGCGTAGAGACATGTCAGGCAGAACATGGGTGTGACCGTTTATTTCTTTTGAGTATCATATTACCAAAGGTACATTTGATATTCAACATTAATACTTAGTTTGGACAAGGAACAAGCCAACCACGAATGAAATTTTTTCAATTAAGCAATTCAGCAATTCCAGCTCTTTTCACTTATTTGAATAACTAACCAAACAACTCTCTATCTCTCTTGTCTGATAATATCAACTCTCCCCCCTCTGTTAAAACATGAACAATACTCAGTACAATATTTCACAAACCCGGTGTCCGTGAACTTTGGTCCTTGGCTTCCTACTGGGAATTATTGTATTAAGGGTCTTCATACCAAGCATCTGTGTGTGACTAAATTAATATTCTTCATTCGTCGAATGTCTAACTCTACTAAGGCGATTCTGTGATCAAGAAATTAACGCTAATGTATCGTGCTCTGCTCCCACGCAGTCTCCCGTCGTGCCTTCAGATTTAGTCTGCAACACGTGTATCTAAGTGTGACATACAACGTAAATTATTTTGAAGTAATTTTTAAGATGTGATGAGAGAACTATGTACGAATATTAAAAAAGATAGTGTTTGTATATGTGGTCGGTGTCGACTTGTTCGGCACTTGGCGTAACAAACAAGGATCGAAGTGATTTGATGATTTTTTCGATGAGTTGATGGATCTGTTGTTGAGGTACAATAATCTGGAAATTAAATAAGTGTTTCCACCTCAGCAACAGAAATTGGAGTCATAAAATTAACAATTCTATCTTGAAATAAATAATTTTAACAATATTCATTTAGTATAATATCACATTCATATATTAAAGATATTAATATTGCACTTAGAAATTATTCCTATCAAAAAGGACATGGCATGGTCATTTTATTAAATTACAGAGATTATGAAATACTATTTTACTGAATACATTAATATTTTACAAATTAAATGTTATCATTATTGGTTATAATTATTATTTAGATAACATTAAGCACCTTATAAAAGAGTTTAAAAGAGAATTGAGGCAGAAGAAAATCCCCCTACCTGGAAATGATATATAGGATTGTTTTAAATGTTTTGTGCCTCTATCGATGTATAACAGCAACAAATTGTAAACATAAAACAATCCTTATAATAACAAGATCAACATTTTAACCAAAGTTCTACTATATTATTTCAAACCATCTAACATCAATGTTGTGAGATTGTGGTTTGTTACACGAAACAATACAGAGTTTAATCAAAATTGATTACTCTACAAACTGAAACGGCCGTAAAATTAAATTACGTTTTCGCAACCATTGACACCCATTGCAATCACATTTCGTCTTAATCAAAATCCGTATTTTCGGAATAACCCTTATAAGCATATCACACGACGTTCTAAATGTCCGCAGTTTGCAAGACACTCAGAGCGAACAAGCGTGACGACTCGCAGTTATCAAAGGGGCAGTAGCACGTTTTCTTGATAATTGTGTATTTTAAAATGTTCATTTATAATTGTACGTTATCGCTAAATGTATTATTTAGATAGTGTCAAAAATCTCATTACACAAGTTAATCTTAAATAGTCAGAGAGCAAAGTATGAAGATTCATCTAAAATCGAGTGGCGGCCATTTTTGTGTGAACACCTTTAAATCATTGTGTGTAAGAAAAAGGAATCGTATGACTAAATTTTACATTATATATTTGAATTATTACTGCTCAATATAGTTTAAATGCATTGTCTTTCAATTGGAAGCATTAATTTTACTGACATCACCTTGTATTCATTTTAAAAACGTGCTACAGACCTTTAAAATGCAGTCTTTCGGTATGGTTTCATTAGGGAGAGGAATGTATTTACTTGCTTCAAACACAGGTGGGAAGTGCGCCTTGCCATAGAACGAAACTCGCAACTGTCAAAACCAAGTTATTGCGTCAGATGATTGTGACGTCACAAGAAACGAATGGCAGCAGGTTTTTGACGCTTTCGTCCAATCAGAATCGAGAAAATTAGTGAAAAAAAATCATTTTGTAATAATTTAAGGATTGTTTTACATGTTTTGTGCCTCTATCGATGTATTACAGCAACTACGCGATTTTATACAATTTGTTGCTGTTATACATCGATAGAGGCACAAAACATGTAAAACAATCCTTATAATTACAAAATCAACATCTTAACAAAGGTTTTCTTAAATATTTTCAAAAAATATGTCATCAAGGTCGTGAAATTGTTGTTTGTTACACGAAACAATACAAAGTTGAATCTAAATTGAGAAGTCCATAAACTAAAACGGCCGAAGATTTAATTTCGTTTTCGCAACCATTAACGCCCATGCAATCATATTAATCATTTACGTATTAACCGGAATCCGCATTTTCGTAATAACCCTAATTAGCATATCACAAGACGTTCAGAATGTCCGCCGTTTGCGAGACGCTCGGAGCGAACAAGCTTGAGGACTCGTAGTTATTAAAATGCAGTCTTTCCGGTGAATGTATGGATTGTATTAGGGAGAAGAATGTATTTACTTGTTACAAACGCAGGTGGGAAGTGATAAGATATGTTATATCTGTCTTTGGAACAGAACGTAACTCGCAACTGTCAAAACCGAACTATTGCGTCAGGTGATTATGACGTCACAAGGAATGAATGCACATGGTATGGTTGCAAATTTTTCTGCATTTATCGAGAAATGGCAGTATGTTTTTGAGCGCTCTCGTCCAATCAGAATCGCGGAAATAAGTGTAACAAAACCATTTTGTAATTATTACTTTATAATTGGAACATGTGGTAAAGCTGCGCTGCAAGTATGATGGTATATCAAAACACATCTTAACTATTTTGATTGTTTTACGTTCCAATTCATAGACTCAAAAGCAACTAGAACACGTGCAGTATGAGATAAATTTTAATATGTTGCTCTGAAGACTTGCTGGTTTAGTCATTGTTATATTTCACAATGAGCCTCATAGATGTCTGATTAGAGATTAAACTTAAGAAGGTCGTGTATAATACATGGGTTTTTGTCATCGAGAATAACGCATTTTTCCGTGATTGATATTGAGTCGAATGAAGGCAAGCATATGCCATATTTGTTGAAGTAACGTTTATCCTGTTCATACCAACGCTTGTGAATTTGCACTTCATTGACAGGCTATCAAATAAAATTCCATTTCTCCGTGATAGTTGTGCTATCAGCTGTAACTTTGATATATACCTACAAACAATTACATCTTAAAACAGTTTGTATTTATTTAATGCACCCTTTATTTTTGTCATGTATTATTTGGTTGAAAACATCAATGATATGGATATGTTGTGTATAATCAATACTTCGGACTTGGCCTATAATGTTCTACTCTACGGTCTTTTTAATTGAATATTTTTCAAATATATCTTTCAAAAATTGAAGACTAACTTAAAATACTCAACAGCTGTTGTTTGTACATCATATAGTTTTTGATTTATTTAACTACAAAGTCGAAACTGATAGCCATGATAATTGGACTTGTGTGATCAGGTAATACAAAAAAATAACTATATTTTGAAATCTTATATAATCATTCTTGCATTGCGGGGAATATATGGAATAGTTCACAGTGTATCATCAGGTATGATAGTAAGAAATGTATATAATAATGTAATGTTTATGAAAGAACTCAAGTTTCTCTTTTAATGTTTCTGTATCAAATGATATTCAACCATACGTATTTTTATATCTCCAATGTGAAAGATTGTTACAAACAATAACAAAAGAAGTCGGTAAGTCAGACAATTAAAGTAACTGTAGACCTCTGTAAAACATAATGCCATGATTTATTGCTTGTTCTTTCTGTTACCAGATATAATCGTTTTGTTTCCGTTATTTCAATTTCAATTCTTTAGTTTAGGTAAAAGGCCTTAGGCCCAGGTACAAACATATATACAAAACAAGACAATTATATAAGAGAGAACATTGAAACTACATTGTAAGATAAATTGATGATAAAAACATTGAGCGTAGAGCGAGTGCATCTCTAATGAAACAAGAGAATGATGAAATAATTTGTTGATGTTTTGGAAAACGCTACACAACTTGGTGAAATAATCAGTTGCTGTATTAGTAAATGGATCCAATTGCATTTTCTGCACTTACACATGAAATGAAGAAGATACATGTATAAGTCATTTATTAAATATGTTTTTATTTTGCAAGTAGAAATTAATCAGGCATTTTAGATAAAACACAAACAAAACCATTATTTATCAACAAGATAATAACAATCAAGTCAAATACATGACTGGTAGTAATATTAATCACTGCTTTAATGTGTATACATGAAAATAAAATGGCTTTAATAACAATGATTTTGCAGTTTCTATTTTTTGGATTATACTTTGTATGTCTCCAGTTACTTTCTGGTATTGACGTTTAACTTTTGGAGAATGTTTTGAATATGTTGAATGTAATATTTTCTTTAATGTTCTCTTACAAAGTAACATGAATGTATCATCTTCGCAAATACCAACGTCACAGTCTAGTCACAAATTTGCCTGCAACAGGAAAATTTTTGACAATTTTTTTTATCTTTTTAAGTTTTTTTATTCAGTTTTTTTGGGGGGAGAGGGTTGTCTCCTGCGCAAAATGAGTGTAAATGATTTTTTAAATTTAATCTAATTGCATTGTTGATTATTTTGTGTTATTGAACTGAAACAAAAAAAATGGATAAGAGTACATCTATCATCAACTGTAATACAATAACTTGCAGTGACACAGCAGTGCTAATATAGAAATATTTAAATCTCAATTCTATTCTTTTGGCTATATTTATTTTGACCCTAAATTTCAAAGGACGGTCTCATAATGTGTTCTAACAATAGTATTTGTAGTATATGATATGTTGAATTCGTGGTAAAACTGTTCTACAGCTAACAAGGAGCTAACATGTAGTGAACTTGAGTTACAATGTGTCAATAGTTGTGTTAACTTTTGTCTCTATTATTTTTCTCTAATCATAAATAGAGGATACTAAACGACCTTCCATTTAATACCATTTTTATTAAACGAGTTAATGATTTTGTATAAAACGAGCGAAAGCGAGTTTGATACCAAATCATTGACGAGTTTAATAAAAATAGTATTAAATGGAAGGAAGTTTAGTATTCTGTTTGTTACTTGTCCGAAAAATCACGCAAGCTTGCCGAAAATGTACTGAAACTAACAGTTCCGCGACTCGGCACCCATTGTGACGAAACGCTTACATTGTGACGTCACAACAGCTCACTTCTGTGACGTCATACTTGCATTGTGATATTACACTAGTTTGATATTGCCGTATAAATATTACACTGCGGTATCTAACACGGGCGTGTAGTAACAGAACATATCAGAAGATTCAAAGTCTGATGACATTAGGTTGATCGTTAAAGTTGTTTATGAAGTACCTCAATCAATTATTGCTTCTAACTCATGTTTATGTACGATACCAGTAAATGGAATAAATCATAAAACTGCTAACATCCATTCATTGTTTTACAAGAATACATTAGAGGACACAGATGAAAGGACAAACAATCATCATGTGTGTCCAATTGCCAAACTACACTTTTGAGCGTTCTTGATATCAACAGCAAGATGTTCCCTGTACTTACTGTTCAATCTCTGCCCACGCTCACACCTGTAACTGAACTACTTTCAATAGCTCTGTTTGCTTGTGCAAAGTTTAATGTCCCGGATATATTGGACTCAATAGTGATGCATCTAAATCACTTATATGGGAACGTGGTCAGCCACCTTGTTTAACAGGATCAAACTACGAGAGTCCTTGTGTAACAAATGTAGCATTTGTAAAAGAAATCACACATGCTCAATCTCAAAGCCCTCATCTTTGGCATATATCAACCACCAAAATGGAAAAATGCATGTATGTCATATACATTATAGAAGCATAGAAAACTAGAAAAACATAACGAATATCTCTATATACAGTAGAACACGGATATAACGAACTCCAAGGGACCAAAGAATTTAGTTCGTTATATCCGATGTTTGCGACTCACGTTTGGCCGCCATGCATAAGGCTTTCGACGGGACTTAACAATGTGTTCATCTTATTCGATTGTACGCTATATCCGAGTTCGCTATTTCCGTGTTCTACTGCACTTCAACTCTGTTTCAATGATCAAGAGAGATCAATGATCAAGAGTGTATCACTAAATATATAACTTAAAAACTAACTTTTTGGAATTTACCGGTAAAATACACTGTATAAAGAAATATATTCAAACGACTTCGCAAAATCTTCATAACGATATGCCATTCATTCCCAATAATCTGAAAGTACTTTATAAGGCTAAAAAGGGATGTACAGATTTCTACATGAATCTTATCAAATCCGAATTGCCATCGGATATGCTCAGCACTGAGAGAAAATAGGAATGATTTTGAGTCTTATTTTCAAAAGGAAGAGTGGATAATATATAATTATATACCATTCCGAAGCACAGGTAGTTATACATTAAGGTCGTTTCAGTATCGCATTTTTCACAGATTTTCTTACAACGAACAAAAGTGCATTTCTTTACAAATTACAAGATTCCCCACTGTGTACTTTTTGTAAATGCTCAAACGAAACCATAAAGCATCTATTATTTGATTGTGTACATGTAACGAGTCTGTGGCATCAGCTGTTGGAATGGATAAAATGCAAAACCCGATAAAGTACATTTAATTTTGGGCTACAAAGAAAAAAGAAATGACGTTTTGAACTTGATCTTTATTGTAACCAAACATTTCATTTATACATGTACATGCAAATGCAAAAACAGAAAACCACATATAAACGGCCTAAAATCGGTTCTTCAAGACACATATGATGTCAGTAAACAGATCCTCTATACGGACTGTAGATATGAAAAATTCATTTCCTTTTGATCCTCTTGCCACAGCATTTTTACATAAATTACCTCTTATTGTTCTTTAGTTTTGCAATTTTGTCGCAATGGATTGAGAATATATACCATGTTTACCCATGTCAATTTGATATAATGTACTATATGTTGAAAAGATTTTTTGCTGAATAACTATGTACACGTATGGAACCCCAAAAAAGAAATAAAGTGATAAAAAAAGAGTGTCTAAATGTTTTATCAGTCATTACGCGGTATGCGGTATTCTTTACAGGTGGGTTACAGTTAAACTTTTAGATTATTATTATCTAAAATCTAAATCTTTAAAAGTTAAGCAAACTTTTGGTAGGCAGCAGTATCGATTCGCGGCGGTTAATCAGATGTTTTAGCAAATGAAGTCTATCTAAAGTATTTAGAAAGTTTATGTAAAAACATCTGATATTGGTTATATTTTCATATTCTTGTATTCTTTTCATGACAAACCCTTTGCAAAAAAGAAAGGACAACTTGGAAGTTCAGAACACATGAATTTGGTAAATAAGGCATTTAATCGAACTTCATATACTCGTCCACTCTTTTATTTAACGGTGGAGTATGTCCTGGATATACTTGCCAAGACTGTAACTGATCACACAACTGGATATAAAAGGTACCTGCTTTTTGTTATCGCAATTCTTAAATAAACTCATGTCCAAAAGAAACGATACTATACAAATCCCAAAATAACTCAATCCACTGCAGATTAATAAGACTAAAACATAGTAATATCATTTCTTCAGTAGTCAACTTACGTCTATGCAAAATTTGGAAACATTATATTTTCATGTTTGCGAGAAACATGCATTTGAAAAAATCATCGATCTGGAATCTCCCTAACTAGGCGAGATAGCAGAGAGAAATTGGACACTTTCACTTGTTTTAAAACGTTCTAGTGCAGTGACGCGTCAACGAATTTATGTCAAATAAAGTGTATTATATCAACAACATTTTTTCTGACATAAATTCAATACTTTATCAATTTTAAAGTGAAATGACAAAAGTTCTGTTCATAAAACAATTTGAAATTTCGATTTATGCACTCCATGTACATTTGAAAAGACACAAAATCAAAAGTATCTTTTCCTGAAGAATGAAAATGTGCATACTTTTTTACAAGATATACATGTATGCCTGTTAGACACACTTAAATTCGACTCTGTCAGGTTATAGAATTTTGTTTCGGACGACTTTGAAAATTTGCAATCGTTTCTTTTGGACATGAGTTTACATAAAATAACGACAAAAAGTAATTCGTTTACCAAGGTAATGAGCGCTCTGGAAACTATAGTTGTAAACTTGCATGCTATCTTACCTATGGTTGGAGGCAGAAAGTAACCTGTTTAGTCTCAAGTGTGTCTAAACTTCTACAATGATTTGTCAGCAACTCTAGTGGGAAGCACGATTTATTCTAGGGAATTCTTACAATAGGCAAATACCTTCCTGTTTTCTGCGCAGCTGATTACTGTTCCAGATTAGGTTCCATTAATGATTAATATAATTCTAAAGACAGAAATTCTACTTTTCAGGTAAAAACATTTTTGTACTAATCACGATCACTCTATACATGTATATGTTGGTCGACAATGATAATCACAATTAATACACTTGTATACCTTGATTGTTCAAGATTTTCCAATCTGAGTCATCAATTTATTTCAGTGATTAGATTTTTTCTTTGGTGTGATTTCCCACTCTATTTGAATAATAAGTCAGTAAATAATTGATGTTGTACTGAATCACAAATTGATTATTTGATTCCATTTTATATCAAATACAAAGGTGTTTTTTTCTGTCCCTGATAATGCTTTTTAATAAAGCATTATGTATGTCATTATGAATCAAACTAGTCTTTCTTGACGCTTTCTGTGATAACCATCAGCCAGGCTTGAGGCCAATGATAAACAGACGAATGAAGAGTTCAATTCTTGCAAACAACTGATTTATTATCGATTACGGTATACCTATATATTTGTCATGTTGTAAGAACTCCATACTGTTGACAAGACTTGTTTACACGTCGAAATTCGACGCATCCAGTCATCATTTAAATGATACCTACAGAAAGTGTCGTCTGAATTGTTATATATTTCATATCTACATTTTCTTCACGTGGGACTCAGTCACATTTTTAAATTTGATACAAGTAATAAACTTTGACAAGTGGTTTATATTGGTTTAATTACCTACCATTTGATAATTTGTTTTGGTAATCACATATTTCCCGAAATAGGGTAATCATTCTTTCTCATAATAAACCTTTATTCTTTATAACGAACATGTTAACAACTGTGCGAAGACTTCCAATTTTATTTTAAATTACTCAAATGTTACGGAAAGTCATTTATTATATCTGTGAATGAGGTTGTCCCTCATGAAACGAAACATCTGGCCCAGAACATACTATTTAATCTGCATGTTGTACCCATCTGCCTTTTCGTAGTTTTTTGGTATAATTATGTCTTTCTCTGTATAAAAACAACAGTTCATAATTCAATATCAATTAATATGAATTTAACTTAAAAGAAAGTGAGTCATGACTCCAGAATGATGACCTTAAGTCAGTTTGACTTATTTTTCAATATATGTTCGTTTGACAGATCACTGAACCATCACCAATATATTAAAAACGAAAAACACTATTCAATATCAAGTATACACAAGACCCTTATACATAACTTGATCAATAATGAATAAAGCTTTTGAAATTTGTAACCATAAATTGTAGTCATCACCCTTTTCGTTTTCAAAAATAGTATTCCTCTAACTGTTGAGTGAAGGCACTTACCTTACCTCGTGACTTTCTTTAGCAAATATGTTGTATAAATCTTTAAAGTCATTTATTTCAATACCCTCTACGTTATTTTTTTCTCTAAATACCTATGATATCATACTTTATTACATTATACATAACATTACTTTATTAACACCATTATCATCATCATCACCAGTAGCATCAACCACTATGTCAGTAAGAGCATTTCAATAAAGCCCGCCACTGGACTCATTACCTTATCGTGGTGTGGTGGTTTGTGTGCTTCAGCGACCCCGAGAGCTATGCCAGTTGGAGCTTTCATGCTCCTGGAAGGGCACAGGAACCCGATATTGTAAATAAAATGTAGGTAAAACGTGGGTAAGAAAGACCCGTTCCCTCTATAAATAGAGTAAAGGAATAAAGGCATCCATGTTGCCGATCTCGACTCGCTTCCGAGTTAAGTCAAAATTATCGCTTCAAATTGATGACATCTTATACACATACACAAGAACCTCTCAGTTATACATTTCTCCGCAAAACTTGGCTTATTTCCAACACATGTCACCCTTCAAATAACTTTTATATCTATTTAAATTCGCAAAACGACCGCAGAAACCTCTGGGGTGAACGTTACTCCGCACCAAATGCCCCTCGAGCGATCTGATTGGTCCGTTAAACGTAAGGGCGATTTTCTATAGATAATTTTTAAAAGTCGCGCAAAATTTATAAGGCGATTTTTATTGATGTTCCACAATTTTCAAGCCAGGTTGTGACAATGGAGTCAAAAGATTATTTATTTTTGTATGTAGAATCATTTTTGCACTAGGGGATTGTCACGGCCAAGCTCTTCACACACTGTAGAATTATTAAATGAAAATGCCCATTTCATTATTTAAAAAAGAGAGTTTCAAAGTTTGTTTATCTCATGTGTATAATTACAAGAATTAATAGATATTTAAATAGTTCATAATACAAACTTTTACATATCAATAAATTTAAATTGATGTATTATTATAAATATATCAGTGAATTATTTCAAGTGAATAAAACACAACCAAAAAATTGAGTTATACAAAAGTGTATCAAAATTATTTACACAATCTGTGAATGATAATTTTTTTTTTTTTCTGAAAATTGTGATTTGATTGTTCTTACCAATTACGTAATGGTAAAGATAGCTTAAGCATATGTTTTATTAATGTCAATTTGGCATCAAATAAATACTCTTTTATACCAAAACTGTAAATGCATATTTTTGTTAACTTGTTCACATAATGAACAAAATGCTGGCAATCATAAATACTTTTCAGACAAATTTGTTTTGTGAATGTTAATTTAACATTATTTCAGAATTAACAGCCTATTGATAAACCAGGGATCTTATGTGACAAGTTTATTCTGTGAAAAGGCCTCATGGCCAAAAGCACATGAAAATACAGCTCAAAATCAACGCATGTCAATTTTACATACATTATACTGGCAGTTTTCTTTTCAAATAAATAGCTAATTTTTTAATATGCTCAGGATTGTTGGATGATAATAACTGATACAATTTTTCCCTTGAAGGGAATATGAAATAGTACGGAGGGATAAGTTTTTCCAGTAAATGCCTATAATAGGGGCAGACTAATAAAAAATGATACTCATCTTCTGTTACATTCATATTACAGTTAGTGCATAAAAGCTGATCTTTATCAATAAAATTATCGTACCTTAATTTACTAATCTTAAGTTTGTGTGACTGGAATCTGAATTTACAAAATAATCGTAGGAGGTCCTTTTGACAAAATAATTCTAAAACATATTTCTCTGTATCCAAAAGCGATTTGAAGCTAGAGTAGAATGTGAAATCACTCCTTCCAACAAGTCTGCTATGCCAATCTTGGAACTGAATATCTTTACAGCGTACCAGGAAAGTGTTCATGAATATATCATAATTACCAAAATCCTGCGATATCCAAACATATGAAAATCCCATTGAAAACAATAACATACGAATCCCTGTTACCCAGTTAACTTTACCATTACTATCCTGTAACTTAAGCATTTCGTAGCATGCTTTAGGATTCCGACTTCTGTCCAAACAGAATCCAGGGATCTTATAACACTTATTATACTTCCCTGGATAAACGTATTGAACAAAGATTTTAATGATCGAGGATGTTGTTGTACATGACATTGAAAACTGAAAAAAAACACAAATATGAGAATAAAACTTCAGAAATTATAATTAGATATTTGACATTAATATTTAGATAATTAACTATGGAAAAACACTCTCTTATGTTTCTTCTCATCACTGAGCAAGAAGAGTTTTGACATATCCATTGACACTTTCTTTCAATTGTTACGTAAACAAACAAGACAGTATTGCAGGTGCCTGTCCAATGATAACAACAGAATGTGTTATTTGTACTAAAGATAAAGCACTCTTCTGATCAGAAATTGATAGCGAAATCATTTCCGAAACATTGCATAGTCACGCCGTTTTGTTTGTTAAGCGATGCTTAAAATAAATTCGCCTAACGGACCAATCAGATCGCCCAAGAGGCATTTGGTGCGGCGTAACGTTCACCCCAGAGGTTTCTGCGGTCGTTTTGCGAATTTAAATAGATATAAAAGTTATTTGAAGGGTGACATGTGTTGGAAATAAGCCAAGTTTTGCGGAGAAATGTATAACTGAGAGGTTCTTGTGTATGTGTATAAGATGTCATCAATTTGAAGCGATAATTTTGACTTAACTCGGAAGCGAGTCGAGATCGGCAACATGGATGCCTTTATTCCTTTACTCTATTTATAGAGGGGACGGGTCTTTCTTACCCACGTTTTACCTACATTTTATTTACAATATCGGGTTCCTGTGTGGAAGGGTCACCAAAGCTGGACAGGTCAACGGGTAGAAGCCAAACCAAATGTGAGTCTCTCTGATCTTTCTACTCTCTTTTGGATGGCAACATCCACGTGTTTAATAACTGAAATATCGTTCAAAACACGTAAAACACCAACTCACTCACTCATTCAATAAAGCTCATTACTATACATTTAGCTTTTACAAGGAATTTCACATACTTTATCGGATACTATTTGGAACATCTAAAATGATTGAATAACAAGATAATATTTTGGAAATACAATTGCTGATGCAATGAGGCCTGGATGTACGCCCTTTGCCTCAAATGGCTTCAATTGGACTGAATAAGGAACATTGTGGCCTTCAATGGCTTCATCAACTGCACTGAATAAGGGACCTGCAGTGTTTACATTTTTATTAATCTGAGATTGATCTGAATCTGATCAGATGTACATGGATATTGTCATCCTTACAGTTGGATATTAAGTTCTGTTTCGTCTTCACATCTCGTCTGGTAGTCACTGATCTGGTCCAGTATTCTCTTTCTCCCCAAGCTAATGTTAAACTTGGCGATGATGGAGCTCGGCCTAGTGCTGTCCTGTCCTCTCTACCCAACCCTGTGGATTCTCTAAAAGTCAATAACATAATTAACAATCTTTGGATCCTCCTTAATACATTGTCTCAATATCCGCTTAGTGGTCAGAGTGTCTGATTCTGCTTCAGGGATATCTGTGAATGAGGTTGTCCCTCATGAAACGAAACATCTGTACAGTTGGTCTTGTTGTAATACAGGATAGTGAGGATGATGGTATCTTGTTCTCGTCATCCCAAACTATCTAAAACGTTAATTAAGAAAACTGTGACCGGACATGATAAGGCTAGGACGATAGCATCTAGCCGTCACAGATATGCTATGTTATAGAAAACATGGTAATTCAATAACCCATGGTTCAGCTATGTCTGTGTTCTGCATTTAATTAATGGTAATATGTTTAAAAATATTAATGTGACAAGATATAACCTGATTGCTTATTTGATTTTTTCTCTTTAAATATTTTACTTAATAATCCGTGTAGTCTTATTGAACTATCTACAAATTTCATAAAATCTCTGATGATATTTAATTTTTTACTGAATACGCGTTCTATTTCTAGAAATGCTTCTTGTGATTTCAAACAACAACAATCACCATCCATGATGTATACGTTTGCAAACATTAACACATGGATTTATCAGTTATCACATACAGCATTACATTGAGATTGACCTGTTGTTTTGAGCTATAAAATCATTGAATATGGCAAACTAAAGCCAGCAAATGGAAGGGTGTAATTGTGAAAACATATCTTAAACATTTTTCTTGTTTTAATACCTATTGATGGTTTGCTTACGAGGAGTGCACATAATTACGTATCTATATCAGCCGGCTGCTTAACATCATGCTGATTCCTCGTACGAATGCTTTCTTGATGTAATGGCAAATTATGCACAACCTTCCACTACATCTAAGAAGAATAAGTTGACAGTGAACATTTATCATTCATGGGCGATTACACATAACAAATAGTCAAGGGGAATTTCAACTTTTGGGAGCTTAGAGGTCATGACAAACCCTCAAATAGCTCCGTGGTTGTCAAAATTGTGGTGTAAGGTTCGAAAAGTGGATTGCGCCAAAAATTCTGCAAAGTCTGTTCTCAGCTTAGTCATGGGAATACATGGTTAGTTGAAGGTGGATAAGTAAAGGAAATTGGACTTCCCGAGTATAAGACGGACGAATAAAAGGACTGGTAAAAGATAGGCGATGGCATTTACAGAAGAAGTGAGCGAGATACTGCGTAAAGAGGAAAGTGGTGATCACAATCCAAGAGTATCGCTCCATGCACTTTTGTTTTTCTAAGGCAGAAATTTTGGTTTACAAAGTGGAAACGAACATCTAACCTGAAGTACAGGGAAAATGTTTCCAAGTGTAACTAAGGAAGCTTGAAAAAACTGAAAGTTGCAAGAATCTACGAAAACAACAGCAATGAAAGATAGCACATCAAGCTGTTAAGATGAACATGGCTTAAAGTTAGGTGTAGGTATTAATTTTTTTTTTTTATGGAAATTGTGATGTGCATTTTGTTATATACCTTCATAGAGTCTTATCTAGAAATCAGTCTGGATGCAAGATCACGGCTTGTTGTAGTGTGGTTCTTTGTTTCATTTGATTTGATTGGTCAAATAAAGGATCGGTTTATCACCTTGTAGATAACACTTACTGTTAGTTTTGACGTTGTTACATAAAGATGAAACCGGTTTTGTAGAGAACTGTTTTGACCTTTTTGGGTGTGCTGTGTTACAGAAGTACCAGTGCATTTATACAGATTGACGATTTGACCGCTCTGAATCCAGTATCAAATACCATCGAACTAACAACAGTTTTTACGCAAATGCAACCCACAGAGTAGGACTGAACGACCATTTTGGAGCAGATTGATCACGTGTTTCTCTCTGGTTACTTTTGACTGTAACTTAACCTTTTGGAATGATAACATTTCTTTCTTAACAATTATTATAGGAGAATAATCCTACTAGGATTTGGCTACATTGTAACATTTCAAGAGGACATGGGAAATTGTTCCAAAAAAGTACATATACAAGTAGTTAAAGTAGAACGGATGAAGATAATGCAGAAAAATGACCTCGTCCTATGATAGAGAAGGCCAGTTTAATGTTTTTATAATTTGTTATTGACATTCATTGCAACATTTGACCTACTGAGTAACATAAGGTTAACAAATCGGTATTTTATATTTCAGTTTTCTTCATTTTGTTTCTTTTTTAATACACACCATCCATTGGCATGTACTGAACAGACAGATGAATTGACCCACGCACTAACAGAGCGAATTAGCATGTGAAGTGAAGTCTGCTTAATATCCTAAACAGTTGTTAGTTTAATATGGTCCCACTGGATGGCTGGACTCCATCTTCAAGTTGGCGGTCAAGCACAGATTATTTGTTGGCCGTCTTCGCTGAAGGGGTCAATTTAGTTTAACTGAACTGTTTTTTAGGAGTTTCGTTGTCCTAATCCTTCATAAATCGTAAGAAAATGTTCTTAGTACCTTATTTTGTATGTGTTGTATCTTTGCTTAATGAAACTGTCAAATTATTTTAAAAGTTCACGTTAATTGCCTCCATCCATAAGTCCTTAGTCCAACATGGATAAAAATATATAACTAGAATATTGATAATATCCGTACAAACATGTACGTATTTTGACTGTAAGCAAAAAGTAAGGCACCAACTAAGGATAAGCTCAATGCATATTATGTATGATAATGTTATATATTTACAATGACAATAGATGTTTTGTCGAGGGAGTCGTGTTTTTTTAAAGAAACAACAACAAACATTTGTATTCTTTTGAAGCATGTCCATTACACAATGACACTTCCTTTAGCAAAGTTGAATACAACGATGTGAATCAATAATGAAAATATTAAGATGACAACTTTCTTAGCAGCACATTATTGATTAGTAAATTGGCTTCAATAACAAGATCTTCTTCCACTGTCCCGCTAGCACCATCATGAGTTCCGGTGAGGTCCCGGTAGTTCTTAGGCTATGTTCAGAATAAGTTTGACTATAAAGCTGAACTGATTAACAATTTATACATTTCTTGATAATTCCCCTGGAGTACAGAATGTCTGTATCATCTTGTAGATAAAATATATACTGAAAATTATGGATTGTCTGGAAACACTGGAATGTTTGAGCAGTTACCAAAGTCTTTGTTTTATGTTCATAAAAGTTTGAAAACAAGATTGGAATTTGTCATAAAGAATGATGCATTCCCTCAAAGAGGCACGAACAAGAAGGTATGCAAAAACGTTTTTATTGACAACACAAATTTGATGAAGTCGATGATAAAACCAACTACACGTAGGGTTGACATTAATACTTTTTCTGTAATTCATCCATGTAATAAATAAGATGTGCAATTTCGTCTTTATTGGGTTCATTTATGAAGTCATATTACTAGAGAAGCTTGAATTGGGAAACTTCTTTTTCATGATTGCATTTCGACTGTTTCTGATTTTGCTTGTAGGTCATTTAAATTGATTTGTGTCTGGTTTATTTCTAAAGTAATGTTCGCATGGAATTTAAATTAAATTGGATTCGCTAAAGTATCTGGAGGATTTGAACTGTATAGCTGTTCATCTTGTCTAAGATTATCTATAATTTAAAATCGATGTTGTTCCCCACTTTTAGTAGATCGATCATGCATGTACTAATGTTAGGACTAATGATTTTACTTTGTTTAGCTAATATCCAGTGTGCAAGTTCGAATGTTTTGTAAAGAGCGACATATAAAGGTTGTATTTCATGTGTATACAACAAAATATTGGTAGCTCCAAAGAAACTCGGATGGCTGCAACTGCAGCTGGTGCATGTATCTCCCATGATGCTATCCTGAAACACTTACTTGACATTTATGTTGATATCATGTAATATTAGCATTACAAACAAAACATATTTCTAGTTTTGCATTTTTTTTAAATTTTCGTATGTAGGTTCTGTCTTACGTTATTTAATTACTTAAATATAGAGCATTGTGTTGTTAATCTAAAACGTCGATTCTGAAATGTCGATGCCTTTTCACTGTTTCCACCTCTCTTCTCTTTGGTAGCAGACAAACGCAGACTGTGGAGTGACATGAATATAGAAACTGCTAACAGAAAACAGAGTTTATTTATTATTCATCAAACCATTGTTTACAACTTCAAACAAATTGTAAGGATTGTTAGTCATCATGAAATGTCATATAGCAAATAAAAGAAATTTATGAGCCTTGTGATGTATAAATCTAAAACGTTGATGCTTAGATTTATCTTGTCATGTCTCTTTCTTTTGAGTCTGCAACTCAAGGAATTGGAAGAACTATATAATTACTTAGATCTTAAGCTGCTGATTGCTTATGAAGGATCCTGTAGAGAAAAATTAGAATAGTGTTTCGAAATTTTGACCCATGGTTACTTCAATGCTCTGCCAAATTTGATAGACTGCTGTTAGGTATGACATGCGAATATCTTCACGCAAACTGAATCTTTACTTATGTAGTGTAATTTCAACATTATTAGTTTTGTTTTGGCAATGCTAGGATGCATCAGAGACATTCAAAATTACATGACATTTGCGCTAGAATACGAAGGTTAGTGAACAAACTTAAGATACGCAGCTTTATAAATATCCTTGATGGAGAATTAAAAAGTGTTCTTTTCACTAATATGACAATGAATTAGACTCTAAATGGCCACTTGCTGACCCCATGGTATATAAAAATATTGCCTTCAATTATTGGGTTAAAATCGGTGCAACAAGACAACAACTTCAGTATGGTCATTTCTTAATTGTGATTATGAAACGATAACTGGAATTGGTTTAATAGACCACAGTCAGTATCGCGAACTCTAAACATGTTCTTCAATGCTAGCTCCTCATACCCCTCACAAGACCTGGAAATCGCTCCTCGTGTAACGCTGCTTACACTTTATTCTTAAGAGGAGGATCCCTGTGTTGTACCAATCGGCCCAAACAGATCCCTATTCAGATCCGAGCTCATTGCAGGCCACGGGAGGTGTGTCAGGGCATTATTCTGGATTACCTGTCTCACAGCTCCTGAACGATGCGGTGGTCTAGCACTATCGTCCATCAATAAAGGTTTTGGTTCAAGTGCATGGTTGTCGAAATTGTAGTGAGTAACTGTCAAGTTACCTCGTATGGTCACAAGATCAATGTTTGCAGTCAAACGAGAAGCACCAACAACACTTCACAACAACATCGCCATAAGGTACTGTTGGCATGAAGTTTCGTGGTGCATACGCTGTTTCTGGACGCCCCCAAACATACAGAGTGCAGATGGAAACTGGTTTTTTTTCTGACCAGGGAACCTTCTTCATTGATCTTAAATTTCTCCCAAGTCTTCTCCAACCCGATGCCAGATGCAACTGCATGTGGTTTTTTTTTTAGGTTCATGCGTTTAATTACCCTTCTGGACTTCAATCCAACGGTCTTGGGTCGATGTCTGACAGTTAAGTGACAGAACAGACAGTGTGGAAGTCATTGGCTTTGTAATGGATGGTTCACGGGTTCGAGACACCAAGCGATTTGGTCGAGTGTTGCCATCTAATCTAGGACAAAAGGAAATCCCAACGTCAAACTGACGTCATGTAACTTGCATTCTAATAAAATGGTTTGCCGTGCACCAAGTCAACTTTCTGGATTTGTTTCCAGTTTCCATGGAAACGCAACTTCGAATTGCGTTTCCAGAGCAAATTTTTTCAAACAATTTGGGCTAGCTCAAAGTTACTTAGCATATTAACTTAACATGACATGTAGTTTTGTTTTTTGGGATTTCAACTTTCTGGAATTTGTTTTTTTTGGTTTCCGTGGAAACGCAATTTAGAAATGCGTTTCTGGAGCAGAATTTGAAAACCATTAGGGCTAGCTCAATCAAACTGTTAACATATGTGCCTTTTGGTGTTTTCAATTTGCAGGGAGTTTAACTCAATGACATTTTTCATTCAAACTTGACCATTTATTTCTAAACCGTGTTTCACCAAGGTATGAAGATGTTTTAATCAAACAGCATATTCAATGAAACAGGATGTTTGTTTTCCTCTCTCTTCACATTAACATGAAGAACTTGACGATGGCATAACATAAGCGTTTACTAATCAAATAGACCTAGACGAGGTTTTATAGACTAATGTTGGTTATTTAAAGTCAAACAAAATTAGCTGCATGTATGAATACGACATTATTCACCCAATCAGTATATCAAAATATATGCTAAAACTGATCATTCAACTTCAGTCGGTCTGGGGGAATACGCTATCTCTCCTGATGGCACTTTTTAAACATGTTAATATGATAATTTATCATTTTTTTTAATCAGTAACTGTTAAATAAAGTTAGCCCATTAATAATTAGACGGTTATCCAAATAACGGCGATGTCGACAATGTCATACTCTGAAATGAGAGTTGATAAGTTCAAACGACGGTTCTTGATATGAAGCTTTAGATCGAGTATCCCGCCAGGGCCTGCTATCGCTGTCCGCAGAAGAAAACTTACATGCATTAGGGTTTGGTGGCAATTCTACGCTGAATTTCAGCGCAGCACCACCGATGGTAGATGATCGCAGGTTTCACCGCAATGCATAGCCACAATAGCATAGCAGGCTTTCTCCCTGAAAGAATATTATCAGCCGTGATATAAGTAAATACTCTTGAAAGCGGCGTTAAACTCCGAATCACCTCACCTTACTACACTTGTGTTAATCATACTAATATGTAATTTATCAGCTTAATGCTAATGTCTGGATATTATTTCGCAAATCCAATCTTCTATCAAGTCATATCCTCTTAAATATACGCGATCTTCAAATATGCTCTCATTCTGCATTTTGCAAATGTGTTGCAAACTTTTTTGGTTAGGAGAATTATTCATCCCTCCTAAATGCTCTGATAAAGTTAGAGCTCACCAAAGAATGAAAGCTTCTATTCCGGGATGAGAATGCTGCCTGCAGCTGCTGCGTAATAACCTTTGAGGATTTTTTACTGAGGTCAGTCTCAATAAAATAACATATTTAACTTCTTACGGAGAATTCTAAATAGCAAAACAAACATCAATTCAGCCCTAATCATATATTTTTGTAGACATAATTGACAAGATAATTGATTATTATCTATGATTATATTCCATATTTTAAAAAAAACCTGTTCTAATGTGTGAGCTTAGTTAAAAAAAACTAATGTTGTTGTCAACTAAGGCCTACATTCATCCACTTCGTTTTGAATATTCACACGAGGCAACTAAATAAATGTTTCTTTCCTTTTAAAGAAGTATGTCCTGTTGTAGTTTTTTAAATTGTTTGTTTTTTTGGTTATAACATACACTGTATTACCATATCAAACATTTGTTTTACAATGTTGCAGCTGTGTTGCTTATAACTGAATAATTTTCTTATTTTCTTATAACATCTTTTAGGTAAAAATGATGATGCGCTTAAACAAGTTTATATCAAAATGTTAGCAGTGTAAAATTTGATTTCCCCAAAAAAATGTGTTTGTAAACTTTTACAACATATTTGGATTGGCACCATAATTCAAATATTCAATAAATGCAAATATCCAACATCAGTGAAACGTTATAAGAATGAATGTACCATTGTTATTGGTTAAAAAACACTTCTGTCAGTAAGCGCAGTTATAGTTTCTCAAACATTATCTTTGTTGTTACTATGTTATTTTTGCAGGTTGAGTAATCGGGGCTGCTTACGTTTTGATTCAATGTATATTTGGCATTACATTATCTGAATATAAGAGGAGTTTTTGTTCTGATGTGCATCCTCTCACAACAGAGGCAAATCAAATCATAAATTGTTGATCGAGCCTCTGTTCCAATTAGCCAAGTTTGTTGGACAGAATGTCTGATGGAATGCAATCAAGGTTAGTGGTGCAATCAGCGACTCTATTCTAACATCCTCATTTTGGCTAGTGAATCATGACAAAGGCATTGTTGGAAGTGTTGTCATATGCTAAAATGAGGTATATGGTTTGTTGAACACATTTTTGCTGCGAGGGCGAATTGAGGGAAACGACAGATTTAGTCTAATTGGGACAGAGGCTTGTTAAACACTTCATGACTTTTTTTTGTGTTGAAATGTTTTTTTTATAGCTTATTCGCTCAGCCGATGACGTCAGTTACTTTTTTGTTGCACAATTGCAAATAGAAATAAAATAGCTGTTGATTGAATATCTCTAAAACTATGTGACCGATCATCACCAAACTTCGTATACTGTCTCTCTCTATATCATGTAGATGTACCTTTTGGAGGTTATAGATTTCTTTAAAAAAAATAAAATTCCATGGCAAAAATTTGGACTTAGTCTTTTTCAAGCCTAGTGTTCGTTTCCGGAGCAGATCTCTAAAACTATGTGATCGATCATCACTAAATTTGGTATACTGTTTCTCCATATCATGTGGATGTGCGTTTTGGAGGTTATTGATTTTTTTAAATTTAATTTGCCCATGGCAACAATTTGGACTTATTCTTTTCAGCATCAAATCATTTAGAATTTTGAATATTTTGTTTTCTACAATTGTGGAGTTGATAGGTTATTTATTCAAGTTAAATTATACAGAGAACATTAATGGTGCTTTTTGATAGTATTGTTTAAAGGTTTGGAGTATTTGAGGAAGGGGGAGGGATCTGTTTTTACGTGTAAAACACTTTCTAGTAAATGTTTGGATCAGTGATGAGAAGTGTGTATACTGTACATATGGAACGCTCGCATAAAACGTGAGCAACTAATTGATATGCACAATCAACCAGATGAAATTACCTTTTTAACCTTCTGAGAGAATAACTGAGTGTATTAAACGTCTCAATGAGTTGTTAGTTTGTGAAGGGGGCTCTGAGAATTATTTTGTTAGAACTATAAGAGTAAATTGCGCTTCGACATAGTTTTGAATAATTGTTTATAATGTTAGAGTAAAAAGTTGATTTAAGACGTACAACAGAAACTGAACACATTGACCAGTATTGACAAATTAATCCCATTTCAAAACCAGGTTACAATGATAGTACAGTTTAAAGAGAACAATCAATTATATAGTAAGGTAAACTAAACCGAGCTTCATCAGAAACTATACACCTTGACATGCATAAATAAAACGAATGATATAATGCGGTTGTAATTAATTAAATAAACTGAATGCCAAAAGAAACTTTGCACCATTTTGTAATGATTCTGATTGAAGAATGAAAAACGATAGAAATTTAAAACAAAGTACCTCTTATTACTCAATCATGTGTGTAAACAACCAGCGAATCCAAATTAAAGGCTGGAAACCCAGTTTTGCACTTATTTGATCTGAAGTGGGCAGGGGTCAAAATTTTGGTTGTTCAGACGTTCGTTGAAATGATGTTTTCGCAATAATTTCGTTAAAGTACTTAAATGTGCTACTTTAGTACCAGGTTTGAGCAGCCCGAGTGTTATAACTTCCAAATCTGCCATGATTAACAAAAAGGGTCAAACGTTAAATTACGTCTGCTGTCAGCAGGTTCAACTTTACATTTTGTCTGCATCGAAGCTTTTCCACTAATGGGAATGTGTGGACACAAGTCTAACTTGACAATTGACACATCTTTGAGCCGTACAAATGGTAACCAGCTTTAAGAGCTCAACAATCGCAATTAAATCTCGTTTTTGCATGCCCCTTCTGACGTTATAATTTTTTTTATAAAATTGCCATGTTTCGATGTTTAGTGACCAATATCTATCATCTTAGCAGTCGACGAGCTCTGATTAGATCTGTCCAAGTTTATAAAGTCCACGAGAACATAACAACATGCCGACCTTTGATGTTTGCTATCTCTGACGTCACTAAGAGAAAACGTTGGCGGTGGTCTAACGTCACAGATATCGGCTCTCATGCAGTGAAAAAACAACTGTTTATTGTGTTTCAGGGTTGTCAGCAATCCTCATAACCTTTCAGTATAGCAGGATCAAGTTACCATTAGAATTGAAGGAACACTACCGATTCTTGTAAAAAGGGCTGTTTTTTTATCAATTTTGTCAATTTTCGAAGGGGATTTGCGATATTTTTGCTATACCGTTTACTGCTTTTTAGGTGGTTTTTTCACTATTGGAGTGACAAACATTCATTATGGACAGTTATTAAACTTTTTCGTCACGTGACTCAGTTCCAGCAGAAACGTCACGTGATTATGACATTTTTATCCCCCGCAACAACGAAGTTGCGGGGGGTATTAAAATGGGTACCGTCCGTCCGTCCGTCCGTCCGTTACACTTTGTGTCCGGCTCATAACTTTCTAACTAATCAACCATTTCAATTCAAATTTATTATGGACATGAAGAAACATGTAATAATGTGTCATGAGAAACAATTTTCTGAAAATCTACATAAAATATTAGGATTTTGGAGAAAAAGTGGTAAATTTTGTAAGAAATCTGTTACAAGTCCCGTCCGGCTCACAACTTCTAAACTAATCATCACATATTGATCAAATTTGATATGGAGATACATAATCATATGAAGGTGTGTCATGAAGAACAATTTTGGAAATATTTTTATAAAAGTTTGCCTTTTTTGGCAAAAAATGAGGACTCTGTTGGAAAACTGTTACAAATCCTGTCCGGCTCATAACTTCTAAACTAATCATCACATATTGATCAAATTTGATATGGAGATACATAATCATCTGAAGGTGTGTCATGAAGAACAATTTTGGAAATATTTTTATAAAATTTTGCCTTTTTTGGCAAAAAATGAGGACTCTGTTGGAAAACTGTTACAAATCCTGTCCGGCTCATAACTTCTAAACTAATCATCACATATTGATCAAATTTGATATGGAGATACATAATCATCTGAAGGTGTGTCATGAAGAACAATTTTGGAAATATTTTTATAAAATTTTGCCTTTTTTGGCAAAAAATTAGGACTCTGTTGGAAAACTGTTACAAATCCTGTCCGGCTCATAACTTCTAAACTAATCATCACATATTGCTCTAATTTGATATGTATCTCCATAATCATATGAAGGTGTGTCATGAAGAACAATTTTAGAAATATTTTTATAACATTTAGCCTTTTTTGGCAAAAAATGAGGACTCTGTTGGAAAACTGTTACAAATCCTGTCCGGCTCATTACTTCTAAACTAATCATCACATATTGATCAAATTTGATATGGAGATACATAATCATATGAAGGTGTGTCATGAAGAACAATTTTGGAAATATTTTTATAAAATTTTGCCTTTTTTGGCAAAAAATGAGGACTCTGTTGGAAAACTGTTACAAATCCTGTCCAGCTCATAACTTCTAGACTAATCATCACATATTGCTCTAATTTGATATGGAGATACATAATCATATGAAGGTGTGTCATGAAGAACAATTTTGGAAATATTTTTATAACATTTTGCCTTTTTTGGCAAAAATGAGGACTCTGTTGGAAAACTGTTACAAATCCTGTCCGGCTCATTACTTCTAAACTAATCATCACATATTGATCAAATTTGATATGGAGATACATAATCATCTGAAGGTGTGTCATGAAGAACAATTTTGGAAATATTTTTATAAAATTTTGCCTTTTTTGGCAAAAAATGAGGACTCTGTTGGAAAACTGTTACAAATCCTGTCCGGCTCATAACTTCTAAACTAATCATCACCTATTGATCAAATTTGATATGGAGATACATAATCATCTGAAGGTGTGTCATGAAGAACAATTTTGGAAATATTTTTATAAAGTTTTGCCTTTTTTGGCAAAAAATGAGGACTCTGTTGGAAAACTGTTACAAATCCTGTCCGGCTCATAACTTCTAAACTAATCATCACATATTGATCAAATTTGATATGGAGATACATAATCATCTGAAGGTGTGTCATGAAGAACAATTTTGGAAATATTTTTATAAAATTTTGCCTTTTTTGGCAAAAAATGAGGACTCTGTTGGAAAACTGTTACAAATTCTGTCCGGCTCATAACTTCTAAACTAATCATCACATATTGATCTAATTTGATATTGAGATACATAATCATATGAAGGTGTGTCATGAAGAACAATTTTGGAAATATTTTTATAAAATTTTGCCTTTTTTGGCAAAAAATGAGGACTCTGTTTGAAAACTGTTACAAATCCTGTCCGGCTCATTACTTCTAAACTAATCATCACATATTGATCAAATTTGAAATGAAGATACATAATCATATGAAGGTGTGTCATGAAGAACAATTTTGGAAATATTTTAATACATTTTGCCTTTTTTGGCAAAAAATGAGGACTCTGTTGGAAAACTGTTACAAATCCTGTCCGGCTCATAACTTCTAAACTAATCATCACATATTGATCAAATTTGATATGGAGATACATAATCATCTGAAGGTGTGTCATGAAGAACAATTTTGGAAATATTTTTATAAAATTTTGCCTTTTTTGGCAAAAAATGAGGACTCTGTTGGAAAACTGTTACAAATCCTGTCCGGCTCATAACTTCTAAACTAATCATCACATATTGCTCTAATTTGATATGTATCTCCATAATCATATGAAGGTGTGTCATGAAGAACAATTTTAGAAATATTTTTATAACATTTAGCCTTTTTTGGCAAAAAATGAGGACTCTGTTGGAAAACTGTTACAAATCCTGTCCGGCTCATTACTTCTAAACTAATCATCACATATTGATCAAATTTGATATGGAGATACATAATCATATGAAGGTGTGTCATGAAGAACAATTTTGGAAATATTTTTATAAAATTTTGCCTTTTTTGGCAAAAAATGAGGACTCTGTTGGAAAACTGTTACAAATCCTGTCCAGCTCATAACTTCTAGACTAATCATCACATATTGCTCTAATTTGATATGGAGATACATAATCATATGAAGGTGTGTCATGAAGAACAATTTTGGAAATATTTTTATAACATTTTGCCTTTTTTGGCAAAAATGAGGACTCTGTTGGAAAACTGTTACAAATCCTGTCCGGCTCATTACTTCTAAACTAATCATCACATATTGATCAAATTTGATATGGAGATACATAATCATCTGAAGGTGTGTCATGAAGAACAATTTTGGAAATATTTTTATAAAATTTTGCCTTTTTTGGCAAAAAATGAGGACTCTGTTGGAAAACTGTTACAAATCCTGTCCGGCTCATAACTTCTAAACTAATCATCACCTATTGATCAAATTTGATATGGAGATACATAATCATCTGAAGGTGTGTCATGAAGAACAATTTTGGAAATATTTTTATAAAATTTTGCCTTTTTTGGCAAAAAATGAGGACTCTGTTGGAAAACTGTTACAAATCCTGTCCGGCTCATAACTTCTAAACTAATCATCACATATTGATCAAATTTGATATGGAGATACATAATCATCTGAAGGTGTGTCATGAAGAACAATTTTGGAAATATTTTTATAAAATTTTGCCTTTTTTGGCAAAAAATGAGGACTCTGTTGGAAAACTGTTACAAATTCTGTCCGGCTCATAACTTCTAAACTAATCATCACATATTGATCTAATTTGATATTGAGATACATAATCATATGAAGGTGTGTCATGAAGAACAATTTTGGAAATATTTTTATAAAATTTTGCCTTTTTTGGCAAAAAATGAGGACTCTGTTTGAAAACTGTTACAAATCCTGTCCGGCTCATTACTTCTAAACTAATCATCACATATTGATCAAATTTGAAATGAAGATACATAATCATATGAAGGTGTGTCATGAAGAACAATTTTGGAAATATTTTAATACATTTTGCCTTTTTTGGCAAAAAATGAGGACTCTGTTGGAAAACTGTTACAAATCCTGTCCGGCTCATAACTTCTAAACTAATCATCACATATTGATCAAATTTGATATGGAGATACATAATCATATGAAGGTGTGTCATGAAGAACAATTTTGGAAATATTTTAATAAAATTTTGCCTTTTTTGGCAAAAATGAGGACTCTGTTGGAAATCTGTTACAACTAAACTAATCACATGTTTGATCAAATTTGTTATTGAGATACAAAATCATATGTTGGTGTGTCATGAAGAGCAATTTTGAAAATATGTTTGTTTAAATATGATCAAATTGATCTTGAAGATCCAAATACATAATACATAAATTCATTCGTTTGATTTTAATTTTGTCAGTTAAGTCCAATTATGCCCAACAATGAACATAAAGTTGGTATGATTTAGTTTCTTTATTAGAACAGTTTCTTTCATTTCCTGGAAAAGTTGTGTTAATTTGTGCGACAAAAATTAATCGGCAATATGATAAGGAAAACCTATACATATTGTGCAATTTGCGGGGGATATAGCTCGACCATGTCAGCTGCTTGTTGCCATTTCTACAAAAATGTATGAATATTGCTCAATTAAAAGTTTTAAATTTGAAAGTGTGGGTTTCAACTATGTCATTGCCAACTAAAATGAAAATTTAGATATGAAATCGTTTTCAAAATTTCAGTTTTAAAATTGCAAAGTTTCTTTTGGTATTCAGTGTAGTTTAATATCATAACGTAACCCTAGGAAATGCACGTTCAAACGTTGCTATAGCGTCTAGCCGCGGCCAAAGGGTTCCCCTAAAATGGCACCTGAGGACATCGTTGTCAAACAAGAAAGGCAATGATATAAGCAACTATAAATGAGCTTGACAAAATGTTACATGAAGAATGGAGACGACTACAAAATTACGTCATTTAACCTCTCATGAAATCCATCATCCAACGTAGTAATGCTTGTATAGAAGCCCATATAGGACACTCATGACTCTGAAACAGTTTCCAATATCACGAAACCCGTTGACATCTATCCCAGTAGCAATCAAAGGCATCCACCAAATTGACCTACGAATTAAATCAGAGAGATTGGCATACCCCTTCAATGCACAAGTGACACAAACTCGTTAACGATTGAAAACATTGCTTTTAAATGAAATGTAAAAATTAATAATCACCACAATACTTTTTAAAATACAATAAATGATTCTCTAATTTATCGTCTGTTAAGTGAAGAAGTTGATTGTAAAGTTTCTTTTGTAGGAGGGTTTGTGAATGAAATTAACAATTACACCTTTGAATTTGTAGGACAACCCATTTAAGTTTTAGAGTGACAAGATGTAGACAGTTTATCAATCCACGATAAATAGAGATTATTAACCGAGTGTGTTTCCGTATCATTAATATCATATAATAGGAATAAAATTTGTATTGTGCGAGCCTTTGGTAACCGACACGACCAAAGCGATCTAGGCCTATGTTATGCACGAACATTGAAATTGAAGCACCTATTTTTTCGATAGCCGATATTGTTAGCTGCATATCGTTTTATTTTTAAACGCACAATGAAAACAACTTGAATGCTTTGATAACCAAGCTATTTCTAAAATGCAAATGCGTGATAAGTTTTGACAGATTTTGTTTACGATATTTTATTCGATAAAAAACCCACAAAACCTGAAAACTCCCGACGACGTTATCAATGTTTAGAGACCGGTTTAGGACTCGCATGACATGCATGGAGTTTTAAGAAAATAGTTCGGGTTTTGACCTCATTTGCATTGTTATCAGGGATCTGATAACATGATTACAAGATGGGTTTATTGCACAGATTACACTGCCCATTAAATGATGATAAGTTCATTTATGGTTATTCGTTATCAATTAGCAATTTTTTCGATTCAACCAATCAAATCAAGAATACACTGTCGTCATTTGAAAATATTGACATATTCTATACTGATGTGTTTATTTCTGCATTTGAACACATGTTATGTCGTCATAGTGGTTTGCTTGATGCTAAATAAACATTCCCGTCCCAGTCAAAACCATTTTTTTTTAAGTGTGCCTATTCACAGTTTTGAAGCTTGAAGATCGACTCGATTCCTCTGTTCCTGACTTACTCAATAGAATTTTACTCCAAATTACAGGTTAGTTTCGTTTAATTATGAAATAATGCGTATGTGTGAACTGGTACATGAAGTGTGACCCGTAACAGAATCGTGTATGCGAGCCTAAAGCATGCACACACGTTTTATATTGACTCCGCAAGTGCACATTAGGAACCAAACCCGTCGTATAGTTATTGTACGTCTCTCCAGCAACTCAAGTAGATCTGGTTTTATTTTACATTATCATAAGAACGAAGAACGTTTTGTTAATGATTAAAAACATATACCAGTCAAGACCATGTAAATACATGTTTTTCAGAAATGAACTACAAATAGAAAACGTTTAAGAAAGTTAATATTTTGCATTATAGTATCTACATGAAAGTATATATTTTTAACATGGACAAACTGATTTCTATCATAACCTATTTACTTGACGCCAGTTGTGTATCCTATAAACTTGCAAATTGAAAAACACAAACCCAATTTACTTCTCCCTTTTGACGTCAAATTACTATTGTGTACCAATTCAACTAACTAAGAAATGGTGGGGTCACTCAACAGGATCACCTTGGGATCATCTCTTGTGTCTGACTAATTGGTTTGTATACAACACACAGGGCGAGATCCCATGATACATGATCAACTAATTGACATGCACTGAATCCCAGATGAAATGACCCTAAAACCTCCTGTGAGAATTAGCATGTGAACTGAAGGATACTAGGCGTCTGAATCAGTCGTTGGTTTATTGGAGTTCCCACCGTAGCTTGAACTATTGAACAGTTATACTGAATATCAGTAACTGTGGGAGGACTGACCCGTAAAGTCTGGGGTCAAGCACTGATTAGCTTTGAGTGTTTGTGCAGTTTCCGCCGCCGCCGCCGCGTCCGCCGCGCTCATACTAATGGCTATAACTTTTTCTACTAAACTTTCCAGGACTAGTATTCATAACTTACTGCTTATACCTCGGGGGAACGATTTTGACATGTTCACTTTCAAGACTTTCAAAGGTCAAGGTCACGAGCTATAAAATCACTAAACAATTCCTTGTAAACGCGATAGCTTGAAAAGTTTTTGTGCTATGAAGCTCTATTTTGGTAAATATCATCCATGGAAGAATAAAAAATTTGGAAAATGTTTTCGCTACAATCTGTCCAAGGTCAAGGTCACTACTTTAGCATGGTTTTGCGAAAATGCTTTATTTTAACAATGAACACTTTGAATCAATAGATGATTGTTATACTCAATAAAAAGTGTTCATTGATTTTGTAACTTTGAATGTCAAGGTCACAGCAAGGTCAACATATATTGAGAAAATGGATTATTTTAACTTTTAACACTTTAATTCAATACATTTATGTTAAATTCAATGAAATGTATTCATTGATTGCGTGACCTTGAGTGTCAAAAGTCAAGGTCACAAGAAAATGCCCATATGCTGAGGCTTGTAGAAGGCAGAACAGGGCAAAACCCTAAGTTTCGGGGCTGCTCTGCTTTTGCGGTGTCCCGCAAACGCTAATCTAATTATTGTCTGTTTTGACTTCTAAACAGTTGATATTCGATTTTAGTGGTCTGTCTTTTTAGCTCATCAGGTCTGAAAGACCCGATGGGCTTATGGCATGGCATGGCGTCCGGCGTCCGTCCATCGTAAACTTTTCACATTTTCGACTTCTTCTCCAGAACTAACGACTCTAGAGTGCTGAAATTTGATGTGCAGACTCCTTGGCCAATGGGGATTCTAATTTGTAGATTTCGTGACCCCGTGACCCCAAATGGGGTAACAGGGGTCAAAACTTTAAAAACCTATTTTCATCTTCTTCTCAATCTTCCCCGCAAGGCCCAGATAGCCAACGTTAAGTTATAACGAGCCTAAGATGAGCTCGTCTCTAACGTGCGCTAGCTTGGCCTTGCGGGGAAGATGCTTCTTCTCCAGTTCCAAAAGGTCTAGAGAGCTGAAAAGTTGTGAGTAGACTCCTTGGCCAATGGGGATTCTAAATTGTAGATTTCGTGACCCCATGACCCCAAATGGGGTCACAGGGGTCAAAACTTTAAAAACCTATTTTCATCTTCTTCTCCAGGTCGAAAAGGTCTTGAGAGCTGAAAAGTTGTGAGTAGACTCTTTGGCCAATGAGGATTCTAAATTGTAGATTTCGTTACCCTATGACCCCAAATAGGGTCACAGGGGTCGAAACCTTAAAATTCTTATTTCTTCTTCTCCACTTCCAAAAGGTCTAGAGAGCTGAAAAGGTGTGAGTAGACTCCTTGGCCAATGGGGATTCTAAATTGTAGATTTCGTGACCCCATGACCCCAAATGGGGTCACAGGGGTCAAAACCTTAAAATCCTATATTCATCTTCTCCTCCAGTTCAAAATGGTCTAGAGAGCTGAAAAGTTGTGTGTAGCCTCTTTGGCCAATGAAGATTCTAAATTGTAGATTTGGTTATCCAATGACCCTAAAATCACAGGGGTCAAAACCTTAAAAAACTATTTAAATCAAAAGTCTGATGAGATACAGAGCCCATGGCTCTATTTTATCAGGTTCTCTGTGGCCTTTGTAATGCTCTCCAACATATCATCGTCGGTTGTAATGCCTATATGTATCAACGTTCATCAATTAGGTGATCCTTTTATACCGACTATAATTGTTATGTACCTTTTAATGTGGTCTTATTATGTGCCTACGTTTATCTATTAGTATATGAGTAATATGTTTCATGTAGTTTACACTGTATATATCTTCTCTCATAACCCTCGTAATGGGCTCGTAAATGTGATTTTAATGTATTTCATAATGTAAAAGATGAAAGAGATGAAAATGAGATAAACAATCAGTCTGTCTTTCTCTCATGTAGTTATTGTAACACGAACACTTAAATATTGTATTTGTTGAATTTATTTACAAACAGCTTTGTGGTTTTGTCTTCAAATTGAAATACGAACCAAATTAAGGTTTGCCTTCAGCGACATTGTTTAACCAAATGCTTACAAAACCTTCAAAGTCAGTTGTCAGACAAAAGGGGTTGGGGGAGGGGATTGTCATATGACATTGCCGTTATCATTATATTCAGTTTCTGTATCTTGAACGTTTTTTTCTCCCTTAAGTTACGAAAGGAATTACAATTGCTTTCAGTGTACGAATATGTATCGTATTATCAGTCTCTGAAATAAACACTTTAATTCTATTAATCGATCAAATTCTAAAATTCAAGCTTCTTGGTCACAATGTTGTTTCTGTAATTAATAGTTATTTGTCACCCTGACGTGAACTGTTTGTTAAAATTTGCTTCTCAATCTAGCCAACAAAAGTGAGTGGAGATAGCAATTATGTTATATGGTATGTACGTCTCATTTCAATGTACAACCATTCTTCCTTTTCTTATACATGTAAGTATATTGTTCTATTTCCGTGTTTCATGTAGTCTTCTTGGGGAGATCAGAATCTCTCTCTCATCACCCACAAGTGATTGTGAGAAGATATATAAATAACAATCAAAGCACATCATGCCAATAGTTGCATGATTCAATCATGAAAAAGAAATACATTTAAATAAATATCAACAACTTGGGAAATTGCTGTCAAGGGGTATTGAAAACATTCATAGTTACTATGGTATGGACGTTTTTAACAATTGATACAGAACAGGACAAAAGTAATATTTGGTAGTACGACATGAGAACTAATTAGTTTATTATTTCTCTTAAACCCTGTCATTTATAAGAGGTAATTTTCAGGACATTTACATTATCGCTTACTGTGGTTTCAAGAGGAAAGGAAAGGTTACTTAATGAAAACTATTTTGACATTTGAGATACAAATGGACAATGAGATTAGAATAATTTGTTCAACAGAAGATTTATTTCTCTTCGACCCATCAATTTTTATACAGTAATTTTCATTTAATGTGAGTTTACCTTGTGATTTCTTGTACAATAAGGAAGATTTGTTTTGCATTAGATGATCAATTTGATAATGCAATGGTATTTGTTACGTTGTCTTGAAGAGATTCTGTAAAATCAAGGCATCAAACATCAATGCTTTAATTCAGGGAAACAACAATTGTCAGTTGAAGTGTAATGTTAGGTTTCGCTAATTAACTTACTGATAGTGGGATAAAAACAGAAACATCAACTGGTTTAGTATTTTCCTTTGATCTCGCCCAATAGAGATTCAGCTCCTGGTCTGTTCAAACAATGATAGAATGCACATTGTGTATCTGTGTGTGGGATCTGAGTACCTGAAAGAAATGGCTTCTGTCACAAAATGTTGTTAATGTTTTAGTCCACCAGGCTTGAAAGGTCCTATTGGCTAATGACATCTATGTTTTTCCATATCCAGTAATAATTTACAATCCTAATATTACATCAAAATATTGTTTTGAGCGCATGATAAAATGGTATCACTGTATTGCGTATGATATATTATTCTTTATTATTTAATTGTATTTCTCGTATATAACACATCACAATATTCAGATTTTGATTGAATAATTCATACAAGCCTAAGGAAAATAGCCCTCTAGCCCACTTACAGGTGTCTGAAAGATTACAGCAAGACTGTTTGTTGAGTCTAGATCTGGACTACAAAAGTTTGTATCATATATAATAAAATGTGTATTACTATTTATACATGGAATTGTAACTCTCCTGTATACGGGCCGGAGGCTTTGAATACAATAAACTTTGTCTGTCTGTCTGAGTAGTATATCGCAAACAACAACGTACAAACGCTCACAGAATGTGAAGGAAACCCCATCAACCTTTCATAAGAAAGCTGATGATTTGTGACTTGATCACATGGATTCGACATGCACAGCGATGCATCTTAATATGTGGAGATTTTACAGTACCGGATGTGTCTATTTCCAGAGAGATCGAACATGCTCGCCGTGACACACGCATCTGTTAGGAGACCGAGGTCAGTAAACTCTGTTAATAGGATTAACAAGCAACCTGATACCAACATTTTAAAGGCATAATCTACTGGAGAATTCACTGACAGTTCTATGATCAATAAACGAATTCTGATCTCTACGTCCAACTTCCATAGTCCATAGTTCTGAACAATGGATGATGCTCTTAATGTTATTAAAATACATTTTAAATAAATTTCATCTAAACATTTTTATTGAGTTATGATATAAGATAACAGCTAAAACATTTGGGTATAACCGGCTTGTCAATAGCTTATTTATTGCTGAATATGATCGTCATTTGATCATAAAATGAAAATGTACAAATTTAATACCATTTTTATGTTTGAAATATCATTTGAAAGATTTATGTTTCAATGTGTTTTGTCAATAATTTCAAATGAGTTTCATAAAACGCAAAAAGCATATTCTTATTCATTATTATTAATTCAATCTGAGACAGCTTTGCCAACAGCTTATATGAATATTTGATGTGGAATAAAGATATATGTATAGCATACTTCCCAAAAACCTGAACGAATCATTTACAAGATTACGATATTACTTTATTACTATATATGTCTTAGGACGTGGAAAAGGCGCAATATAAGTACGCACATTATTATTATTATTATTTATTACATCAGGACACATCAATTGATACATGTTTAGATATACATTCACAAGTGCTGAAGCACGACACATAAAACCAGAGATAAACCTATTTCTAGAAGCTCTGGAACCGTGTTCCCTCAACGAATGAAACAGCAACATAGACTGGAGGGTTTACAGTTAAACACACACACTAGAGTCATTCACAACGGAATATTTGTTCAACTTAAAGAGTACAGAATGCATAAGAAGTACATCGGCATTAAACAATTAACGATTTAGCTAGTATTATCAAGGCGCTTCAGCTCTAACCAATAGATTGACATAACAATAAAATGTAATGGAAAATTCAAAGCTATGAAAGTTTCAGTTCTACTGAAGTATTATAAAGACTTTTCAGCTCAAATCGCAGAAATTAACATTCTTTTGAAATGATATTATGAGGGCTTCACAGCACAACACACAATGAATCATGCTGAACAATTATTATTCAGTCTTATATTCTTCTGCTCCTGCTAATCACTTAATTCTCCTGACCCAGTATGTGCCCTCTAGAACACTCCGTTCCCAGAATCAACACTTTCTGACAGTTCCCCATGCTTAAATTGAAGCGTTCGGAAAGATCTGCCACTTGACATTAAAGGGGCAGTAGCACGTTTTTAGGGGGAATATAAGGTGATGTCAGAAAAATGAAAATGGTTCCAATTGAAAGACAATGTATTTAAACTAAATGGAGCAGTAATAATTCAAATATTTAACGTAAAGTTTAGCCATGCGATTCTTTTTTCTTACAGAAAATGAATTAAAGGTGTTCACACAAAAATGGCCGCCTATGTATTTTATGTGAATCTTCATACTTTGTCCTCCGACTATGGATGATTGACTTGTTTAATGACATTTTTGACACTGTCAAAATAATACATTTAACATTATCTTACAATTATGACTGAAAATTTTAAAATATAAAATTGTCAAAAAACGTGCTACTGCCCCTTTAAACTCTCACCCTCCCATGATGCTTTCAGGACAGATCTCAACACTCTCCTTATCAGCCTACAACTAAATCCGACTGTTTGCTCCTTGTACATGCGCCATGAGTAAGCACTAGTGGCTGGACACTGGCGTTGCAAATAGCCATCATCATCATCATCATCATAATTATTGCAACTGCCAATGTTACGAATAGATGAACATCAAATCGAATGAAATATCATAAAGGCTTTCCAGTCAATAATATGTACAATATGTGTAAGTGTTCATGTATTCTAAAGCCTCATCAATCTATTACATTTTCATATGCAGCCGCTGTTGCATGGAATAATCTTCCCCTTGAACTCAAAACAGCTCCCTCTTACTCACATTTTAAATCTCTTCTGAAAACACACCTTTTTAAACAAGCCTTTTTCTGATCTTCGCGCTTAGAGCATGTATTATGCATGGATTACAGCACATAATAAGTGATCTATTATTATTACTATTATTATTATTATTATCATGTACAATGGTCATAATGCAGAAGTACAGTTGTATTATAACGGCTCTTCAGCCGCAAGAAAGCATCCCTGAAGTATTTCACCATGGCCAGTTCCCCAGCCTCAGACTCTCATTTAGCAATATGGTTTGTATTGAACGAGAAGATATCATGGAAGCGGAGGAACAACGAGTATATATAATGTACATATGCTCCGTATAGTACACAATTCTACAATGTTAGGGAGCAAAAGAAATAACAAGCACTGACGATTTGTTCCCCTCTTGTACTTTTCGCACCTCTGCACAAGACTAACAGTAGAACCTTAACCAAACTGAACTACATCAACGTTTCATGACACAGCTTTGTTTGGTTTTTCAGAGTTTAATGTCCCGGATATATTGAACTCAACAGAGTTGCATCTTAATGAGCATTAAATCTTTAAATCTATAACACATGCTCACTTCAAAGCACTAATCTGAGAGCGAGGTTAATCATCTCACAGGATATCGAAAATATTCTGGATCCTTAAAAACAGTAGTATCATTCAAACCTTGTCAGATTGCATTTTTGAATTCTTAAACCGTTTTCAAGCTATTGTAGAATGTAGCGACGTTCCGGTATAGATTCTTATACCGTTTTCAAGCTTTTAAACGGTATAAGGATCTATACATAAACTCTGCTATATTCTAAAATAAAGAAGTTGATAATCCATAAAACTCTTTGTCTTTTCGATACTCCAACTTCTAAACATGCCTCTCAAACAACCCATAATGTTTAATGATTTTAGGCTTATCAAATCTCTGTTGAACAAAATTTCCACATACTTTCGATTTTCATATCACATTCTGACTAGCTAGAACTATCATGATTTTACATCTCAGTTTTTGTTTTATGGCTCTTTATTGCATTGCGTGTTACAATATAATGTCTTCCCAACATAATCCAAACCTAATCGATCAAATACTCATTACGGAATCATAAGCATTAAAATAAAATAGATTTAAAAAAACGACAAACAATATTTTCTATTCAGTATTGTTTTTCGTTATGAGATGTAGTGTTTTATTTCATAGAAAATGACCTATGAGATTACATTATTTTCGAGCTTACGTCAGTGTAGCATCAAAATCGTATTTCTTTTAATGTAATGCGACACATAAGATAACATAAAACAGTTAATAAATCATTGTTTTATTCAGCCAAATTATTTCAAAATATATATAATATCAAAATTTGATATCTTTTGATACCTACCTTTTTCACATGGAATCAGTTATGACACACGTTTTGTTATTCAAACTTTGTGTTAATAAATCACGGCTTAACGAAATGTCAACGACTTCATGTATGAGAGTTGTTTGATTTTAAAGCACGTTCATATAGAAACAATTTCTTGTTCTTATTTCGATAAATAAGATATATTTCTATTGCTAGTGCGTCCAAATATGAAATCTATTAGGTCAGCACCTTAAACCTTAAAGTCCAAATATAATATGAATATTTGTGCTTTGTAATCAGCATGAATCATGAAAGGGAGAGTGTTTAAATCGATTTAGCCGATTACTTAAAATTCTTCATAGAAACAAATGTTTATTTGAAATAAGTTAGTATAAGTCTAAATTAATCACCCTGTTTAAAATACAGAGTGAAAGGCTTGATTGAAGGGTATAAAAAAGAATAAAACACAATAATACACAATAGAATTCATTTTCCTTCTGTAATCGATGTGAACTTAATGACAATTTTAAAATGCATGCAAACATTTTCCTACAATTAAGCGAAACAATAATTTTGTCAAAGTCAGAAGTTTGTATTTTTTCCTTGTTATGTTTTGTTCAGTAAAGAAAGAAACAGAAGACGTAACTAGATATTAATATAAACAATAACGTAAACAAATTATCAAACTGTCTAATTGTATTTCCAGCGTTAATAAAACATTGCGTGTTTGTGCATCTGTTGCCTGTTGGAAAGTTATCCGTTTGGTAGGATTTCTAAAGCTTACTTTATCCAATGTTTTGGGATACAAGATTGTACAAAATAACTATAGTATATGAGCTCTCGATCTTAAGATGTCTTTTTATTGCCTTGTTGAAACGTGCCTAAAGGAGTTATACTATTCTGATCTGTAAAAAAATATTTTATGAAATAAGCAAAGGGAAAATAAGGGTCAGCAAAACTATATAGAGGGTTAAAACTGACCCATCTGTTGAACAAGTAAATTTGAAGATCCTGACATTTGATTTATCTCCGGATGTTGAGAAGGGGTGGTACGACATAAGATGTAATAAACGTATAAACTGTGGTAAATTTGTCCTGTATGCACCTCAAACCTAACCATATTATTTCTGGCAAGTGCTGAATACTATTTTCCTACATGAGATTCTCTTTTCCTATTTTTCTGGCATGTTCCATCTCTTAGACTATGCTGTTTTTGCAAAACTTTTAATTCTGAAGTGTAACATTAAATAAATTTTAAACTATGAAAGTTATAAAACAAAACAACTATTTGGACTAAGACATGAGATGTGATAAGCACTTTATCATAAAACAAACAGTACTGTAGTCTTATATACAAGGTCTTGCATTGTCTTTATGGTTTATGATTAATATCATATTATTTTAACAGTGTTATCAAATTACAATGTTGAAATGTCATCTGCTTTGATATTTTCTAACGTAGACAGTGTATCTTTGACAAAAGTTCTGATTATAAACTTGAACCTATCAAATATTGCGCAAGCTGAATCAACGCCCAGGCAAGAAAGATTACAGTATGGAACACCTAATTCAAACATATTGCAAGATAATGATTTATTACTTCATCTTAAATCTTTAGGTTAAAATTTCGATAACATTAATGCAAAGGAATTAAACGATTTCAACTTCTTTATTCATTGTATTCGACGTTTCGAGACAGGTTATTGTCTCTGCTTGATCACGACACAAGAATCTTTGTCGAAACGTCGCATACAATGAACAACGAAGGTGTAATCCATATATTCCTGTGCATTATTGTTATTCCAGCTTCTAAAATGCCTCTCAAAGAAAATTGTCGATAAGATGTTGATCACTTGACGTGACATAGACACAGTACTGTCATATATTTGATGCCTAGGGAAGGAGGAATGATTGGTAATTAGTCTTTGATAACATAACATGATGATTACAGTCAACTCTTCTTATCTGTCATGAACAGAATAGTTTTATCATTAGACATTAAAACATGACTATCATTTGCAAATGTTATGCTACACAATACTTTGATCTTATCGAATCTCGGAAATTGCGAAGAAGAAAAGATTTATAATGAAGCAGTATAGAACTCAAACCCTGTCGACATTAAGGGAAGACTAATTGGTTCTTTTGAATCTAAGATTATCAATTTATCTGTCACATTTCAGGCAATTAAGTTACGTTAACGGAAGTTATGTCATAAAATCTTGGTATAGTTGTATAGTTAACACCGGTCTTACATATACATTTATGTAACGTTAAATGCAATTTATTATTAATTTGAAGATGCAATTGACTTATATATTATACAAATGAGACAAAACAGTGGACCTTTCCTTTCTATGGAGTGTCAATACCAAATGATCATGAGCATATGACACCTAGCGTTTGTACAAATTTAGTCCGTCATTTCCCTAATCGACAAGTTATTTACTGAAATATTGCTTTCCTTCTGTTTTTCCCAAACCTATCGTTTCAAATACTGACTTGATATCCACATACCTTGTAGAAGAATCAGGATATGTACACACCAAGGAATTGCGTCCCCAAATGCTTCATTGACAATGTGTTTAGGTTACCCAATACAGAGAGTGCAATACCTTTTTGAAATAAAACAAATATCACAAAGTATAGGGTTTTGTTCGGGGTCACATATTATCATCGTATTTATGTCGTTTCAGACACATATGTTGGTAAATTACATCAATAGCTGGATCTGGATGCCAATCTTGTAGTGTTTGCCTGCCGCTATTTATGCAATACTCTATTTATTTATTCATATTATGGCAGCACTGGTGTTGCGAGATTTCTCTGGTGGTATTTACCTATCAGACATTCAAATCTGGAATTGTTATAAGTCATGAACAGGTCAATTATTCAATGCATCAACGTCCGTGCATGTTTATCAGTGCTGGATTTAAGTACTTTATGGTATAAAGCAGTGTCTAATGACACAATGGCTAGAGCAGCAGAGTTAACATTGAGTCGTGTATGTCGACACCATGAATGTGTCAATGCTACAACTAAACATACAGGATTTTTCTGTTAAACATTTCAATCTTAATTGTTTTTACTCAAGTGAAATCTACTGTGGATCTGTGCTTTTAATGCACCAATATTTTTCAATGAACCATCAAGCATTGAACCATTTGAATGATAAAAACGTGCACATGTACTTATATATAGAGAGTATTAACCAATGTGTTGCCGTATAATTCCAAAACTTGATTTGATATCAATGTTATATTTATGAGTCTTGTTATAATAAGATTGTTAAGAAAGGTGACAAAGGACTAGTTGATTTTGTTCTTAAAATAAAAGAATTAGTGGTCGTTAACCTTTTTGCTGAGCATATTTTATTTGTGTATTATATGTGTATGAACCACCTACATGTACATCTTACATCTTCATTCTACTTATTTTGGGACCAGATGACATATCACATTCCTTAATAACTAGCTTTTGACACAATTTGTTCAACATATTCATATCCATTACAGGAGGAAGATTGCCTGGTGTTAACTCTCTGTTACTGTCACCTCATTGTAACCCACATCCTGTCTAACTTCTGGAACACTGCATACATAAGGGAAACTCTAAGCCTCAATATTAATTTTTTAGCTTTTTGGTCACTTTGACTATTAACAAGATTCGCAATGTGAAAGGAACACATTTTTTATACATGCATATATTCTGAACTTTACCGCCTCATGTATTTCCTTAATCTTATTAGAGTCGATTGTGTACAAATCATTCTGAACATAAATCTTTTATAAAGAACGATGTCCCACTTTGAAGCATGCTGGCTAAGGTTCTGCCTGTCTTTGAATTCAGATAAGTCAGTTTATTGTTTTAAGTGTTTTAGTTTCATACCTTGTTTGACATTCTTGTAAAATGTCTGATTTTATAAAGCATATATGTTAATAACAAAAATAATAATCATGTACAGTAATAAGGCTTTTAAAAAGAAATTGAAAGTCCGAGTGGGAGCAAAACATTTCCATTTACATTAAATTAAGGGTATCTAATGCTGAATTAATTGGGCACAAATATATTTGGAAAATATTATACGATCTAGTCCTTTCGTGTTCGAATTATCGTTATTAATAAATAATCGATCACCTTATGACCTTATTCCAATAATAGGAATCCAGAAACAGGGGCACTCAGAGTATCGTCTTTTATTGAGAGTAATATAAAAAAAAGGATCAATATTGTCATTTTCTGTAATTTAAGTTTACTTGTACTTGCAGCAAACACCAAGAGCGGAATCCCTTTCTACTTATTACATACACAATCTGATATAATGTTCTTAAATTTAGAATTAGAACTATACTATGTTGTTGTTATTACAAATAATGAAAACACAGTTGAGGATACGTGGTCAGGCATAGTGTTCAAATGTGCAAGTGAGCAAGAAATAGTACAATATGAAACAGCAACTTGTTGTCTTCAGGGCATTAGTGAATTAGATAAAAAAAGTATCATTATAAAAATCAACAGCGTGTTATGAAGACTCACGAATTGAAGACAATTATTATTAGCGCGGATGATGATCGCTGCCATTTTTAGGGCATTTAAAACTAATAACTAAAATATTTACCATTTGTACACTTACACTATATTACAGCTGCGTATCTTAAGTTTGTTCACTTGCTTGTGTATCGTAGTGCAAATATCATGTAAATTGTGTTTCATTTTGACGTCCATGTGGAGCGCGGTGGTGTAGTGGTTAGCGTGTCTGCCTCTCACGCCAACGACCTGGGTTCGAATCCCAGGGGAGACACAAAAGATGTGTGACTTGGGTCGAAAGCTGTGTAGTGTCCTTGGGCAAGGCACTTCATCCACATTGCACTCAGTCCAACCAGTTGTACAATAGGTATCTGGTTATACGGTTGTACTGTCCGAAATGGACTCTCAGCGCAGGCAAGCAGCTTTGAAAAAATCTGTCAGGGTAATAATGCACATTTGTGAATCGTCGGTGAGCAACTCGTAAGAGATGGATACTTGACGTAAAACTTATCATTATTGTTATTATTATTATTCCATAAAATAACTCCAGGAGCACCTCCAAGGGACAACCAATTATCCTTTAATAAAAGAATCATTCCCAAACCATTTTTTCGGGATCGTCTTGTCACTGGTACTGAATTGAGATATTTGGCATAATTAAATAGACAGATGGGTTCATATTTGTGAAATTCAGATTTTCTTAAATTTCAATTTAAATATTCCATATTAACATTGTAAAAAAGAAATTAGTATAATCACATTGCATTAATGCAAAGGAACAAATATGACTTAGGTCTAAAGCTATTGATCACTAATGAAGGATTTTGTAGCGAAAAATACAAAATAGCGTTTTCGAAATTTTGACCCGTGTTCAATGCCCTGCCAAATTAGTTACGGTTATCTTTGAGGTATGCCATACGAATAATTTAACGCAAACTGAATGTTAACTCGTGTACTCAAACTTCAACAATATCCGTTTGGTTTCGTTTTCGCATTGCTAGAATGCCCCAAAGTCATTCCAAATTACATGGTATTTGCACTAAAAACGCAGGTAATTGAACAAACGTAAGATATGCAGCTGTACATTATATTACATCTTTTGCCTAATCAATATCAGGTGTCAGGAAAAAAAGGTATTGATCTGTTCATCTTCTTTATGATGTAAACATTTGACAACATTGATCTTTACAATTGTCATTCGCGCCAAGCATGAACTGAAACATTAATAATCCTTATCATTGCTAATTCACATATCATTCCACTCATTATTTTCTCAAAGCTTGATATCTGAGAAGATGATGATGAATAACCTCGAGCCATAATGATCAATCAACTCAGAAAGAATACTTATTTCCCACGGGAATATAATTTTAATCTTGAAACGTTGCACATGTACAATATGCTGTCAGCTCAGTAGTTGTATGGTGTCGCTCAGGCACGTTACAATTACAATCAGTTACAATTAGCTCACAGCTTTAAATCAGGAGAGATGATATTTCATGTTTGTAACCATAATCATTACTCCTGTGAAGATAACTCTATGAGAAAGAAAGTAATTTGTCAAATAGTGAAATAAACAATGTAAAACATATTACAGAGAAAATACATATACCATGTTTTATGTTCGTGTCCTTGCAGTACAAACGTCTTCGTAGTGAGTATTTATTCTTCCAGTTTGTTGATGTGATATGCTGTTAGTAAATGACATCTTCCGATGATCACAAGGACTATATGTTTTAACTGTAACACGAACTGTTGTCATTGCGTTGATACACATTTTGATTACTGTACTAATGCGAAACCAAATGTAAAAATCACTATCAAGCATGAAGTTCTCAATAGTGACAAACTTTACCCTAAATTGTGGAACCGGTAATATATTGCCTATAATTTAAATAAAATAATTAACATAATAATTAACAGGCAAAACATAACGAGTCGCGACATGCACTAAACTGATATATTAATCAATCAACACGGAGTTTGAGGCCCTTGATATTAACAGAAGGCTGTTTATTGTCTGAAACAGTCGTTAGTATAACAGTGGCATTGCCTTTATTAACTAGTGTACTGTCTACAAACTACTGGGATGACCCGTGAAGTCGTGAGGTCAATCACTTATTATCTGTCTGGTTTCACCTCTCGTGTCAATTAATGCTTCCTTGGTGTCCATACATGCTAGTTAACTGTGCTGGCTTTTAGCAGTTCCATTATCGTCTTCTGAATTGAGGTGTTAAGCCCATCAACACACCATAGCATCAACACAGGAAATGAATTATCTATCACAAACATTCATGTGAATGTAACACAAAATATAGTCGCAAGCGACGACAAACGGATTCAGCGCTGTATGGTGTTAATGTACATAATGGTTGCACAGATGATAATGTTATCTATCATTCCTGAAAGTTTCATGAAAATATCATTACAGGATAAAGTACAGTAACATTAGAAAGGTTCATTTACAGTTTTTCTGACGTAGCTGGCCCCATTTTCGGAAAATGTGTCATGGCGACCGGAAATGACTGTTCGCGAGCGATTTTATTTCTTTATCTTAAACAGTAGTTACCGAGTGGTGAATCGCCAAGTGTGCATGGGGTCAGACTTTTGCAAAATATGCTTAAAATCAAGATGGCGGCCAAACGACGTGACCTACAAATTTGTCATGATATACTTTTTTTCATTATTTTTGATTGCGCATCTTTTAAAAAAAATCAGGTCTCTAAGTGCATTTTGAAAAAAAAAATGTTAATTTTTCGATTTTAGAATCTCTTGGATGCTCCAGTTGTTGGTCTCTCACAGATTACAGATGCTACAGGAGCTGGTCTCTCACAGATCGAGGATAATGACTCGGGAAGAAGAGGGAAGGTACTTTCTGATTGTATGGTAAAGACTTGGCTTGACACTTCAACATCCAGTGATATCTTAACTGATATTGAACAGTATGCAACAGACAGTGATTATGTTCCGGAAGAAAAAGACAGTGACACTTTAAGCAGTGAATCAGATGAGAAATGTCCAAGAAGGCCCTTAAGAGAAATGAATGTAGCAAATGTGCAACATCAGGGAAATCATGAGAATCTGGATGATAGTGATTGTGAAAGTGACATGTCTGTTTCATACCCTGCTCTGGGTGACCAAAAGCAATCTTTGACTTTGCCAATTAGCAACAATCCTCTTTCATCCCCTGATTCATCCAGTGATGAGGATATTGATGAAGAATTTGTGGCCCGAGACAAAAAGAACAAAAGTATTTATGTAAAATTGGTAAAGAGAAGCCTGACTACCAAAACTGACAAACAGAAACGCAGTGAACGTGTGTATGATGCCCATTATCCCTGCACCTTTTGTGGAAAGATGCAAACAAACTTCTCACATCACTTGCTGAGTAATATACACAAGGATGAAAAAGAAGTAAAAGAAAATCCAACAGTCAACTCTCATATGCCAAAGGAGGAACAGCAAAAGATCACCAAGATTAGACAAAATCAGATAGAAATATTGCGCCTTCGAGGGTTCCATCAACACAATTTGAAAGTTATCCAAGTGAGAAAAGGCGAAATAATACTTGCGAGAAATATCAAGCACAATGACTTTGACATTTCCAATGTTGGTCCTTGTCCGAACTGTTAAGCGTGGCATCAATTGAATAATCTCAAGAGACATCAAAAGTCCTGTGCAAGGTTTGACTCCATCTAGTTTCGGCAATCTAAACATCCAGAGCAAAACGCTGGCTGGAAGGATATCAAACAAGGCAACAAGTCGTCTTGTTCAAGAGGTATTCACCATCATGCAGCCTGATAAAATATCAAGGACAGCCCAAGCAGATCCTCTCATAATAAGTCTGGGAAATCAAATGCTCGACAGAAACCGTGGTAACCGAGTGATGAGAAAGTATTATACAAGCCAAGCAATGAGACTGAATGCAAAGCTCCTTCTCTGCCTTCAAGAAACATCACAATGTGAACAGGATCTCTGTTGTTTTCTCAAACCTTCTCATTTTGAAAATGTGGCAAAAGCTGCTCTTGTTTGTTCAAAGCAAAACAGTGTTGATGAAGAGGATTTGTCATCACCAAGCAATGCCATAAAGTTGGGATACGATATCAAACCTATGACAAGTTCCAAACTGGCTAATGCTATTATTGAAGGCGATGAGAAAAAGCAAAGAGAGGCAGAAAATTTTCTACAACTAATGAAAATGCAGTTGACTCTGAAAGTGACAAAATTGGCTAGAAAGATGATCCTGAATGAATGACAGTTCAATAAGCCAAGAAAATTACCGACCCCTGATGACATTAAAAAAGTGACTGAGTATATGAAGAGACAAATAAAAAACCTTGACCTGACTGACACCAGCTACGCCAACTACAAGAGGGCTGCGACACTAACTCTGGCGAGGATAACACTATACAATAGACGACTATGCCATGAAGTTCAGGCTTTAAGGTAGTTCAATTATTAAATGTATAATGTTTGTACTTCACATCCAGAATCATTCTTATTTTGCTGTAAATGACCTTTAGATGTTTTCATTTTAAATTCCAATGCTTTTCTCATGTGAACTAAACAAATTCTCAGCATGAATGTCTTTAAATGATGGCCTTTTTATCATTTGTGTAACAGATTGGACGCATATCATCAAAGAAAAAGAGGAATAGATCCAGTACAGGAGCAGCTCTCAAAAGAAATGACCAAGTTCGAAAGTCATCTGCTTGAAACCCAAGAGGTTGTTGAAATTCGAGGGAAGGTCAGTTCACTTGATATTAACTTTGAAAGAAATTAAATTTGATAATGCAGAAAGAAGTCGCCATTTGCTTATTTATAGGAATATATTTTCCAAAATGTCAATTCTTTTTATCAGTAGACTTACATTTTTTAAAATATCATGTATCAAAACAGTCTCTGAATATCATTATTTTTATTTTATTTAAACCAGGTTATTTCGTAAACTCGCATTACCAAGAATGAACAAAAACATGTTTTATAATAACAATTGTTTTGCATTACTGTAGAAATGTTATAAGTTCGATTATCAGGTGAAGTTTCACATGTATTTCAGGTGGGAAGATGTGTACCTGTTATACTACCACCAGAGACAAATGAAGCTCTTGCCTTCATTTCACACCGAGAAGTGAGATATGCATCTCAGGTCCCAACAGCATCTCCATATCTCTTTGGAAGCAAAAGTAAGAATTTACAATTGTTGGTACATAAAGATTTTTTAAACTCAAATCATTTTGACTGGTTTTCAGATTGTTGCTTTCATGGCTGAAATGTCAATATCTAAGTGATAAATAGTAAGTTTCTCTATCAGTGGAAGGAGAGTCGTAAATAAAGTCTTATTTTGAACTAACTTTCAACCATTATCAATATTGATTACAAAATATATTTTAAAAATTATATTCAAGGTTTCATCTGTTTAAAATATTGAAATTTAATTAATTTCAGATGGGGGTGTATTCAGGGCATATGACGCCATTTCAACTATTGCGGAAGAGGCTCAACTAACAAATCCAAGCCTTATTCGAACAAGCATAATGCGGAAGTATATATGGCCACCATGGTTCAGGTAAATCTATAATATTGATTACAATGGTGTTTATGTTGTGTAGAGAATAACATATGTTTCAAAAGATACTAGCCAAGAGACAATGTAGCGATAACCATTGGCATTTAAGAAAACTGTCCAAAGATTAGAATAAGTGATTTACTGTAATAACTTTACAGCATTGATTTTCGATTGATCTGAATATTTTCTAATAAAATGTTATGATCTTACAAGAAAAAGAACCGATTTACAAAGTGAGTTCACATAGTGAAACAATGATCCCTTTATTTAAAGAGCCACTCCATGAGATGTTTGGAGTCATAATTGATTTGCCTCTTTTTAGAATTGATATACTTTCAAAGAGGCTTGGAAGTTCACCACTGAAAAGATTATGTAACCACTGTGTTTTGACATCAAAGTTATAATCATGGTCGCTGCTAAAACTAAAAGTAAAATTAAATGGGTCAATGGGATAATTACAACATTCTGCGCTAATATTTTTCACAAACTGCAGAACAAGTTCCATTTAAGGAATTCCTTGAAATTCAACTTTTTATCTTCTATGTTTTACCCGTGATCAAGATTATATAGTATGTCTGCAATAGCTTTTTATTTTAACAGGCTCTCGATACAAATGAAGCTGAGAGATCTTGGATTATTCAACATCTTTGGCACAATATAGATGTACACTTGAACCATTATCGACAGACCTCAGACTTGTTGGAAAGGACTGAAGTTGCCAAAATTCTTTTAATCCAAGATTTTGGATTGGTTCCGCAGTTTGTTGGGAAAAAGCTACAAGATATTCAACTAGATGGTAAGTTATTATTTGTCATATGTCAAATCTATATTTATTAGATTCACAATTCACGCTATAATTTATGTTTTTTACACTTCTTAAGATAACATTTTGCCATTTGACCACCACAATTTTCTTACATTTAAAAAAGTTGTTAAAATTGCTGTTTTTGGAAAAGAAATAACAAATCAGATGTTTGTCCAGTCTCTTATAGTGAAAAGTTTTGTACAAATTGCATTGTCAACTGACTAATAGAAATAGAAAAGGCAAGTCGCCAGATACAAGTAATAATACTTTTCTTTATTCAAGAAATTATTCAAAGCTTACCGCTTAATGATTATTTTCCTTTAAAGTCTGAGCTACAGGATCGTTTTTCTCAATTTTGTTAGTTGGTGTACCTGTCAGCTAATATCATTTTTGGCAATATTTTCTGACTATTATGGCATTCTCATTTTGAAAATATAAGATTGCAATTATAAATGTTCCAATTATCCTATTACTCATTGATGCTGTCTGGGGTTGCTGATACTGGTTTTTTGGGAAAAAGTTCTCAGGTTTACATATTTCAATATAAGAGTTATGTATTGTGATTGTATGTTTTTGAAAACTTTTTTTCATTTTCAGACATCATTACACCAGATACAAATGCTGCTGAGCAAGCCGAGACTGAAGTTGAGCCAGCTTTCCAAGCAACGCCTGCTGTTATTGAAGATGGCTTTATCTCAGACGGATTCAGCAGTGACGACGAAGAGAGGAGTAAGTTGGGCTGGTTAAACAAACCATAAGCCTTTGAATGATAAAACAAATTGTCTTTTAAATTGAGATTCTAGATATTTAAACATGAAAGATAATGTAAGAAAAAAAAGTTTAGTGAATTACAATTTTGGCTGTAACAAACCCCACAGGGCGTGTTTGGAATCCTCATCATGGTGCAAACACATACCCAGAAAAAGAGATATTCAATAAACAATTGTTTTCTTTTCTTGCATTTTTCACCTCTTAAGCCATCTAACGACTTTCATTTGTGAATTATATTCACTACTTTTAGTGTTTAAAATATGTTCAACAGTAATGAAACAAACTTTGTTTGACAATAGCTGAAGATAGCTGAAAAAAATTGCTTTTAACCTATATGTAAATTTTAATAGTTTATGATCAGTTTCAAAATAACAAAACTTTCTAGTATTATTTTTTTCTGACTTCTCAATATTATTTCTCATGTTAACTCTCAAATTTATTTCTCTACAGTAAGTCGACCAAAGAAGGTCTCTGAAAGGAAACGTTGGTCCTCTGAAGAAGAACAGGAATTACTGGAGCTGTTCAAGAGAAACTTTGAAACTGACACTTGCCCAAGACAAATGCAAATTGAAAATGCAAAGAAAAAGAGCAAAGCAAGAGGGGGCAAAATACATGTGCGTCCCAGGGACAATATAAAGAAAAAGGTTCATGCGATGTTGGTGAAAAAAAAGAAAAGAAAAAATCACAAACTAAATGTTTTTCTTTGTTGGAAGAATGAACAGTCGTGTGCGTAGTTATTTCTCTCATCTTCATGTATGATGTATCATTGTTTTTCTGTTAAATCAAGTCTCTAGTTTTCACAAATTATTAGAAGGCCTTAATGACTTTTCTGTTTTTGACTTGATAAATGAGCTGTCATCTCTTGTCTGTAAAGTTATGATTTTTTTCTTCACCAACACAGTTTCACCTCCAAAGCTGTCATTTAATGGAGATGTACTCCTAGGATATCTGAATTGGCACTAATCCTTTTAGAATATAGGCATGGCAGGCATGTTTCTTAAAATCCTTATATATCATCTGCAAAATCAAAAGACTTAGTACTTTGAAGAACAACCTCTTGTGCCATAAAGACTAAACTTAGTAAGTTCAAATAATAGCATGACAGTGCATATCTTTTCGTAACAACATATTCCATGTTCATGTATATATTCACTGACCAGGACTTTTGAAAGTGTTGTAAGTCATGGTCAATTAGTTGTCTCACAAGAAAACTTGATTGTTATTTTTATATATGGCCATAAAGCTGTAAGAAAAGTCGAAGAGAAATGATGGAGATGAGATATTTTTTTTGTTTTTGTGATTGCACATGTTCAGATACTTTCCCTCCAGGGTTTAATCAATGACCATGAAGTTAGAAGTATTAACTCTTTTACATAATGAGGATAATTTTTTTTATAACATTTTGAATGTACTTCATGTGTAAATCCTTACCTTCTGGGGTTGGTTTGCAGATAATTATGTGAGGTTATAGGTGCCCAATACATTATGGGGTCATTTTTACTTACAAAGCATGTGGGGTTATAACAATGTGAATGTGTATATCCTTACCTTCTGGGGTTTGTTTGTAGATAATTATGTGGGGTTATAGGTGCCCAATACATTATGGGGTCACTTTTACTTACAAAGCATGTGGGGTTATAACAATGTGAATGTGTAAATCCTTACCTTCTGGGGTTGGTTTGCAGATACTTATGTGAGGTTATAGGTGCCCAATACATTATGGGGTCATTTTTACTTACAAAGCATGTGGGGTTATAACAATGTGAATGTGTATATCCTTACCTTCTGGGGTTTGTTTGTAGATAATTATGTGGGGTTATAGGTGCCCAATAATTTTGGGGTCACTTTTACTTACAAAGCATGTGGGGTTATAACATTGTGAATGTACTTCATGTTTAAATCCTTACCTTCTGGGGTTGGTTTGCAGATAATTATGTGGGGTTAAAGGTGCCCAATACATTATGGGGTCACTTTTACTTACAAAGCATGTGGGGTTATAACAATGTGAATGTGTAAATCCTTACCTTCTGGGGTTTGTTTGCAGATAATTATGTGAGGTTATAGGTGCCCAATACATTGTAGGGTCACTTTTACTTACACAGCATGTGGGGTTATAACCATGTGAATGTGTTAATCCTTACCTGCTGGGGTTTGTTTGCAGATAATTATGTGGGGTTATTGGTGCCCTATACATTATGGGGTCACTTTTACTTACAAAGCATGTGGGGTTATAACATTGTGAATGTACTTCATGTGTAAATCCTTACCTTCTGGGGTTGGTTTGCAGATAATTATGTGGGGTTATAGGTGCCCAATACATTATGGGGTCACTTTTACTTACAAAGCATGTGGGGTTATAACAATGTGAATGTGTAAATCCTTACCTTCTGGGGTTTGTTTGCAGATAATTATGTGAGGTTATAGGTGCCCAATACATTGTAGGGTCACTTTTACTTACAAAGCATGTGGGGTTATAACAATGTGAATGTGTAAATCCTTACCTTCTGGGGTTTGTTTGCAGATAATTATGTGAGGTTATAGGTGCCCAATACATTGTAGGGTCACTTTTACTTACACAGCATGTGGGGTTATAACAATGTGAATGTGTTAATCCTTACCTGCTGGGGTTTGTTTGCAGATAATTATGTGGGGTTATAGGTGCCCAATACATTATGGGGTCACTTTTACTTACAAAGCATGTGGGGTTATAACATTGTGAATGTACTTCATGTGTAAATCCTTACCTTCTTGGGTTTGTTTGCAGATAATTATGTGAGGTTATAGGTGCCCAATACATTATGGGGTCACTTTTACTTACAAAGCATGTGGGGTTATAACAATGTGAATGTGTAAATCCTTACCTTCTGGGGTTTGTTTGCAGATAATTATGTGAGGTTATAGGTGCCCAATACATTATGGGGTCACTTTTACTTACAAAGCATGTGGGGTTATAACAATGTGAATGTGTAAATCCTTACCTTCTGGGGTTTGTTTGCAGATAATTAAATGGGGTTATAGCCGCCCAATACATTATGGGGTCATTTTACTTACAAAGCATGTGGGGTTATTACATTGTGAATGTACTTCATGTGTAAATCCTTACCTTCAGGGGTTGGTTTGCAGATAAGTATGTGGGGTTATAGGTGCCCAATACATTATGGGGTCACTTTTACTTACAAAGCATGTGGGGTTATAACATTATGAATGTGTTAATCCTTACCTTCTGGGGTTTGTTTGCAGATAATTATGTGGGGTTATAGATGCCCAATACATTATTGGGTCACTTTTACTTACAAAGCATGTGGGGTTATAACAATGTGAATGTGTAAATCCTTACCTTCTGGGGTTTGTTTGCAGATAATAATGTGAGGTTATAGGTGCCCAATACATTGTAGGGTCACTTTTACTTACAAAGCATGTGGGGTTATAACAATGTGAATGTGTTAATCCTTACCTTCTGGGGTTTGTTTGCAGATAATTATGTGGGGTTATAGATGCCCAATACATTGTAGGGTCACTTTTACTTACAAAGCATGTGGGGTTATAACAATGTGAATGTGTAAATCCTTACCTTCTGGGGTTTGTTTGCAGATAATTTTGTGGGGTTAATAGGTGCCCAATACATTATGGGGTCACTTTTACTTGCAAAGCATGTGGGGTTATAACATTTTGGTACTTTTTTATGTTAGAAGACTGTCTTTATGAAAGATGTTTTGCCATTTAAACAAGTTTAAATTGTTTTGTTACCTTTAATGGAAAAGGTTATCTGAACTAAATCCCAGTGGGTTTTGGAACAAGATTGTTCAAACAGCTTTGGCTGTTACAAGAAATTTTCTGAATCATGATAATTCTGCTGATCTGCATCTTTGCAAAGCTATAAAAGTGAATAATTTAATTGGAATCTAAAAGTGGGTAACATGTTTTTTTCAAAGAGATTGATTTTTCAAACATGTTTAAGATTTAAGGTAAAAATGGTTGCTGGATTTTGTTTGAGAATTAGATTTAATGTGTGAACTTTGATATAAGTTGAACAATGGAAAGTTAGATATTTTTAAATATTCATTTATCTATGTCTATTTTTAAGTTATTTGTTTTGTCACCCACAAAGCTTTGCGGAAGACACTTTTTTGGGGGTTTCGTTAGTGATTCCATTATTCCGTGTTTTTTAAATGCTTTTGTTTCCGGACCATATATCAAAAACTTTTCTTTTTTTTTACGAAACTGTGTATGTGGTTAGATTAAGTGGAGTGGTGCCATTTAAAGGTTAGCACAGGCTTGAAATTTTTTTTTAAGTTAATTAAACTCTTGTAAAGACCTAAAAAATTACAATTTGAAATTATTTGGTTAAAATATCAATATTTTCTAAGTCAACTTAACTTTATATGAGACTGTCGAAAAAACCCAAGGAGTCGCTGTAGTTTTTACTGCTGTTACTATACCCTCCCTCCGATAACTTAAAGGTTTAGGCTTGTGGCATGAGTTTACAGGGAAAGGTCTATTGAAGAGTTCATGTTTTGATCTTATCTTGATTTCTACTAATGTCAGAAAAGCATTATGATGCTGAAACCCTATGTTGACCACAAACTAATTTTGTATTCATTGTATTTTTTTAAAACGATTTTCACAACCCCCTTTTCAAGGCTTTTTCTACTAAGATCATTTCATGAAATAAGGCTCCATTTTTAATAATAACATTTGTTTACAAACAGTGTTATGTGGAAGTGTTCATAGATGCCTTTGGCCCATCAAAGTTGTTTATTTGACATTTTAAGTGATTATTTTAAACTCTTGTAAGCAATATTCTTAAGGGACGGTTATGGTAATTTCAAGCAGGTAAAAGATACTGTCATATACCAAGAGCACTGTCATTTAGTACTTTATGGGTTTAATCTGATAGACAAATCATGCATAAGATAATAGGATGTTTTAGTTTCATTATCATTGACTCATACTGAATTCACTCTCAATTTGTTTGAATAAAGAATTGAAGCGAATCAGGTGTTGTGTTGCTTAAATGACAATTGTTTAAAGTCAAATATGAACCTGGGTTATTATGCAATTATTTTGGCAAGGGTGCACTCTCATCACATTCATGGACTCTCTCCCTTAAAAGTTTGAAACTAAGAACACTCACTTCTTTATAGTTCCAAATAGATAGTTTGGACACATGTTCTTTTTATCCCCACTCAACTGTAGAATGTCAGCCTAGAGTAGTATTTGACCCAAAGTATATTTTAATTTTTCTTTCTTACAACAATTACAGATTTATTGTTTAGACCTAGTTTATAAAAGGTAAATAAAACAAATAAAAGTATCCAAAAATATATTTCACTGGGGTCCTTATCAGTCAATATCGTCAATATCATCAATAGTTATTATTCACCGACGTAAAGGGCAGTTATCTAGTCGATGTTCTTAAAGGGGCAGTAGCACGTTTTTTCGCTCAAATAAGTTGATGAAATGTATTTGAAAAATAATTTCTCCAATAGTAAAACATCCTTCTCTCTTCGGAAAATAAAGTTTAAAATGAGTGTACATGTTTCTGTAAAGCCATGGGAATCGGTTTTGTAATAAAAATAATTTGTAATAATTTATATTTTATTAATTTATAATAATTTGTAATAAAATCATAAATTGTGTTCACAATAAAATGGCCGCCATGCAATTTTTACTTTATAGGCAACATAGTTTTTACCACTACAGATAATTGGTTTGTGTAATAAGATGTTTTACCCTCTAAAGTTAATTTAAATGACATTAAATATCATTATAAATGGGAAATTTGAAAAAATATTTTTTGCAAAAAACGTGCTACTGCCCCTTTAAAGTATATATTATGTTTCATATGTTCTCAAGAGTAATACATCTTCAATATAATAAGTTTTATCTAGTCATTGCTTATGCAGAATAAGTCCATGGCTTGTGTAGTTATCCCGTCCATGGCTTATGCAGTTTTTTCCAACAACTATGTGGGGTTACTGTATTTCAAACCCCGTATTGCTACTTACGTATGTATTCTGAATATGAACCTCTTTAAGTAGGTTTGTACTGAAATGTAACCCCACATGAAAAAAAATGCATAAGGGTTCACCTGTGTGTATGTCCATCCGTCCATCCGTCCGTCCGTAAATTTTGTGGAATTTCGACCTCTTCTCCAGAACCATAAGGCCTAGAAAGCTGAACCTTTGTGTACAGACGCCTTGGCTAGTGGGGATTATAAATTGTAGCTTTGGTATCCCTGTGACCCCTTATAAGGGCCACAGGGGCCACGCCCTAAAAAACTATTTTCATCTTCTTCTCCAGAACAATAAGACCTAAAAAGCTGAAACTGTGTGTACAGACTCCTTGGCTAGTGAGGTTTATACATTGTAGCTTTGGTAGCCCTGTGACCCCTAATAAGGGCCACAGGGGCCACGCCCTAAAAGCCTTTTTTCATCTTCTTCTCCAGAACCATGAGGCCTAGAAAGCTGAAACTTTGTGTATAGCCTCTTTGAAGAGTGAGGATTATAAAATGTAGCTTTGGTGGCCCTGTGACCCCTAATAAGGGCCACAGGGGCCACGCCCTAAAAACCTATTTTCATCTTCTTCTCAAGAACCATAAGGCCTAGAAAGCTGAAACTTTGTGTACAGACATCCTTGGCTAGTGAGGATTATAAATTGTATCTTTGGTGGCCCAGTTGCCCCTAATAAGGGCCACAGATACCATGCCCTTAAAACCTATTTTCATCTTCTTCTCCATTAGCATAAGGCCTAGAAAGCTGAAACTTTGTGAACAGACTCCTTGGCTAGTGAGGATTATAAAGTGTAGCTTTGGTTGCCATGTGACCCCTAATAAGGGCCACAGATACCATGCCCTTAAAACCTATTTTCATCTTCTTCTCCAGAACAATGAGGTCTAGAAAGCTGAAACTTTGTTTGCAGACTCCTTGACTGGTGAAGGTTATAAATTGTAGCTTTGGTGGCCCTGTGACCCCTAATAAGGGCCAAAGGGGCCACGCCCTAAAAACCTATTTTCATCTTCTTCTCCAGAACCATATGGCCTAGAAAGCTTAAACTTTGTGTACAGACTCCTTGACGAGTGAGGATTATAAATTGTAGCTTTGGTGGCCCTGTTGCCCCTAATAAAGGTAACAGGAACGTCCTGCAAATCTATTTTCATCTTCTTCTCCTGAAGTATAAGGCCTAGAAAACTAAAACTTGTCGCCTATGTACTTAATTTTATGATTGGTGCCCTTGTTGCCTCTACAAAGGGGGAATCACATTGGCCACACTCTACAGCATAATTGATGATGAAGCCTGATGAGCTACAGAGCCAATGGCTCTATATTTTTAAAACTGTTTTGGTTTATTCTTTTTTTTGGTATACATGTTATTAGGCCCTGTTTCTGACTGATTGATAACTTATATGTCTTATGACAAGTTTAAAGATCTGATCAAATAGATATGCAAGTCCAACCAAAATAATTTGAAGAATTCTACTGTGAAACCCGATGGGCCGGGACTTTTTTCATTTTTCATATTTCTTAGTGATTCTAAAACTTCCTCATACTTTAATTCCCCTTCGAGCATGTATTTATCAGAGTCACTGAGTTTTGGGACCTCACAGTTTTTAAAGTGTTCTTCTAAATTAATTTGCAAACAGGTTTGTTTTGTATAAATATTTGTATAGTAGGTACTTGTTTCCTTTATTATTTCTTTTGTGTTTGTTATTATTTTGTTTTCTCTTGTTTGTAGTTTCGTTATCGACTTATTTTTTAAGTTTCTTTTTTCTAACGTTAGAAAATAATTTGTCTGTTTTTCTCTTTTTTCCTTCCATTTACATTTGGACCTCATTATCACACCTTCAGTTTTACGCTAATTATATTTTCCATCTTAAGAATAGCTTTATTTATTTCCTTTAATATTGCCTCTTTTTCATCAGTGCTACGACTATTGTCTAATGTTTGATTCAAATCCTCTAGTGATTTGATTTCTTCATTTTCGGTTTTTTCCATTTTCATTTTTCGTTCCGATGAATATTTGATTGTGAAACCTCTTATCATGATAAGTAGCATTTCAAAAAACAATTAATCGTTTATTTCAAACAGTGCTTTTCCTGTATCATCTGATCCTAGTTGGTATTGTTGCTTTGTGGTATTAACAATATTCTTAACTTCTTTAACGTAGTTTTTATCGTAGAGAAACGAGTTATTAAATTTCAAAAAACCTTTTCCACTTTCAACTCTTTTAATTTCAAAACGACCCAGGTTATTGAATGATCAGATTTATACGCGGGTTCAATATCTGCATTTTCGATGGACGGTTCTAAATCTCTTGACAATAGGAAAAATCCAATCTTGATTGTTTGATGGGTTTTGTTTGTCTCCAAGTATATCGTTTAATGTTTGGGTTTAAGTAGCGCCATGGATCAATAGTATTGTATTCTTCAATAAATGACAATATAACTTCTCTTGCTTTTTGGTTATTTACGTGTTTATAATTAAATAAGTCCAACTCGATGTTTTGAACAAGGTTCCAATCACCAAAGATAGAACAATAATCAGAATCGAATTCTGCAACAATATTAAAAATATTCTCATAAAATGAAGGGCTGTCCACATTAGGGCCATACATTTTCATGACTTGATCTACCTTTGTGGGGAGATAATATGTGTAAGGTGACCTATGGGAGTCAACGTTTTTCCTATTGAAGAAATACATTATTATAATTATCCGCAAACAAATATAGACAGTTATGATCCATATTGTTCATAAAACATAAACTAGATTGTAAACTGGTGAATGTAAATTCCATTTCAGATGCTGCGAATAGTTAAAGCACTAGTTCTGCTTACCGGTTGATCTTCAATATCATCAATGAAACTTGTCTTTATCTGTATGATTTTACTTCGAGTGTATTTCAAAGCCTACTTCTGTCTACTGTTAGTCGACAGTTTCAATGTTCAAGATAGAATATTAGTTTCATGAAACAAGATTATGGTTATCGATGCATTACAAACACATTCAATGATGATATTACTTTTACAGGACAAAAACGTTTATTCGATCAGAGTTTAGATATATACAGATACAAATGCTGAATATATTTTGTTTTAAGCTTAATCGGTATTTACGATTTTGGTTATTCGTGTTAACAAAACAACTTTTTAAATGTTTTCTTGCAGGGTAATTCATGTTAACAGTTTTATTAAAGTGCTGACTTTCACCCATACAAACATTGCTCTTATGCATAAGCAAACATACATGCATTAATATCTCATCTGCTGTTGAAGATTACTATGTGCAGAAATACTAGTTTACCGTTTAGTCTACCGTTACATCAATAACTATCGTTGCTTGTGAGGTTGTGCTTAAACTGATAGTGACCGACTTCTATCGTGAAGGAACTTTATACTGCACTTTGATAAGTGTGAAGTTGGCAGATGATTGCATACTATAATGTTCATGGTATAGGTATCTTCGATTTACATGGAGGTTCGAGATGAGGACTGATATTGAATTTTAAGTTCCGTATGTCTATTTTGCACGAATCACAAAACAAAAGCCAAATCGTTTCAATTTCTTTCAACAAAGTCACAATAAACATTGTGAGTCTTTTATAGAATTCTGACGAAAATTATCACTCGAGATAAAAGTTAGGCACATCTATTTTTTTGTATAACCTAATTCATGGTATACCACAATATTTGTTCAGGACAATAATAACCAAATAACCAACTTATTATTACCAACTACACTAGCAATGGTTAAATGTCAATTTAAATGCATCAAATGTTGTTCACATTGATAGATTGTTATCAACAAATGTTGATAGGAAACAGGGACGCTAACCTTATTAATGTAACAATGTAGTTAAGTAAAGCACATTAAGCATAGATAACCGGTGAATGAACGCTACGGCAATCTTCAACAAATGCTGACATTTAGGTTTTTTTCTAATAATATGCCTCATGATCATTTATAATATAACCAAATGCAAAAAGAATGCATGAGGATTTCAAAATATTTCTGACTTTCTTAGATTTGAATTTATTTACAATATTTCCTTGAGGCGGGTGATGAATCACTATAAACTGGTAATGAAGCACTTTTCTGGCTGTATGTTATTTATCAATAGTTATTTCAAAGTGCCCTTAGTTTTTTAGAGGGTAATCCCCTCCTGTAAAGAGAACAACCTCCTGTACTTTACCAATAGGGTTAGTTCACTTTAAACCTCTACCTTGAGTTGCATTGAGATAGTCTTGCATTTGTTAACATTTGTTACTATTCTCATGTGATCACTTTATTAATCTGTCACTTTGAAACCCAAAACGTCAGCCACTCAACAAACTAGGTTTTATCTAAATATCTTGAATTACCGTAGAGCAGTGTACTTTGGAGAACAAATCTTTCCAATTCAAAATAAGTCTATGCTCCAATCAAAGATTGGGAATCAATGTTTTTTGATAACCTAAGGTAGGTAATCGGCTAATATCTAGATAACGTCAGGGTTCTGATTCGACGTTGAGCTGTTGGATCTAAAGCCTTGTCAGGTTTACTTATTACTGGTGTTGACAAACGCTTAAATCCTCGCCGTCTATCCATCTCAAATGTGCATTTGGTGTTAAAATACAAAGTTTCACTGTAAAGGCTGAATGGTAGAAAATGTTTAAGTTTATGTTTTAAAAATTAGGGTTTAAGTGAACTGAATTTGGATAAAAGGGAAATTATTAAGTAACATGTACATGTTAAATATAATATGTCACATCAGTCATTTTGCCACATGCCTGAACAATTTAGTCATTTGATCACCAGGCATTTTACAAAATGACTTCTTTTTTTCAGGTCATTTGACTAAATGACTGAAAAATAACACAAGGCATTTTATTAAATGCCTATATAAGAGAAAAGAGAATTGCTGATGAATTGATTTGAAACTATTTCTGTTACTATATGGCTGTTATTGAACAGTTGCAATTGCAGCAGTTAAGACTCACATAACACCTGTCCACCTGTCGTCGATTCTGATTTGAAAGCGACATCAAACAATAGTTTTCGATATCTTTCAAATTAAAGATAGTGTCATGTTCTTGGTTATCACTTGTCTATAACTTACTTGCCTTTAGTTTTTATTAGAAATGAACTCTTTTGGGATGAAACTCTCAGGTACATCTTTTAAATAAATTAAAATTTAAATTTTCACGATTTTTATTACAAAAACATTTAAAGCATAACACATCAATTTACACTTGTTCACATGTTATAGTAAAACAAAATTCAATTTCCTTTCCTATTCTTACTATAGAGATTACTCCCCCCCCTCCCCCCGAAACATTCATAAGCCATTCTTACTCCTTGACCTCACGTCTCTTATATCCTTATATCCGGAGTTCCTCCGTAAACCTATCCTAGGACCCCACATTAATATGAATGTGAATGCTATCTTTGAAAATAATTACATTAATAGAACTAACAGAGCAATCATATAATTCCTATGATAATTGTATTTATATGTTTTCATGACAGAGTGTGTGATGAGAGTCCCCAAGTTAGTTTATATTTGTAGTAGTTAATAAACCCAGTTAAAGTTCCATGATTGTTTGTTCAGAGTTTAACGACTGGAATAGCATTAAGTCTATGTGAATTCTTTTTGATTAAGTACTGACATATCCGTACGAAGCAGATGAGGTCTACATACAGGAGATCCAACAAGCAAACATAAACATCACCCAGCCTGAATTGTTCACTTGAGAATTCTTTAAGGTAAAATGCAAGAAATCTCACCCGTTGTTAAGAAGTTTAATCAGGATGTTTCCACAATGGAGAAAGGAATAAAGACACAGGGATTTGGTCTACAAAGGGTTTAGTATAACATAGATAATAACGATGACTACTGTATGTATAATTTGCACTTCCAATGTAAAACATAGCAATGAGCATTATATTTTTCTTTGTTATCAGTCTCAGTCATACTCAGTTAAAAGATGGATGATAGTATATATTTTCTACTTTCTGCATCTTATGAACAACCTAATGTTATTTTCCAATGAAAATGATAATATTAACAACACCTTTTCATAAGATCTATTCAGAAAGGTCTTGACGAAAATCATGAAATTAGAGATAATACAGTGGAAGTAAGTAAAAGGGGCAGTTTTTTCAAATGATAGATGCCAGACTGATATACAAACATGCAAGGGAGTTAATGGAATACAATCGACAGCAACCAAATAAGTACATCATCGTAAATGTTATTACGAAACTGATAACAAAATCAACCATCATACATGTAAGTAACTAATAAAGAGAAAAATTGACAACGTTTGTTTGATTATACCGTATTTTGTACAAACTTTTGAGGAAACTCTTAGCAACATGGTCTAGGTATGATGTGAGTGGCTGTCAAGTAGCCTAATTCAACAATATTTGGGTTTGATCACTGCAACGTAAGAAATGAGGGTTTTATAGATGACAACTTCTTTACCCTTTTGGGACGTTTTGGTAGATTTTTTTGCATCGTTATCAAGCATGCTCATATATAAGTAACGAAGTGTTTACAATTCATATGCTTTTTTCAAAATTTCTAACACTGAGATGTAAATTATCACAGTTGTTTTACTCATTTTTTTAAACGCAGGAACTAACTTTATCGCCATATGTCAAACTTCATAACTAACACAACATATGATGGCTCTGTTCGTCATTTGTCATACTGATGTTAAACTATGTTCTGTTAGCTGATAAACTTAGAATGGTTTTAATCATTCTAATGTAACAAGTTACAAATGAAAAAAAAAGAATAGAATGACTTATTCATGTTCACCAAGTACATTATTCACTTCTTCAGAAAAGTATTGTGCACAATGCCATGTACTTTACTCTACAATATTATATTGTCAATTATTAATAACAAACTTTATCATCAATTATTAATAACGAACTTTATCATCAATTGTAATACCTCATATACTTGTGCAATCCATCGGCATCTGAAGGCTTGTTTCATTATTTGTCGTGGAATGCTTAACGTTAAACTTTGCTCTTATTGTTGGGAAACATTATTAGATAAGTTCCAGACAGATTAAATATCAACCAAAAGTTGTTGAAAAGTTCATACAGCGTTACCTTTTATGTTTATATTGATAGAATTTTCATAATTTCCAAATTGATTGAAAAAAAAAAAATTCTAATAACATAACAAATTTCCTCTCCCTTTTGATACGGCAAATAAGGAAATGCAATGCCTTTAAAATCATTTTAATCTGAATCAAGTGAACAATGCAGTGCAAATATGTATTGATGACATGTTTGTTAATAATCAGATTCAACAATCTCTACGGACAAAGATCATTACTTTATTTATAAAAAACGTATTTAGCATCAAGGGAGAAATCAGTATTTTTCGATAAGTTTGAAATCAATGCATAGGCACAGCATCCAGATAAAGTTAAATCTTAAGGAAGGATATAAAATATTTGATGCCACTTTAACTGCATCAATTATTTTGAATGATTACCAATTTTGAGATGATAATCAGTATTATGAAAACATTTTTCCCATAAAGATAAGAAATGTCAAATATACAGCTGATTGTTTTCCTGTTTGAATCCCTTACATGTAATGTTTTAAGATTGCTTGAGAAGAAAAGCAGCAAATAAAATTATGCTAATTATTCACAGTGGGAATTTCAAAGGCTTCATCTGAAACAAGCAACAACATGTTTACTCATTTGAGATCACAATTTATACCAAATGAGGTACAGTCAATGACTACACTAAATCATTGACGGAGTAACTAGTGTTTTCCCTCTTGGATAAACATACATATACTTTCTTGTCTCCTAACTAAAAACATTGATTAGTTTTAACTTGACGTGGAAGGTATGTGTAGAGTGCCTTTGGTATTACCTGCAATCAAACTAAACTCAAGTTGAACCTCCCATCACGGGAATATTCATCAAATCCGCACTTTTGGTAATATGTAGCTTATATCGGTTTCTATTTAAATAAATATGGCATATTCGATCTTTTGGCGATTGTGATACTAACGCATCACAATATTCAGGATATATTCAGGCTAAGATCATGTAAATCTAATGGTGAGACAGAATATGAGTCCTTCATATATCTAAGTTATGATGTACGTACATGTAGCGCTATTTTCATGGGAGCACTGTTCAGTATTCTGGTATAGGTGAAATGTACTATTCGTCCTCCCTTAAAACGTCACATGCTTTTACTGTCATCGGTTTTACGATATCATTCATACTATCGGCATCTTTATATCATTTTCACGTGTAAAGGTTTTCATATATGGTTCTAATCGATTTATCAAGGGTGTTATCAAGACGATTATTTCATCAACAACAACCTCCTGCGTAAATAATAATAAATCTTGATTATTCAGAATATTAATTTCCAATGGCTTAGTCTGAAACACCATAGGCATCAAGAACAATGTGCAAAATTGAACAATGCATGTAGCAATGAGATCCCATCATATCCAGGATGTTGTAAAGCTAAGGGCATTCCGGACTTATGTCGAATCACTCTACATTAAAACATATATCATGTGATGATGTGACGTTTGGTATGTAAGAATATCTGAAACGTCTACGCATTGAATTTCGCTAGGTTTGTTTGCTTTGAGTTGATGTGCATGATGTGCGTGGTTTGCTTCAATATTTAATGCAGTAGAACCCAGTCGTGTACTTTCAGCAAATTTGTGAGGCTTCGATTTAATGTGCAGTATGAAATGAAATGTTCATTCATTAAGAAAACTAGATCATGTTATACAATTATATCACATGTTGCAAGCTTAGTGATATTACCATAAAAGGTTTAATTTTTTAGATAACAGGGAAAAGCAACGTAAGATGAGTTGAAAAATCCTTGTCATGCCAAACTAAGCATTTGCTACTTCAAGTTTATTTTTGGTAAAACCATTACACCTTTACGCAGATAAAACTAAAGTTTTACAGATACAAATCTACAATGTTAGTTTATACAATTTTAACAAGATGTTTACGACTTTAAGATTCATTCCCAAAAAAACTGTAATCTGATAAGAAAAGGCTTTTTGGTTTGATTTTTCAGATCTCGCTTTGGTGCTAATAAATCCAAAAGTCTTTCCACATCTATCAATGTCTGGATACCCTTTTATCAAACATGATATTTCATTATCCAATCTTAACCAGGTCTCTCAGACAGACGCATTCAAGTCACATATAATCAAAAGTGCCTGTATCATTATAAGCAATCTTCACAAAAGTCTCCAGTTTCAGACATCTAACATCTAAACCGACTCATTCTTTGGTATCCAAATCCATTTAAAATTATCAATGTCTGACACATGATAGCCTAAACCATGGAAACGGTTTATTCGCCAGAAAGCAAGTAATGTATATCCCAAAGTAAGTGTTTAATGTACGAATATAATGAAGATCTCAGTATCATAAGAAACACCGCTGAAGACCAAACCTGAGTCACAGGTACACGGAGGACTCTCATTGTGTTAATATTTAAACTTCACTCCAGTTCCATATTACAAAACGGCATCATAAGTAATTTGTACACACCAGAGTCAGACTTTATTGAAACTGATCGTTAATTCATACAATTGCCATTTTCAAAAGTTGTAAGCTCTTCCGTTGTCGCATTCACATAACCATTCTCAAAGTAGTATTAGCTGTTGATATTTGTAGAAACTCTTTTTAATTCGAAGAGTTTGGGATAGAAAAACTTTGCAATGAACACTTTTTTGGCATGGAATTCACACATTTTGAAAGTATTTAACAAAGTTGCTATTTTGCTTTTTTAATGAGATACGTCTCTCTTTCAACAAATGATCCAAAGTTGTTGACACTCAAATGAGACGGTACCCTACGGAGACTCCAGAAAACAATTATTTGTGAGTATGCGAACGATTCAGATTATTGTTAGAGCATTAATAACTATGTATCAAACAAATGAAAAATACATAAATTCTAAATGACTATGTACCCATATTCTTATACCAATGCTGATGTCTATGAACTGATATTGTATGCATCACCGAATGTTCTGTTTAAAGTTGTCAGGAATTGATTGATCATTGCATGACCAACATTCCACAGGGAGGAAGCGGAAACAAGCAATCCTTTGAGCGGAATCATCGATATAGAACAAGAGGTCAGCAGTAAGGACAATAGTCTATATTTACTTCTGAAACCAATTACTAGTGTCCATTGTTCTGGTACTCACACAAAGGGTCTTTTTATTTTGCTTATTTATATTTGAAAATAATACAGGTTTTTCATTACTTCGTAAAAATAAATTAACAAGACATTTCATAGATTTAATATTAAAAATGTTTCTTTTCATTTGCTCAATGACTTAAGCATAACTCAAAGAGTGTGATTGGTTCAACTGGTCTGGTCTTGGCACTCTCTGAGTATCTTGATCGCAGTGAATAATATTCAGGTCATGGCCTCCAATCCAAAGGTGATGTATTGTTTCCTCAGTGGGTCAGTGAGATGAATGTATAGTTACCTTTAATCAATCATCTGTTGTCAATATCACACGATCAAACAAGAACTTGTTTCCTGTCCTTGCTTGATATTTGTAAAGGTTAATTTTCTCTTGAGAAATCATGAGAAATGCATATGAGACCTCGTTAAATTGAGTTGTGCACATAAATTGCTGATATAAATCGAAATCTTTAAACACATATGTGTATCTAATGGCAATTGATTTAATTAAATCATTATGTCATATTTGTAATTGTTAACATAAAGAAATAAAATTTATAAAACATGACCAGTATGATGCTTTGAAGTCATTCCCTGATAGGATGTATCGGTAATAGTTAGAATGAAACCTTATAAAAATAAATACCTTGCTTGACCTACCTGTTTTGCTATGAGTAATAATATGCTGCTGCTGAAGTTTAGAAATTATATATTTACAATTCGAATTACTTCCCCTCTCTTAAATTTTTTGAAAACGTCTATGCATTTACACAAAATCATCAAAAACGAAAACATGATAAATAAGATTTCTCGGAACAGATTTGTGGTGAACTATAATGTAATACAATTTTCCTTAAGGCATTCTATTCAGAAAGTATGCTTTGTTGGTTAGAGTATTGTAAAAGAAAATTTCTGAACCTTAGCTATAGTACTTTTCTGACTTTAGACATGGTTCCAAGACCAATACTTTACTCCTTTTACTACATTGATTTCACTACTGCTGGAGTGTACATGTAATGAGTAATCTAGCAGTCAGTGATAAAGGATACGATACGAGTGCCCATTCATTCAGGGCGATTTGCGTCAGTGTCAATTTATTTGTTAATTACCAGCATAGTCTGAAGACTGGATTCGTGTCAGGTTAAAAAGATGATTGATTATTCAGAGAAAATTACCACATGGGACCAATTATAAAAACTGAATTTCTGAAATAAAAATACATTTTTGCAATTGTTGTAACATAATTCATCATTAACATCTATGACGCACGTTCCTTCTTATCAACATATCAATGACCCATGGCAGATATCTGACATCATTTATGACGATTTTATATTGACATTTTAGATATAGTTGGACGTCTGCTGTGTGTCATACAAGTTATTGTGCGTTTCAAGAATAATTTTGTATGACTATTGTGCACACAAAAATATATTCAGCTATTTAGATGGTTTGCTATATAATTTCGTTTCAAATAGTCACTATAAACATTGTGAGTCTTTTATAGAATCCTAACTAAGAATTATCATTTGAGATGAAAGTTGGCCAGATCTATTTTTGTATTGTAAAACCTTACTCCAAATCAGAAACAAGACCAAGATATTTTTTTCAAGACAATGATACTCAATTAAACAACTTGTTTATTTCTGACTATAAATTAATGCATCAAATGTTGTCCACATAAATATAATGATATCAACGAATATCAATAAGAAACAGGGACGCTAACCAAATTAGTGTAACAATGGATATAGTGCACAACGGATATATAACCATTGAACAGCTGGATGGTTCCTAAGCAAATCTTAAACAAATGCTGACATTTAGCTTTTTCTGCTAACACGCCTTTCAATCATTTTCATAATCCAATCCAAAAAACAATGATTTGGGATTTCAAAGTATTTCTGACTTTCTTACATATGAGTGTATTGCCGATATATAAGGCGGTTGTTGATCACAATAAACCGGTAATGTAGCACTTTTCTGGCTTGTTTTTATTCAAATTTGACATTATGTTATTTATCTAAAGTTATTGAAATGTGTCCTTAGTAAAAGAGTAATAATGGTTTTGCATTCCCCTTTTATCAAAAGTTAAGAGATACATGTGGTAATAATTGGTAGCTATTTATTGAGATCAGTCTATTTGCACACTGAAACCCAAAACTTCAGCAATTTAAAAAAAAAGATTATCTAACGCTCTTGGATTACAGAAGAACCATATATTTTGGAGAAAAATGGCTATTAAGTCTTTGCCCCAATCGAAGCATGGGAACCAATGGTTTTTACCTTAGGTGGATTGTAAGTTCGTTGAAGTTAATGTTTTTAAAATGGAAAGTTTACAAGAATTGACTATTGAACATATAGAAAACACAATGTATACATCAATATGTATGTGAATGCTATCGTTGATGTCACTCAACAAGAACGCCTAAAGCCTGACAATTATATACATTTTGAGAACTATGCCATTACTATAACTAAAATAACTATCATTTTAATCCTATTGTATATGTTTTCATGATAGAGTGTGTGATGAGTCTCCAAAGTATACCTATTTGTACTGGTTGATAAACCCAATTTAAGTTCCATTAGATCCACGATTATTTGTGCAGAGATTAATGACTCGGATAGCATTAGGTCTACGTGAATTCCTATCGATTGAGAACTGATATATCCGTGAGAAGCAGATGAGGCAGATGACAGAAGATCCAACAAGCAAAAATAAACATCCATCCAGCCTGAACTGTTCACTTGAGAATTCTTTAGAGGTAACAATAAAATGCAAGCAATCTCGTCCCTTGTTATGTGGTTTAACTTTACTGTGTGTAATCGGGATTTTTTCACAATGCTGTAATGTATCAGGACAAACGGGATTTGGTCTACAAATGGTTCTGTAGAACATAACTTAATATGAGATTTAAGTTACATATAATAATAATAATTGGCAAATTTGGTGTATAACAAAGCAATGAACATGATATGTATCCCCCACTCAACGTGGTTGGGGGGAGGGGGGATAATGAAACGAGCTCCGTCCGTTCGTCCGTTTGTCCGTCTCACTGTTGTTTCCGGAGCAGAATTTTAAAACCATGAGACCTACATCAACGAAACTTGGTATGTGCAACGGTTTTGCATTTGGAGATGTTCCTTTATGGGTTTTCAACTTCTTTAGATTTTTGTTTTAGCCATTTCCATGGTACAAGTACATGTAACTGAGGATTGTGTTTCCGGAGCAGAACTCAAAAACCGTGAGACTTATCTCAAGGAAACTTAGTTTGTGCAACGGTCGGCATGTAGAGATGTGCTTTTTGGGGTTTTCAATTTGTTTTGGTTTTTATTTTTAGCCGTTTCCATGGAAACGTAACTTTATATTTAGATTCCGGAGCAGAACTCGAAAACCGTGAGACCTGGGTCAACGAAACGTGGTATGTGAAACTTGGTATGTACAAGGATCAGCATGTGGAGATGTCCCTTTTCGTGGTTTCAACTTCCATCGAAACGTAACTTAGGCTTTTGTATCCATGACAGAACTTGAAAACCGTGAGACCTAGTTCAACTAAACATGGTCTGTCAAACGATCATTATCATCACTTGTAAAATAATAACGGGTCAGCTAATGTTGTTTTCTTGTGTTACAAACCTTTCAGAGAATGCTCGTTTCTTGTGTTACAAACCTTTCAGAGAATGCTCAGCCAACAAATGAAACATATCATCATCCATCTTGCTACATCAAGAGCTTAAAAGGAGTCTCATATTGATACAAATAACCTTGTATAGCAGGATGATTATGATTATGATGTATATATTATATCCTACTCAAACTGCATCACAAATAATTGAAATTGGTGATAAAAAGTCACCACAAAATCATGATTCAACAACTAGTTTCCTTAACGTATCTTTCCCTTTGGCGTGGGATGTAGTCGACTCTGTCTGATTGTCTTCTTTGTTATAAGTTTAACATACTCAGTTTAAAAAGTGTATGAGGCTATATAATTTCCAGTTCCTGTGTTTTCTCAAACAACCTTATTCTATTTTCGTAATGAATATGGCTTAACCCTTTCAGGATTTCATTCAGAAAGGTCTTTAAGAAGTTCGTTTAACTAGAGATGAATCAGTGGAAGAGTTTATTTAAGGCAGGCTTCTAAAAGGATGGGCTTGTCTCATCAACGTAGATGCCAGACTGAAATACAAACATGCACGATGATTAATCAAATACAGCCAAACCCATGTGCATATATATGAATAAGTGTTTACATTGTATGTGTGCAGGCATAGATAATATGGACAATATAAAAGTGAGTCTATAATTCCTTAAAGGGGCAGTAGCACGTTTTTTGATAATTTTACATTTTGAATATTTCACTTATAATTGTTTGTTAATGCTAAATATATTATTATGATAGTGTCATAAATCTCATTACACAAGCCAATCAGCCATAGTCAGAGGACAAAGTATGAAGATTCATACAAAATCCATAGGCGGCCATTTATTTGTGAACACCTTTAATTCATTTTTTGTAAGAAAAAGCAATCGCATGGCTAAACGTTACGTTATATATTTCAATTATTACTGTTCCATTTAGTTAAAATACATTGTCTTTCAATTGGAACCATTAATTTTCATTTTCCTGACATCACCTTATATTCCCCCTAAACACGTGCTACTGCCCCTTTAAAGTTGGATATGTTGGTATGTAAAATCTGAAAGATAACCACTCACAGAAATGTTGGGGAATTAGAAGAAGTTTCTCGAAACCAAAGCTAGAAACTTTAGTTATTATCAAGCATTTGACAAATTATCAGCAATTGTTATTGAACTGATCTGCGTTATCTTAGCATTCTGTTGAGAATTTCATAAATTCTAAAGATGGGTACTCTTGTGATGAGTAGTGATTTGTTTTGATCAATTTAAAAAAAAATTCTTACATTTTGTTATCTTATTTTAAAATAATGTGTCTGAATATCTTGTTGTAGATAAAGAAGTAATTGCAAAAACTATATCTGTTCGAAATTTTTCTTTAAGTTCCAAAATTGGACTTGCAAATTTCAGTTTATTCTCATATTGACACCTTGCAATCATAAAAGCGTTAACCTGAAGCATATGCTATAGATACAATTTGGCGTGTTCTTCTTTTATACATGATTAAAAGATTAAGACATTTCTGAAAGAAATACGTCAGTATCATACTTTGCTTTAAAACAATATGATTCTTTAAGAATGAATTCAGACATTTCTGAAAGAAATACGTCAGTATTATACATTGCTTTACGATTACAAAAATGCACGTGTGACAAAAAAACGTTACTAAACCAACTGTCCTATATGAAAGTAATCAAATAAATGAAAAGAATTACTATTGTGTTATTGCATACAGTATTTTGTAACAAATGCAACAAGTTGCTAATTGAATATGTAAATCTGTCTGTATATATACCAATGCTGATGTCTTTGATTTTCTGATTGCATACATCAATAGAACGTTGTCAGGAATTGATTGATTATTTCAAGACCAAGATTCCACAGGAAGGAAGCGGAACCATTGATATAGAACAAATGGTCGGCAGAGAGGACGATAGCTACACTGTTCCTTCTTAAGTTAATTACGATTGTCCAATGTTCATGTATGTAAATGGATCAGTAACTTACCCTACCTATATATCTTCTGCCGTTCATTGATTGTATATTAATGATTTCAATCTATAATATGACATGTTTTTCAATCTTTTATAAATAATATTTTTCAGATATTTAATAGATTTTAAATCAAACTTGTATATATATCAGAATAGAATCGCAAGGACTAACTAAAAGTAATTACTAAGCAAAGTGGGTATCTCAATCACTGTGAATGATAATGAATGCGTTACACTAGTATTGAAGCATGATTTATCACATACAACACACTGATGTAATTGGGGCATGTAATTTGGTGCTATTAGCACAATACATGTTTGACTCTGATTTTCATTTTGGAAAGTTTTTTCTTGAGTATCATTTGCCCACTGACTTAAACATAGCTCAACATTGTGATATATTAAACAAGTCGTACCTCGAAACTCAGTCATGTATTGTATTGATGTATTGTTTCCTCAGTGGGTCAGGGAGATGAAAAGGGCGAGGCTATCTCGCTTAGGGGAAAGAGTTGCTTCCGTTCGGCTAAGTTACAATGACTGTTTCTGTTGAAAGAATGAAAATTAACTGAGAGCTAAACAAGAAGATGGCCTGTGGATTTTCTTATCAAAACTAAACAAGCCTTAAGTACAGACCACTGAATATTGATCAATGAAGTGTGAGTAAAAGTGTTCCTTAGTTTCATTTAACTTGCAATGATAGAGATTCTGCACTGTTTAGTCATACATATGGATAACAAACCATACAGTTATGATGTGAAATGTAAAAATGATTAAATTAATGCCTATTCAATGTATCATCATATATATTTGAATGTATATTCCCTTAAAAGCCTTTAACTGTTATGGTGTTCTCGGAATATCAAAAGAAGTTTCGACCTTGACCTTTAAAATTTGCATCTTTATCTGTGTATATGACACCAACGGAACCCAAAAATTTCCGTCGGCTTCATTTTACTAAGAACGCTTAACATGTCTCATGTCAAGTGATTTAAATAAATTATTTTATCATATTTAAAGTGTTAAAATGAAGAAAAAAATTGACAAAACATGACAGATATGATTATATGAAGACATGTTCTTATAATATGTATCTGTAATAGCTAGAAAAAAACCTTCTTAAATACATTGGATGGCTCACCTGGTCTGTTACTAATAATGATATGCAGCTGTGTAAAGTTTCTCTCTCTTAATTTTTCATTAAAATGTATGCGTTGAAACATAAGCATCAGAAAGCATTTCGATGACAAAATGATAAGGAAGATGGGAGAAATGATTTCCCATGAAAAAATTCTTTGTAAATTAAAGCATTGTAAAAACAAGGCAAAAGTGAGCGCGGCTCACATACCCCCGCTTGAGTTTGACCGCCTTCACGTAACATTAATTTGAAAATTTATGATTATGACTTAGAACACAATGATCTTGCAACCCTAAAAACTATTTCACTTCAAAACATCCCCGGCCATGTAGTTTTTGAATAAAATTCTGGGAACCCTGGAATTACCCCTAAAGGGCACAACAGCACTATACAGTCGAACCTTGTTTTGGTTACAGGTGAAAATCGTCCGGATAGCAAATCGTCCGGTTAACTGGGTCATTTTTCTTAAGAAATATAGACACATTGTTGAAAAATCTTTGTCCGTAAGGTGAGATTTATGGATATACAGAGTCTGGGTTGAAGTGTGCAAGTCATTTGGTATTTATATATGCTCCGGAAACAAGATAAAGTAAAATTTTTTGACCGTTTTTGGTCAAAAGTTCAAAAATTATTTGGACCATTGAGTTGAAACCCCTAAAAGGCACAACAGCACCATATAGGCTACTTTCATACCAAATTTGAAGTTTCTAAGTGGTATAGTTTTTCAGTTATGCTCCACAAAACGAGACAAAGTCCAAAAATCGGACCGTTTTTGGTCAAAATTTCAAAAATTATTTGGACCATTGAGCTGAAACCCCTAAAAGGCACCACAGCACCATATAGGCTACTTCCATACCAAATTTGAAGTTTCTAAGTGGTATAGTTTTTCAGTTATGCTCCGGAAACGAGACAAAGTCCAAAAATAGGACCATTTTTGGTCAAAATTTCAAAAAATTATTTGGACCATTGAGCTGAAACCCCTAAAAGGCACCACAGCACCATATAGGCTACTTCCATACCAAATTTGAAGTTTCTAAGTGGTATAGTTTTTCAGTTATGCTCCGGAAACGAGACAAAGTCCAAAAATCAGACCGTTTTTGGTCAAAATTTCAAAAATTATTTGGACCATTGAGCTGAAACCCCTAAAAGGCACCACAGCACCATATAGGCTACTCCCATACCAAATTTTAAGTTTCTAAGTGGAATAGTTTTTGAGTAATGCTCCGGAAACGATTTCGGACGGACGGACGCACGCACGCACGCACGGACGGACACGCGGAGCGCTATATACCCCCGACTACGTCGTAGCGGGGGTATAATAATATTTTGAAACCTAACTATGCTATTTTTCTGACTTTAGACATGAGTTAGTTCAAAGGCCAATACTATACTCATTTGACAACATTGATTTCACTACTGCTGGAGAGTACATGTAACGAGTACGTTGGCAGTCAGTGATATAGGATATGATACGAGTGCCCTTCCATTCAGGGGGATTTGCGGCAGTGTCAATTTGTTCGTTAATCATCAGCAGAGATTGAAGACTTGCTTCATGCCAGGTAAAAATTATGATTGATAATTCAGAGAAAAATACCAGATGGGAACAGATTTAAAAAATTTATTTCTGTAAAAAAAATACATGATTTTGCAACTGTTGCAACATACTTCATCATTACGATCTATGACGCACGTTCTGTCTTATCTACCTAAGATAATAATAGATATTAATGACACATTCCAGTTACCTGACTTCATTTTATCCGATAATAATTAAATACGGATGGTGCTGCAGATAATGCCGAACGTCTGCTGTGTTTCACACAAGTTATTGTTCGTTTCGAGAAAAGGTTGTCGTAATAATGTGTTGCCATTGATTAATTGGGTTAAAGTCAATCCAACATTAATGTTTATATTTGATGGATTTAACGCCTTCACTCACGTACTGGTGCTTAGTACTGTTCCCTTACCTGACATAATGAAATAGATCATCATAGGGTTATGTCTCAAATGTGCAATTTCAATCTTTCCAATGCATTTCATGAAGTGGTTATATGTGCAATGCCAATGCAATTGTACGTGAATGACAAAATAATCAGAGTATAAAACTTAATGTATAACGAACAATAATACGAAGAAGAATACCTCTTATTCAAAATGGAATTCCTTATGGACAAGAGCACATTTCAATAATCAATTAGAGATGAACAGGATAACATAATGTAATTGTAGGCTGCACATAATTGATTTCAATAAATGTACACCTGCTGAACTATTTAACAGATAGATAATTCCGTCCCATTTCAGCAATCATTGGAAGAAACAGTTTTATTAAAACACAGATAATGTTTGAATGAGAAACCATGAATACACATCAGAGTTAAAAATGCTTGTAAAAATGGTAACAAAATAATAATGCTATGATGTTAATACTTGTTTAACAATCTCTCTTGGTAACATGTGTCTAATTTACTTTTCATACCTTTATTCATTCATTCATTTGCAAAATTCGACGATGAGTTTTTAATTCATGTTTTATTCAAGGATCTTGTATACGAATACCGGAGCCCCTCAGGGTTGCGTCCTATGGCCAGTATTATTCACTCTCTACACAAATGACTGTATTAGCAATTGTCCCAACAATCTTACAGTGGAGTTTGCTGACGATGCGGCATGAGTTGGACTCATTCAAGATGATGAACTTTCCTCCAGAGATAATGTCAACTATTTTGTGATATGGTGTGAAAACAATTTCCTAATGTTGAATGTTAAAAAAACAAAAGAACTTATTATCAATTTCAGGAACAATCATATCAATACTAACCCTGTCTGTATAAATGGTTCAAATGTTGAAATTGTAGATGAATATAAATACCTTGGCACAATAATAGATAATAAATTAAATTGGAATGTCAATACTGATGCCATTTTTTAAAAATGCCAACAAAGATTACATTTCTTGCGCAAGCTGCGATCTTTTAATGTAAATGAACGTGTACTGTCGCTCTTTTATCATTGTTTCATTGAAAGCATATTAACTTTTTCCTTCCAATGTTGGTATAGTTCATTGTCTTTGGTAAACAAATCACGTTTAGAAAAAGTGGTTCATATTGCTGGTAAAATTGCCGGGTCTTCATTTGTAAATCTATCTTATCTTTACGAAAAAAGAGTATTGAAATTATCTCTGAAAATGTTGTCCGATCCAGATCATGTATTGCACTGTGAATATGTTAACTTCCTTCTGGAAGAAGATACCTACTGCCATGTTTTAAAACCAACAGGGGTAAAAATACTTTCATTCCTTGCAGCGTTCGCCTTTTAAATGCTCAATAATTTACACGCATTATTGTGGTTGTTCTTTGTATTCCATGTAACTATGTTTTTTTATTGTACACAAGCTCTGTAATGATACAACATGAATTCCCTTCGGGGTAATAAAGTATTATTATTATTATTATTATTATTATTATTAACTTTACCTCTCTTACTTTACTTAGATTTTCATCTGCTTCACATTCATTGTCAATAGGCAATAGGTTCAATCAGTAAAAAGAAACTCTTTTGTGACAAGAACAGACTTCAAAGACAAAAGTCAGTATATTTTGAGAAGCTGATATCCTTTAATTGTAGACGTTGTTGAGGTCACATTTCCAACATCCCTTGGAATAAAGGTTAGTTTTCGTGTAAACGGATATTCAATGTTAACGACAAAGACTATTTCGTTTATTTACCTTAGTTTAATCAGTTGATATCTCTCTTCACACGCATTTTGCAATGTGAATTAGTTCAAATATATATCAAATGCTTCTAGTCGCCTCGGTATCTTGATTCAAACTGTAATAACGAGGTTACCTCCTTCCAATGTCATGTTTCCAGGTAGAAATTATTTTATCCATAAATAACTTGGAATATTGATTAAATTGCCCCCTAAATAACGAAAACGTTGCAAATCATTTCATAATCATTGCCAAAAGTAAATTTTTTTCCACATCCCGAAGGAAAAAACAAAATCTGAATATATAAACATGGTATGGATTTTCGTCTTCACATCCATTTACAACATAGAGTATCCAAAAGGAACATTAAAATGTTGAGTAACAGATAATGATACAGTGATGGTAGTGGGTTACATTATAAGGTTTTCATTGTAGTGATCATGAAACACCACAAGTTGAATGTTCCCTTGCTGCCAATTGATACATTTTATGTCCAAAACAAATTAAGATGTAAATGGAGCCGGTATGATTTTGTGGGAGTGTTCCAGTTTTTAGATTAGTTTTTCAGAAAGAGATAATAAATTTCTTCAGAAAACATAATGAAAGAGTAGAGAAGAACAATGTTTATCGATTTAACCAAAGGTACATGTAATCTTGTTAGAGGAACCAGCTTGGTTGTGTTCACGTGTCTTATATCACTATCACGAGTTCTATAGAACACATGTGGAGTCTGGTTTCCAGTCTTAAAGTTGTGCAACGGCCCATAGAAATTTGGAAATTAGAAAGAAATTGGGTCCATTGTGAAGCTAGTGCAGAGAGATAAAACATAAATGGGAGAAGCGATACCGATTTTAATCATGCCGTGGAAGAAAGACAATCCATCACATTCTATCGATATTAGAATAGGATTACGAAATCAGTACTGATGTCTATGAAAAACCTTGCAACAGAGAGTGTATCTCCTAAATGTTGAATCCTGTATCTAGGGTAGTGGTCAATCATTCCAGTCAATTTAGAAGGGTATTCGTGACATCTTTGCTGATGTTTAAGCGTTTTATTTAAATGTGGTGACGAGCATTGGTTATTAACATTTATAGAATTTGTCATCACGTGACTAAGCATCACTACAAAATTCACGTGATTATGGGATTTTTCGAAATTGTTTCAAATATGTACGAATATTCCTCAATTAAAAGGTTTTAACATAAGTTAGTCATTGCCAAATCCAAGAAAAAACAGTGTCAGATTGATTTTGATATTTCTATGTGGTAAATGTAATGGCAAAGTTCCTTTTGGACGTCAGTTTACTTGGGATCACACGATCTGATATAATAATTATTCCAATACAAAAGGTCGAATCTAATTCGGGATTCTTCCCCACCATCGTTTGTGCATCAATTGAAATTATTCTTTTGAAGTTAGGATGAGCCCTCTTAATGTGTGTAACTAGTGTATAGTTGCACAGATGTTCCCTTTTTCAAGATATATCTCAATTGGTTTTAAATAATGTACCATGTTAATTAACACATTTTTGTAGAGGCCAAAAGGACACATGCGTAGCTTTTGAGATGTTAGGTGCATATGTACCATTGGACTGGTCACCATAGAGGAGTCCTTGCTTTACACACGTGATTCCTATGTCAGCTATTTCAGTTTCTTGGTTTATGTTACAAAAGAGCAAAAGAGTTTTTATAACAATAATTAAATAGGGAAAGAAATTTAGTTAACGATAATGCAAACCATTTTCTCTCTAAAATTTGAAAATACTTTCAACAACAACCTGAAGTTTTTATATTAATCAAACCTGCTGAAATTTGATAGACATTGCTGAATATGCAGTTTAATTATAAAAGTAAACTCCTTTATAAGGAATTATTTATAAATGTGATGAATTTTTTCAAATAATAGTTTTCATACGTATCTTTGTTGATGACACATTGTTTCCACTTGTTTTCTATATAATATGCTGATTCAATATTATGTCATTCTAACAACAACTTGGCAATTCCCTGTAGAATTGTGTGCTTGTTATTTATTTCTTGTTTTTCGCCGTAATTCTGAGAATGGAGGTTACATTTAATGTTATCAACAGAAGAAAAACCTCTATTTTATGCAAATGAAAAGTTTGAAGTGGCAGTTTATTTTCAAATTAAAATATTTTGTTATGACGTGATTATAAAGTGACCCCTTCAATCTCATTGATCAAAATAGTTGGTTATTATTAATAATATATATAATAAGTTCTCATTAAGTAATTACGCCCATAAGGAAATCAACGAACATTTTTATTATATTTGTATTTGTACAAAATATGTTTTGAAACCTATAATTGTCGTTGTAACAAATAGTATTGTCATTTGTTTGGTTTAAGTGTAAAACATTCGTCCTATAACCAAGGTGTCCTTTGCACATTAAGTATGTTCACTACTGTCGCTGTCATACGATTTCCATGGAGTTTTGCCATAGGAGCATTCCAATACCAATTTCACTTGTTTATTTTAAATTAATAAATTAATAATGAACATGAAAAATTAATCAATACCGTCTCTTGTTGTCAAATAAAACTTTAAATGTTCTTTTGGGGACCAAATCTTTAAGATCGTATTAGACAAAAAGGTTAATACCAATCAATCAATCAATATTTATTCATGAATGAAGGCCACAGTTAATACCATGTTAGAATAGTTTGATTTGAGCTGCTAAATGAATTATTTTTCTTACACAAAGGTAGATGATATATCAGTTCTTTGTATTTATAACTACAACCATACAATGTTGTTATCATATAAGTGTACATCTATTAAGATATTCACATCGTAGATATATGAAAATGATTGCTGGTAAAAGTACTATGATGCAAGTTGGGTATCACATTTCATTCTTCGTTTGTACGTCTGAATATCGTCACTTAAAGTCATGTCATAGAGACTTGTATGATCGTTTCATGGCGGAAGTGGACAAACAAATCCCTGAATTCGGAATCATTGATTGAGAAAAAAACCTCAATGAAGGTCATTAGGTTTGTTCTTGTTATGTATTTTTTTACTATTCCAATATAAACATCCTTGACATTAGAAAATCAATCCTGGTAAAAAGACATTGATGCAAGTTTAGGTATCTCATTCCAACTGTTGATATCTCAATATCGTCACTAAAAGGTGTCGAGACTTGATTGACCATGACCAAGATTCTTCAGGGAGCAAGTTGAACAAGTGTAATTTAAATCGGGAATCATTGATTGAACACAAGGGTCAATGGCAAGGACACCAGTCAAGTTGTTGTCGATGAATGTCAGCACATTTGTTTAGAGCTATGTTTTTAATTTTACACTTATCCCTGATGTAGCCACATACTGAATGGAATCTTAAGCTCTTACGGTAATGTCAAAGACAGAAAAAAAACCATAACCCGAACATAGTAGTATTTATACTTGATAAATGATCAGTGCCTTTTACAAACTTGAAGTCTATTAATGGTTCATTGCTTCAAATGATTTAGAATGTTGTTTTGACAACAAAAGCAGGAATATATCCTTATTTTTTCACCATGTATATTGTCAGACAATATATACCGGTAAAAGAGATGCTTTGTAGATTTTAAGAGCATATCAACAAATATCATCCTCGGTCCACTTGACCTTCACGGCAAGGAATGTAAATCATTCACAAATATTTCAAACAGTCGAAGAAAACCTAGACTTTCCTGCCAATACTTTTCTTAAAGCATCGTTGAGAGTTTAAATGCTTCATTACTGTATGAGCTAATAGCAGCACACTAATTTAACAAATGTTTATGTCTGAAAAGTATCAGCATCCAATGTTTAAGATTAAATCCGTGGAATGATTTTGATAAATGTGCTCCACTGGTCCAACTTACCGCCGTCAGTAAAAAGTAAGACAATAGTGGCGTTTTTGTGTAAAATTAACAGGAATCACCATGATAAATTAGTAGATTTCGTGACATTAACACAAACAAGGACGTTAAAGAATAAAATATTATGTTACACGCTCTGGTGTTCATTCTCTCCCAACAGAGGTAGATCAAGTCATGAAATGTTGATCTAGCCTCTGGTCCGATTAGCCAGGTTTATAGGTTGGAATGGGAAATGCCTGATTGAATGCAACAAAAGTTACTTGTGCAATCAGCGACGGCTGTTCTTAAATCATCATTTTGGTTCCTGAATCATGGAAAAGGCATTGGGATGTAAAGAACCTTTTTCCGTTTGCGAGAAAACGTTCAATTGATTGTTGCATTAATATTTTCCGCTAGGGAAAACCGCCAAATAAAACGCGGATTTAATCTTGTTCGGACAGAGGTTGAATTGATGTTTTATGACTTCATCTACCTCTGGTGTCGAGATTGGCTAAGTGAAATTATGCTTATCATTGATGAAAGATATGTAGTGGAAATAGATACATTGTCCTTCATTATGTATCCGTATCAGGATGACAACTAATTGTTTCTACCTGCTTTTGCCAGATTGAGGTTTTAGCTTTAATGTGTATTTGTAGGCAAGGTTTTTTGGTGTTGAATCATTAAGTTGATCTTTATTTAGACTTTATAAACAGACCAGAACGCTCCTCTTTTAAAACTAATTATCGTTTACAACAACAATTTTATAGGCAAATCAAATACAATGAACAGAATAGAACCAATATGGAAATTTCTGTCCTGAAGTGGCATTGTTTACTAGTACTGAGTATATGAAATATGATTTCCCAAAGGAAACCTTTACAAAGATGAAGCGAGGACATGAATCATTTTTGATTTGATGATCTTGGCAACAGGGGATGAATGCTCTTAACATCTACTGACCCAAAGAAAATAAATAAAAGACTTCCGCTGTGACGATTGTGGCGAGTGTTCCTACTGCCTGGGCTGTGCAGCCATGCCATCTCTCTGTGATATAGTCCAAAAAGTGCGATATAAAGCAATCATTTTGAACATGATTTGTCAAAAGGGTGATAACAATTCACTAAATGTCATATTTGTTTTAAACGTATTAATATATAAGTAACTCGGTGTGACATGTTCAAAGCCCCGTCGTCATACTTGCATGCGTTTCGTGGTGAAATTAAGCTACTGAGAAAAGAAATATATCACTCGGTAGAAAAATCTTTCCTTGAAAATTTGTGTTTACATTTATTTTTTACTCAACAAAAGAATACTTTATTCGGCGTACAAAGTACAGTACCTTCTGCAAAAGTGCCATAGCTTTTAACGAACCTCATTTGGGAGACGTCATCTATATGTGTGTAGCTTTACCTCGCGTCTCAGTTACCTCAATCGCGTCCAATGGGTATCAACTTGAGCGGCAACGAGTACCTGATTAGGAAAAAAGAAAATCTAGGCCTGCGCGACGAAGACGGCGACAAAGACGACAGTTTTTATAAGTATTTTGCAATCATTGATGGGTTTTTTATATTCACTAAATGCTTACCTCTTTATTTGTGATACTAAGTAAGTAATTTGACTTTCAACTTGTTATTTGAACATTGCATCCATATTGAAATGCTTGGAAATATTTTGAATATCAAAATCAACAATTGTATTTTTATCAAAGAGCTCATTCTCTAATGATTAGGCTGCTTTGGTTCCTTAAACTCCATATATCTGATCATCAGCGTATGACTGCATAAAGGGTTGATATTGATAAATGATGCTCCCAGAACATCACTTGAAATCAGACAAAAAACCAAAATTGATTGCTGACAAAACATAATACAATTCTACTCCGTTAAAATGAAATATTTAACTTTCTGAATTCTGAATACATATGACGCACGTTATTTCTAATCTGCCTTGAGTATTTTGCGTATATGTGCAAGTTAAATACCTACCCGACTTAATGTACGTTCCACGTGGTAGGGAAAATACCTCTTCCAATGACGAAAATATAGGAATCACACAGGGAATTCCACTGCGATTTCGCAAAATAATAGAACAGGTTCCATTTTGTTCGCAACACATTGGAAAAAACAGATGTAGTGTAAGGCAACTCATTGAAGACATCGCATAAAAAATCGCATTGAAAGGACGGGCGTAGTATAAACGCCGTTTAATACGGTAAAGGTTTGAGGGTACTGGTTGCGTATGACAAAAATTTTCCATACGCAACTCAAACGCACTTTCTGTAGGCTTAAGTGTGCAGGGCCCTAAGCTCATGAGAAAACGATCATAGCAGGTTTTTCATAACTATCATGATAAGTTATTTATTTGTACTTTTGGCAAGGTCAGCAAATCATTGTTATTTTGGACATTATTGTAAGTTTCTGTCAAGACAAATTCATAATATTATCTCGACTATTTTTCGATCTAATCGAAAACTAGTCATACCATAGTTTTCAAAGTATGGACGTCTTGTGCCCTTAAAATGACTAGTGCAGCGCCGATAAACAATCGATTCCGTTCATGTTGTTAAAAGTGTTCATGTTTTCAACAACAACAAAAAATTCCGACCTATTTCAGAGATACATTTTGGTTGATTCGTTTCAACTTTTGCACACACCTTCTATCATAATAGGAGAGACGCTCACTTTATTTTTTTATTTCAACACTATCCCTGATAACGTGTAATATGATATCAAAGTTTACAACAATATAAGCTTAGATTTTAAGGGGCAGTAGCACGTGTTTAGGGGTATTAAAATTAATAATTCCAAAGGAAAAACAATTTATTCAAACTAAATGGAGCAGTAATATTTCAAATATATAACATAAAGTTAAGCCATGCGATTCCTTTTTTCTTACACAAAATGAATTAAAGATGTTCACACAAAATGGCCGCCAATGGACTTTATGTGACTCTTCATACTTTGTCCTCTGACTATTGATGATTTGCTTGTGTAATAAGATTTTTGACACTGTGAAAATAATACATTTAGCATAAACTTACAATTATCGGTGAAAATTATAAAATATAACATTATCAAAAAACGTGCTACTGCCCCTTTAAAACATTATATTTCTTACGTTGATAAACGCGTGGTTATATATTTCATACCAGAATACACAAAAGACAAGGAGTCGTCCAGTTTAGATTTAAATTCAAATGTGTTGACGTTGTTCTTCGGTTTCGTCTGAACAGACACAAAACTCGATTAACGCTAAGATTAAATTCAGCAAGTTTGATTGGAACTGGAAGATATTTTGAGGTTAATTTTGTAGAGTTATTTTAGTTATTTTGTGAAAAACGGTGTAGGTTTAAGCGCTTCCTGTTACTGTTATTTCAGAAAACAAATTTAGCAGTATTAACTTTATTAACTGTGATATTGGACTGAAATTATATGCAATGGAACTGGTGAAACTTGCTGTAAATTGTTATCTCCTTATTTGCATTAAATGGTTAATTTCTGACATTTGGTTCATTGAAATCCAGATCAATTAATAGATTATGCAACAGTGCAGAAGCAAATGGATCTTAAATGGACCGTTCTATCAGGGTAATTAAATTCAAGAGGATAGAGTGATGCATACTATGCTTTGTGAAATGTTTAAATCTCGATTAACTTTATTGTTACTTTCACTACCATATTTGAAAAAATTATGAAATAATCATGAAATAATTATATGTAGATATAGACAGGGAAGTACTCTTGAAATAATGTTTCCACAACAATACCCCGATAGGACTGTCCCTTTATTTGTGCAGGTTTCCGGAAACTAATTTTGACAGGTCAATCAGTCAGATCCTTGAAACATAATGGAAAGGATTAGAAAAAAACAACCTTTATCCTAGATCCTTTATCCTGTTTGAAAATCCTATTTTATCATGTTTTCATATAAAACTAACGAATCAACTGAACAACTTTCTCTCCATACCGAGGTAGGCCAAGTTGATCCAACATCTGATCGAATTAGACCAAATCCGTGGCACCACAATCCATTTAATAATTTTCAGCAAATGATAACACTTTTCGCATTGAACATTGTTCATATAACAATGTCTTTTCCATGATTCAGTAGTCACAATTATGTTTTTTGCACACCTAACTTTGATTGCAACCAATATGACATCTCCCATGCTAACCCACAAACCTGGCTAATTGGAACAGAGGCTAGATCACATTTCATGACTCGATCTGTTTCTGTTGGGAGGAAAATGCTGAGGAAAGACAAGAAAACAAAATGCAATTTATCAAGAGGCATCAAAACGTACATTCTCTCCCCACAGAGGCAGATCAATTCATGTTGATTTAGCCTCTGTTATATTACGACGAGTTTGTGGGATAGAATGGGAGTTGCCTGATTGGAGGCAATCAAAATTAGTCGTGCAATCAGCGAAGCTGTTCTTTAATCATCATTTTGGCTACTGAAACGAAGCAAAGGCATTGTGATATGAACCACCCTTTCCATGCGAGAAGCCTTGTCATTTGATCAAGACATTCAAATGTATTGAGATGAAAATTTTTCTTCGCCAAGGGAAACTGCCGGAACCCACGGATTTCGGCGTAATAGAACAGAGGCTAAATCAACATGACTTGATCTGCCTCTGTGGGTCGAGAATGCAAAACGTAAGTAACAGTAACATAATGATTCTTACAGAGTGACCTAGAATAAATATGCATCGAAGAATGAATCTAGCATCAAAATTGTTGCATGGTTTTGAAACTAAGTATACAAAACTAACCTCTAGATTAATAGAATTAGAACTTTAAAAAAAACTAAAATGCAGCGTATACACAAGAGTATTGTTCAAATTGTGTTCAGAAATAAAGTTCTGTTATTTTAGACAGTCACATCTGAAAACAAGTTTGGAATTCATATCCAAATCATTGAAAACCAATTTGGGGCACATACCAATGTTATATTAATTCAATAAGGATAGATTATTTTTTCTCTTTTATAATCTGTGAATGCACTGGTTTATAGGAGTTAACGGCCGACGAATAAGATACGACGATAACGCCGTTTTAAGATAGAATTGCATTCTTCCATTAGAAATTGAAGTCAGTCAGCAGGTCTTTAGATTACCGATGATTTAACTACTACTCAGGACATTTCGCCTTCAGCAATGTAACATATCATTTTCCACGTCGTAATAGAACAGTCCAACTGAACTCAGATGACATTATTAAGTACGTATCAGTTTAAATAAAAAAGGGAGTTCATATCCAACTACGACCTACGACAAACGCTGATGGCTGAAACAAATACAGGACATCAGTAAAACAGATTTGTGGTGTACAGGTCGGGTCATCATCTAATTAGTTCTGATAAGGGATAAATCTAGCAGCCAATACTTAATAACGTTATTAAAAAAATATTGATAAGAATTTGACTTAAGATTATTTTCGTAAATATAAAATTCTGAAACCCATTTTTGTCATGAGTTAATAATGATCATATTTGTAGGAGTCTTTGAGTCCTCATCACATTCTTGAACAATAACGTCATATTACTTATTTCCAATTTCTCTATGTTTAGTCAGGGGCTCGGCAACTTTGTCTGCAGTAGAGAACTGTTCTACACACAGTAAGATTTGGGTGCAATGCTTCTCTGATTTGCAGCGCAGTACCACCCATGGTTCGCTACGTCCAGCCGATGTTCACAGGTTTCATTGCAATGCATACCAACAATTCTAGGCTTGGTCTCTGCAGTAATACTAGCAGTCTGATATAGGTGAAATACTCTTGAAAGCGGTGTTAAACCCCGAGTCACATCACCTCTACATATTATTGTCACATCAACTCATCACTGAAAAATGTTAAAGTATATGCAACTCTTAGAACATCAACAATCATCAAGACCAACAAATTACATTCCCGGATTTTGTCATTGACCTATATTTATAAAGCTTAACAAAATGTATCCATATAACAAGTTCAAAGTAATTGAAGAATCATCTCAATAATCAGACATCAATCATTATTATGTGAGCGTAATTTTCCGGCAATCTGATTGGTCGAGAACCGGTCACGTGACAGTCGACAGAAAGATATATTGACTTGACCCCCTTGAACCCGAGTCCGACTAAAAGTGATATTTTCTTGAGTTACTCGGACTACGTCCTTGGTCAATATTGTTTTCTTCACACAATATAAATTTTGATTTTGATAACATCGAGCCTGAAATTCTACGACATGCAGATAATGAAAAATGATCCATTGTGGTAGTTGAACCATTTCGCAAAAACGCATTCAATCGTGTCACTTGTGCTTAAGGTAAGACACAGATAAGATGATCCTAAAACAAATAGAAAAGTTGACAGTTAGTGATCATATAATGTCGTGCATTGTCACGAAAACTCTGATAGCCTTTGTACAACAAATATTTACAATTTTTGATTGACCACATTCGTACTATCAAAATTGGATACTACGGTTCAACACGAAACCGTAATCTCTGTTTCAGTAACTATTTTCATACTTTGTTGCAAGGAGTCGTAAACATTATTTGATGACACCTGCGATCAGTATTACCAGTGTAATAGTTCAGTATGAATATCGCACTTCGGTATCTTACACGGGCGAGTAGGAAGTTGTCAGTATTACCAGTGTACTAGAGAAGAACAAAGAATACAACTAGTTAAGCAGAGAAAACATTCTTTAAACTTGTTGTATCCCTTGAGGAAATGTCAGGAAATCTTCTAATTATTGTTTAGCTTATCTGGTCTGTAAGGTCCGATGGGCTTATGGCAACGCATGGTGTCAGGCGTCGGTCTGTCCATCCGCCCTTCGGCCCCTAAAAGCCGCACAGGGGCCACACCCATAAAACCCAAATTTCACCTTCTTCTCCAAATGCATAAAGCCTACAAATCTGAAACTTTGTGTACAGACTCCTTGACAAGTGAGGAATATGACTCATAGCTTTTGTGGCCCTGTGATCCCTAATAAGAGCCATAGGGGCCACACCCTTGAAACATATTTTCATCATCTACTCCAGAAGCAAAATGCCTAGAAAGCTGAAACCTTATACACTCCTAGATTACTGAGCATTATAATTTATAGCTTTGGTGACCATGTGGTGCCTGATAAATACCGAAGAGGCAATGCCTTTAAAACTATTTCCGTCTTCCCCAGAAGCATAAACCTGAGAACGCTAAAAACGTTTTAAACAAACTCCTTGGTGATGCTGATTCTAAATTATACATGTTGTAACCTTGTGGTCCCCTACTAACGGGGGAACGACAATTGCGACAACTTGAAGCAAATTTGATATAAAGCCTGCTGAGCTACAGATCCAATGGCTTTTTAAAAAATACTTACCATTAGAACTACACCACCCTTCTCTTTAAACAAACTTCCTCAGTTTGGTATAAGGCGAACCTCTATGGTCACAATTAACCTGTGTAACATAGAATACAACTAACGACCAACCAGTGATCCAAATGCTCACTTATCTCTGTGGACATGCTCATCTACCGGATCATCACTTCCTGGATAAGGACTGGAGTAAAGCTCGTTTCAGGACATAAACTAAATGCTCTTTCTTGTAGGAAATTGACATTAGTTGTAGGCTGCATTTGCTGACTAAAGTTTTATGGGCCAGGGCAAAACTTTAGACATAGATCTCTAAAAATCAATGTTTTTTTATTTCTTCAAATTGTTTCGACATTTTTTATATGTAGATATTTCAAAAAGTATTATTCCTTAAATCATTTTGTAAGTAATAAACATATTTGCCCGTATGCTTATAAAATTCTAAAATTTACGTCAGTATAATATGCGTTTGTTCTTAACGATGAAAAGACATAGACATAAATTAACATTTTAAATTGTTATTTGTTTTTTTTTAATATTTGTGATGTCAAAAGTACCTAACAGCAAGTATTACATTAGGTTGTCCAGTAATATAACTTCGCATTCAACTTAATCTTTAGAAATACTACTTTGTGCGCAAAGGAACTGGTATGTGTTCTTGTATTTAAAAACAAATATTATTCGTTAACACAATAGTACACAAAACCATGACAAATGATCAAATTAAACTATAAGCAAATGTAAACTACATTTCGAAATACCAACGTCTTCTCTAAAAAGCCCTACCAAATTGGTGCAAATTACATTTTTCTAAATCGGGAAATACTGAGCCATACAACTAGATGACGAAAACTTGCTGTCTGTTTTTTTTTATGGTTGTGTTTTATTTTTAACTTCAATTTCCCCCCATTTTAGTTTTGGATTTCATCATATTTATTTAAGGTATTTCGCCTTATTGCAAATGTTAGTTCAGCCTTGTTCAATATAGATTTTGACATTAAGATTATACATGCATAGGAGCTTAATGATGTTGGATGTCTCAAATTAGAATCTCATCAGGTGAAAGATAAGTAGAAAATAATAAGGACAACTTAAAACTGAAAGAAAAGATTGCTTATACTCATCTCTTTGCTTTAAGATTATCTATTTACAACATACATATATAACTCAATTGAAGAAACATGTAGATCAACAATTTGATTTTTATAATAAACGGAAAATATGTTAGTTTCTTATTCCAAAAAGTCTGAACATATCAAAGTAAAAGTTCCTTTTTATAAATAACCAAACCTCACGTTGCATGCGCATGAAACAGAGGATCAGTACATTGAAGATATAGAAAGTGTCAAAGGAGAAAGAAAAATCATAATTATATATTGTCAGAAAGGTTAACCATCTCCTCCCATTTACCATTTCCTTTTACAAGACCAATTACAAACTTCGGGATTCGGCCCACGAACATCAGACATCAGTGTGCTTGTTGCATATTTTATTGGCATTAATCAAAATGAGACATTTGTATGCAAGTTTTCAAAGTTGTCCTCGTATTGAAGTGTTAGCTCATTGTTCTGTTTATATGCATCATGTATATAATTGTATGTAAAAAGAAGTAGCACGTTTTATGATAATTTTATATTTTAAAAATTTCACTAATAATTGTTAGTTAATGTTAAATATATTATTTTGACAGTGTCAAAAATCTCATTACACAAGTCCATCATCCAAAGACGGAGGACAAAGTACGTAGATTCACATGAAATCCATTGGCGGCCATTATTTTTTAACACCTTAAATTAATTTTGTGTAAGAAAATGGTTTCGCTTGGCTAAACTTTACCTTATATATTTGAATTATAACTGCTCCACTTAGTTTAAATGCAGTCTTTCAATTGGAACCATTTATTTTCATTTTCCTGACATCAACTTATATTCCCCCTAAAAACGTGCTACTGCCCCTTTAAGTTGCTTTGAAAAGTGTATCTTGATATATCAAGGCTAAATATGATAAAACGGACGTAATGATTCTTAAAGACGAATACCGATAAATGTCCCTTTGCAATGAAAAGGCGCCTCGCTACCTTAACTTTACCAATAACATTGCATTGCAATTGCAAGTGTCTGATGAAACAACACGCTGGATGTTTTCTCTGCTTTTATTCAAGGATGATGAAGGAGTATATTGGGACTTTCTACATTTGTATTGTATTTATACTAAACTGATGACAGACAGCGGAAAAGCATTGATAAGAATTTTATGTTGGAATATAAAGGTATTGTAGAAAGTGACCAAATGTAGCATTGGTATATTTGGATCACACTGTTTGCAATATGTTCGAGTTTTGCGGGAATCAAGCCATCACAGACAGGAGCATCGCCAGCAGGTACCGAATCAGAATTTCACTGACTCACAGAATCTTGTATAAACAGCTATACTTTGTGGGTCCAAATTAGTGAAGTTTTTGTGCTGGAATCATGAAAGCCTTTTCCTTTAAATAATTTGTCTGAAATGAGATAATGATCTCAATGTGACTAAACACTGTTCAGGCATCATCGGGAATACCTCAAGAAGAATATCCGAACCATTTGTAGCTTTTTCCTATAGCTTTGGAACCTAATTGCAGCGGCAACATTAAAACATTGATCTGGGAAGTATATATTTTTTTAATGTGGTTCTTATTATTTAATACACATCTAATAAAACTAGTGGTCAGCATTGAGTTCTGAGAAGGCAAAGTTGATGAATACGCTCCACAGTTTATTAACTGGTGTATCAGTTTGAAATTTTATAATAATGATATTACAACATTGTATTACTTTAAACACCGAAAATCAGTCTTCCCTCACAAATTGTATGAAGTGTTTCTCACCCTGCTATCTCAGTCCATAGTACGACTCCTCATCTCTAAAACCATTAGTGTCCATGTAGAATATTATATTTGACATTGAAATAAAACCGTCAAATTAAAATAAGGTTTATTTTTCAACTCAATGTAAGACTCATTCAAAAAGGAAGAAAAAAACGATGCTGCAGTTTTAGTTTTAACTAGGTCTTAATGTCACAGCCAAAATAGCATCTAACGTTTTCATTAAAAAGTTAAGGTTTTAATAAAGATTAGTTTTAGACATAAAGAGACACTATTGCATTCTTCATAAGGTGTTATGCCTCAAAAACAGAGAATTGAGAGTAATAAAATCCCATTGTTATTTATTTAGCAAATTGGTTTCATCCATTAATGACCTCCATTGTTGGACAGAAGGGAAGACTTTAATGACCTGTATTTAGATAATGTTTCTTTTTACCAAACCCACAGATGACGTCACGTACATTTCATCATGTCTATGATATTGACAATGAGGTTACATTTATTTAACTTTGTTTCGTACGATGATAATTTTAAAAAACTGTGAGTCACGAAATTATAATCCTCGGGTTCTAAATGGCAGTTTTCCTCTCAAAGCTCTCCGGAATAACAGCTTCCTTTTTTGTTACTTGTATTCTTTTTGTAATCGTTTAAGTCACAACAATGTTGCTTTATGGCCTAAAACTCTGAGTTCCTTAATTTCTTTAAGCCAGCGCCATCACTGTATTTGCAGATCAGGAGAGGTCAGACATGATGCTCATACACGGCATAAAAGTTTGAGCTAAACAATGTTCATCTAGCATCACAATTCAGGAAGACCTCACGTTGTGTCTAGACTAGATGCTAGCAAATTAAACATCAACACGAACAGCAAAGGTACATCCGTTCTAAGATTCTTAAAATGAAATAACTTTCTACATTTTTAACTAATGGGAACCGCCGGGCTTTGACATGAGATATGAACTACTCAAAGGAAGAAATAATTATATTATGTATAAGTGATACTTGCCAGAGTAAGTTATTCATACATGTAATTAAACATATAATAAGATAAGTTTTCAATCATCGTTCGTTTTTTCAAATTCATATAACATTAGGTGTTCCACTTGAAATGTCGTTTTAATTTTTGTTGTTTAATAAGCAACTCGACACGTGAAAATTCAGTCGATAAAAATCTTCGTTGCTCTCAATTCTTTTGAAATAATGGTCCAAAGCTCCAATATGTTGAAGGGTTGTAGGTACATATTGTAAAGGACTCGCTGGTTACATGGTTATGACGGAAACACCACATTAAGATTAATTGAATTGATTATTAAGTGTTTGTGTCTGACGTTATCATGTTTTGGTTTGAAAATATGCAAACCCTTTAAAATAACCATTTATCTGGAGAAGAGTTTTATTTGTCAAAAAGAAGGTTATCGACTATGTTATAAATGATTACATTATGTCAACCTTCATTGTTTTATTACAAATAAACCAATATATTTTTATCAGTGTGATTTGTTTTTGTGTATTTTTATCTTGAAGAATGCAGAAACGTTTTATCTACAATACTTTTTTATTCACTTTTTATTTTTATTTTTACTTTTTCTCAAAGAGTGTAATGTCACTGTCTAGTGATGAATTATCAAATCGACAATGGCTAAACTGAACAACTTCATGTTGCCACCCTGTAACTAATTTGATGACTACTTCATATATATAATGATGTGCATATTTATATGGCGCCTTTTCCATGTCCTTAGACATGCTCGAACCCTGAAGGGGCGTACTTCAGAGTTGCTACTAAGTACTAATCACGACCACGTGGGTCAGCACATCCAGTTTCCAGTTACCCATTTGAACAGCTGGGCTGAGTGAGTGCAAGGCGGATGAAGTGCCTTGCCAATCAAGGACCAAAAGTTCAAAGTCAAAGTGTCTCTACCGGGATTCGAACCAAGGTCTCTGGCCTCAAAGGCCAGCATGCTAACCAATGTACTTCAGTAGTACATTTGATGAAAAGTATCTGATATATTTTTCTTATCTTAAGAAACAAAATCATTGTGCTTGTAAACGGGATAGCTCAGTCGGCAAGAGCGCCGGTCTCACGTTGCTGAGTTCCGGGGTTCGACTCCCATCCAGGCCAAAGTGTAAAAACCTAGAGTTCACCTCTGTTAGAACTCTATATGTGTCACCCTGGAGCCCTAGTGTGTAGTGCAACAAAAACTGCGCACTTAACAGATCCCACAAATTCATGTCAGTGGCTGAATGGTGGATACATGAACATGTGCATGTGTACCATCTTTGTAGAATTGTTGCAGTAGATAATAGTTAGGATACTAATTTGCGCACTCAAGATACTATCTAATGCGCTCAAGATACTATCGAATGCGTTCAAGATACTATCTTATGCGCTCAAGATACTATTTTGTGCATTCAAATTACTATCTCTTGTTTTCAAGACACATTCTACTGCTTTATTTACCTTCACCGCTTCCGTAGTCAAGAACAATGTGGAAGCTGCATCCATTTGTCTTTGCTATGGCATGACGTTTGTCACATCTTACTAGTATTTCACAGATTTGATTTTTGAAATAAGATAGTCTCCTTGATGAATGAAATTCGTGACGAGGGCAAGTGCAGACATGTAAATATCAAACACCATTATATTGGACACCATCAATCAATATTAAACCAGAAGTTATCGAACACCTTGTTGTGATACATCTCCTGATAGATTCCACGGTAGTTATAGACACATACTCAGAAGCCGACTTGTAAGGGATGCCTTCATGAGTAGCGATGCGTAGGTACAAGGGTTGATTGGTGAAATCTATCTTTGAAACATATTCTAATTCTTCGGCATTAGTTGTACAACATATATAAGCCACTCTTGAACTACTTTCATCTAGCTTCAGGCGATTTTTAGATTACGGATCTGCTTGTTCTGTTAATTGGCCTCATATGTTCACCACGAAAGTAAAAGCTGTTATGTCAGAGGTGGTTATTCAGGCACTATGCCACAACTTCTACACATTTCTCCTGATACATCGATACTTTGATTCATGTCAAGGTGAATAAGACTTGTAGATTAAATGTTAAGAACTGCTTTGATCAAATGATATCTCACCTGGACAGTGACAATACCTTTTGAAATGTATTATTTTCCTGTTAATATTCGAGCACTATTACACAGCAAAACTCTCTTTCAATTGCTTTAATCTGATGTTCGAGAATGTTGTTCGAAATGAAAATTGCGGTATTTATGTCAAGCCTGCACATTGATTACAGGATCACAGGGATCACGTAAGTAAACAAGCGAATGTTAAATGACGTTTATTATGCAACATCAATAACTGAAGAGTTGGTAATGAGGTAATGATAAGATCGAACCAACTCAGACAACCTGACCTTGCACTATTTTCAGTCGCAGTTACAGATTTCCCATCAACAACAAATTTGACAATAAAAATCAAGTTCTAAGTTTACTTCTTGACTAATCTCTCTGAATCTGAATATAAATAGATATAACAAAAATATGACAAATAAGGTATACATTTTTCCTAAATTTTATTAGATTTTAATTGACCATTTAGCAGAGCACAAAAGGCGGCATATAACCAAAGTATAACAGATAAATATATTTCAACTTGACATTGGTACATTGTAAATCATAAACCATCTCATGTCATTTTCAGGGGCCACCAATTAATGTTTAAGTAACAAGACACATAATACTATGGTGTAGGCTTTGCAGTATGAAGTATAAACAACAGTAATATTACTACCATATACTTTCTATGTTGTTAACTAGCAGTAATGTATTATGGGAAGACATAGCTATTTATCCTACATTTAGTATTTCCGAATATAGGCTTAAATCGTCATCACTGTATAATCAAGTTTTTATCTAAGGAATTAAAATCAGATAAAAACGAACTGCATGTTCTTTTGCATCTGATGAAATGTTTTTAGGAGTACAACAGATAAGTATGAAGTGAAGGGTAAAACATGTAAAACATGTAAACAATAAAAGCATGTAGTGATTAAAAGAATACTAAAATGCATTATACAGAATATGCAATTTTAAAAAGATGATTTTTTAGACCTTTCTTAAAAACGTTTAGCGAGGATGAGCATTTAAGATGCAAAGGCAGTTTGTTCCACAGCTTTGCTGACATGCTGTCAAAGCGTCTATGACCACACACCACTGTACGTGTCTTTGGTTCACAGAGAAGAGACTCAGACTCAGACCTTATTGTCCTAGCAGGATGATATGGGATCACTTTGGTCTTGCAAGTATCTCGGTGCCATACCATGGCGGCATTTGTATGTGCAGGTCAATATCTTATACTGGCATCTTTGTCTGACTGGGAGCCAGTGCAATATCTCTCTGACAGGCGTGATCTCTTGACGGCGGCTAGATCTGGTAATGAGTCTAGCAGAACAGGTTTGAACCTTTTGTAGATGATTAGTGAGAGTAAACTGTATGGACTTTTCATCACATATCTGAAAATATTACATATGCTCGCACATTTAAATGGACTGTTTCCCGATCAATATATTGTCTCCTTTGCTTTATATACTCCTTACGAAAGACGAAATCAGCCGAAATGTTGTCTAATAGAAAACTGAATGTAAATTGCGTATTTAAAAACTATGACTGAACATATACAGGTCCAAGAGTGATATTTTAATATCAACCGTAATTCACTTTCCACTGGGAAACAAATACACTAAATAAAAAAGTCGGTGTTCGACCTTCTGTGTGGGTTACATCTACCAGTGTTAGTCTATATGTTATTGATAGCATTTTACTGAATCATGAAATAACAAATAACCTTTAAATGAGAAGAAATTCACATTTGATTTCAATCTTTACAAAACGACGCCAGCAGAATCAGCAGAAACCTTCTAAGAAGGAGTCAGCTTCAGTACACAGAGTTTACTCTTTGTCCTTGGTCGCTTATGTATGCTTCTGAATCCAACGCAATGGTTCTTTTGATGCGTAAAATGAAATTCAAGTTGCTGTTGGCATTGATTCTTATTTCAGAAGCATTTATGTGACATGTTTATTACCTTATTCTATAAAAAAACTTTATAAACATGAATAATAACCAATGAGACAAAGAAGACATAGTCATCAACATCCCCCGCCAGATTTGTTCTTATTTTAAACTAAGTCAGAACCTTCTCCTAAATACTCGAGTGTACTAAAAAATATCATGAATATCAAACTCCGAAAAAAATCTTAACGCGGTTCTGATTTTCGAACTCCATCAAGGTATTGATACCCTGAAGGCACACATCAAATTTGATGATCCTATCTGTAACAGTTTCGGAGAAAAATTGGCTCCTTTGAAGACACCTCGAACAGAGTCCCAAAAACCGTAAGAAGGGCAATAACTCCGGAAAAAATATTTGCGCGGTTCTGATTTTCGAACTCCATCAAGGTATTGATACCCTGAAGGCACACACAAAATTTGATGATCCTACCATTAACGGTTTCTGAGAAAAATTGGCTCCTTTAACTCGGACGGACGGACGCACGCACACACGCACAGACGGACGGAGCTCAAACCTATATCCCCCTTCCACTTCGTGGCGGGGGATATTAAAGAGTAGGTAAAATAACGGGAATTCAATTAGCATCTTCAAAAGGCCCTTGGCAGTTCTTTCAAGAAGTTTCATTCTCGAATATTACTTTAATGAATATAAAGTACGTGGAACGTTTCGCACTTAAAGGAGATGCTAGGATAGCAACTGACATGCAAATTGATTAAAAAGTTGTCCTGAAAAAGTGGTTATCTCCCGACATTTCGTTAAACTGCCTGCTTCATGCATATCGTTGATGACGTGACTCAAGCAAATTTATGCCAATGACCATAAACTTAGTGAGTAAGTTGAGTTTAACGTGTTGTAAGCAATTTGTGCAGCTATTTCACACGTAGACAGATTAGGGAGAAAGGGATCAAAAGGATGAGAGACGGAAAGAAAGGCAAAGTGAGAGATACAAAGCAAATTTTAGAATGACTCACATTTGGTCTGGCCTCTACCTGTCCACCTGTCCAGCTTGGGTGACCTTACCAGTAGCATGTAAGGTCCAGCTGGTATAGCACTCGGGGTCGCCGAAACACACAAACCACCGCACCACGATAAGGTAATGAATCCAGTGGTGGACTATAAACTTGAATGATAGCAATAGTTGATGGATATTTGGTCGTGCACTTACGTATGCCTTTTGCGTCCGTAAACTGTAAACATGATCTTGGACAGCATGTCTGCATAATCATGAAATAATTTTATGATTGCGTGAATGCCAATTGGACTCCCTGCAATCCTTAAATGCATTTATGGTTTATTCATGACATCAGGTTACCTTGTTTGCCTCAAGTTAAAGGTAGTGTTGGGCAAATGACATATGTGCGTGTATATGGATTTGATAAGAAGTTCATCCATTTGCAAATTTTGCTACAGTTAATGTGTTCAATTAATCTATCGCCTACAATCATGTTCCATAGATGTTGTTTTAACACAAATGTAGTTATAACCATTCATACATTACGCGGATCAATGCATCAGAAGAATTGTAAATCATATATTTACATAGTGTAAGCATTGAGGTCCCCAATACAACTAGATTTTAAGGTTTACATTTTGATTATATTGTGTTTTATTGAGGTCCCCAATACATGTATCAATGCAATCAGAAGAGTTTACATTTTGCTCCTATTGTGTGTACACATGTGTTCGAACATTTGTGTGAACGTGCTTTCATGAAACACAGAAATGCCCAATGACTACTTCTTGCAAAATACATTTATGATAATTAAGACTTCAAAAGTTGATATCGAAAACTGATAATGGTAAGTTTTTGACTGCGATGTGCAACAACATATTATTCTCATGTTCCTAAATAACTAAATCATATACATCATATAGGTTTTCGTGGTAATCATTGTCAACGTTTAGAAAAGTTAGCTACTGGTTAATGAGTTGTGTTGGGATTGTAAATCTGTAATTTGACAGTAATGTGGCACTGATGAGTTCAATTTACATATTTACCCAAATTGTTTGTGGCAAATGGTCAAATAAGCCTTTGCTGTAAATTTACCTACAGTGCAAGAGAATTGTTTAAACTGCGACAAACTTTTTGAATAAAAGATACAAAGTATCTAAAAGATAATTCAAGGGACAAGCAGCAGCTTATTTGAAAACTTTTGATAACCGAATATGTCTACTGAAATAGACATACATATAAAGTGTTTCAAGTTTCAAGAAAGAATTCATTATCAACGTTGTTCAGTAAAAAATACTCATTGAAAGAGAAGACTGTGAAAATCCAGCACAGAAAAACTTCATTTCAGAAGTTACATTTATATGAAAACAAGTTATAGTAAAAACAATGTCAATGTTTGAACCATAAATGTGAAGCCAATTATAAAAGCTACTAAACAACTTTCCATTAGTACGATTTTTATAAGATAAGTTAATGTGAAAGCTACCAAATCATTCAAGGGTTCGATTAAAAACGTATTAGATGAAATAAATTATATTATTCTTTTATATTTTGCTAACATTGAAATTTTACGACTCGGTAGCCCATGGTGTGCCTTAACAACACACTACTTTGACATCGTAGTTGCTTTGTAGTATGACAAAGTTTAATATTGTCGCGTAAATATCAAGCTGCCGTGTCGTTCACGGGCGGGTAATATCCCAAAAGGCATCTGCAAGTGTTTCGGGCAAGGTAATGATGTAAGGTTGCAAATGGACTTCGAAAATGACAATCTTGACTTGTCTGTTCAAGAAGCCAATGTAATCAAAATTAATGTCAGCAAATTCTGAAATGCAAAATTATACGAAATTTGCTTTATGAATTTGAGGCGTCTTATGTCTATTATTTGTTTTAATAACGCAGTCCTCTACAAACTGACTGTAAAGAGATGGTGTTGGTTGGGTGAATCGTTGTCAGGATTTGTAAGTTGTTCATAAATCTTTAAAAAATATTTCCAGCATATTCATGATAAAAGTTATGATTAAAATAATCGCTACAAGTGTTTTGCCTTTTGCATGATGTAGTTAAGCTTTTTGTATTCACACATTATGGCATATTTTATGATCACATGCATATTTTCAATTACCATATGTTTATAATGTCATTCTTATAACGAAAGAAAGAAAGTTAACAATGGTTGTTTTAATGGAATTAAAGATAGAAAAACATTATTTTCCGACAGCACAGCATGGTAAGCCTGTCCATCAATTCTCCTTGAAAAGATTAAATTAAGTTGAGATGGTTATTTGCAAAGTGAAATAAAGACGTCAGTACATGGAATATGATATTGGAAATCAATGACCTGGCTTGTCCCTCCCAGCACGTTGCTCCTCACCATGTGATGAAGATAAACTAGAATACATACAGGTGTAACGTTTTTACACGTTAGAATTCTATGCAACAAAACAAACTATTTGTAATGTACCCGTGAGTTTTTTTTGCGGAAGAGTACAGTAGACCTCGGATATAACAAACTCAAAGGGACCAAAGAATTTAGTTCGCTATATCCGGTGTTCACTATACGCATATAATTTTAATGATATTATATAGGGACGGGGCTTGAAAATTTGTTCGCTATATCCGAGTGTTCGCTATATCCGTGTTCGCTATTTCCGTGTTCTACTGTATACTGATTATTTTATGTTAATTGAAACCAAATGACACAAAAATAAAGAGGTAACCTTATTCCGTGTGAAATTTTAATTCATCAAAACCGTAACGTCGCGTTGAATTCAATGAGGTACAACAACAATGAAGTATCATGTTAATGCATTCTATAAATAATATAACATATGGATAACAAAGACATATCGTCTTGCGAAAAGCATTACTTGTGAAATGTACAATTAGAATTTTTGAAAGCTATTACAAATATTAATCTCTGGTCAATTAATCCTGAAAAGGACCCAATTCTTGTGCGAACACTAAGTAACAAAATTGATTAAATTTGACATATAAGACCAGTCTTGACTGAATAAATGCATATTAAGAAACGATGCATTATTTTCTAGCGGAAACCTTCATATAACAGTGCCCTGTCTCATGTTGACACCGATAATGGCCTGTTTGTGTAAAACAACTCTGTTTATTAATAGCCAAAATAAATCTCATGTTATGTCATGTTACTAGGCTCATCCCTAAAACAGTTTGAGAAGTCTACTAAGGCAATACGATCATTAGGTTCATGAGTGCTAACAAATAAAGATACGTCGGCCTAACGCCTATGTGATTGCCTCCATTTGTAGATGTTCACAGTAATCGCGTTTCCATTCGTGTGGCTGTTATCATCCCAGAACAGCTGACAAGTGAGAGATTTATCGCTCAATACACCTCTTGTTTGAAACGTGGGTCTCCGAGGCGTAGTTTAGCGATTCAAACAGGAGTTGTATTGAGTGATGCATCGAGGAAAATGCAATTATGTCTGACTTGTACCCCACTCCGGTAGAGTTATACCTTCTCTATGTATATAAGTCGTGACGTAACTAGTTTAATAGAATATTGGCAATACTCTTCTAATTGCGGTTTAAGAAACAGAAGCTAACTTTATTTTATTATTAATTGGTAAAAACTACTACAGTTAAATCGGTTTGTATAGGAAAAATTTACAACATATACATAACACAACAAAATTACCTCTTCTTTGAGAGGCATTTTAGAATTTGGAATGACAATGATGCTGAGGAATATATGGATGACAACTTCTCTGTTCATTGTATGCGACGTTTCGACACAGATTCTTGTGTCGTTCTCAAGCTTACAATGAACAAATAAGTTGTCATCCATATATTCCTCATCATTAAAAGTACCTCTGTTTGTATCAATCCTCAGTAGCTCAGTCGACAGAGTCGCTGCTTAGCAACATAAAGGTCCCATGTTCGGTTCCAGACATTGTAGTTTACAATTCTCAAAAACCTATAATTCAAAATTTCACAAGTCTGTTTATTTGCCAAAGTTAAAGATGTCTTCACTTGACTTAGTTTAGATGTACCAAAAAGGTAGGTGAATGAGAAACGTAGAGGTGTATCGGTCAATAAACCTACAGTAAGGACATAGAAAGTAGAGGTGTATCGGTTAATAAACCTACAGTAAGGACATAGAAAGTAGAGGTGTATAGGTCAATAAACCTACAGTAAGGACATAGAAAGTAGAGGTGTATAGGTCAATAAACCTACAGTAAGGACATAGAAAGTAGAGGTGTATAGGTCAATAAACCTACAGTAAGGACATAGATAGTAGAGTTGTATAGGTCAATAAACCTACAGTAAGGACAAAGAAAGTAGAGGTGTATAGGTCAATAAACCTACAGTAAGGACATAGAAAGTAGAGGTGTATTGGTAAATAAACCTACAGTAAGGACATAGAAAGTAGAGGTGTATAGGTCAATAAACCTACAGTAAGGACATAGAAAGTAGAGGTGTATAGGTCAATAAACCTACAGTAAGGACATAGAAAGTAGAGGTGTATAGGTCAATAAACCTACAGTAAGGACACAGAAAGTAGAGGTGTATCGGTCAATAAACCTACAGTAAGGACAAAGAAAGTAGAGGTGTATAGGTCAATAAACCTACAGTAAGGACATAGAAAGTAGAGGTGTATAGGTCAATAAACCTACAGTAAGGACATAGAAAGTAGAGGTGTATAGGTCAATAAACCTACAGTAAGGACATAGAAAGTAGAGGTGTATAGGTCAATAAACCTACAGTAAGGACATAGAAAGTAGAGGTGTATTGGTAAATAAACCTACAGTAAGGACATAGAAAGTAGAGGTGTATAGGTCAATAAACCTACAGTAAGGACATAGAAAGTAGAGGTGTATAGGTCAATAAACCTACAGTAAGGACATAGAAAGTAGAGGTGTATAGGTCAATACACCTACAGTAAGGACACAGAAAGTAGAGGTGTATCGGTCAATAAACCTACAGTAAGGACATAGAAAGTAGAGGTGTATAGGTCAATAAACCTACAGTAAGGACATAGAAAGTAGAGGTGTATAGGTCAATAAACCTACAGTAAGGACATAGAAAGTAGAGGTGTATAGGTCAATAAACCTACAGTAAGGACATAGAAAGTAGAGGTGTATAGGTCAATAAACCTACAGTAAGGACATAGAAAGTAGAGGTGTATCGGTCAATAAACCTACAGTAAGGACATAAAAAGTAGAGGTGTATAGGTCAATAAACCTACAGTAAGGACATAGAAAGTAGAGGTGTATCGGTCAATAAACCTACAGTAAGGACATAGAAAGTAGAGGTGTTTAGGTCAATAAACCTACAGTAAGGACATAGAAAGTAGAGGTGTATAGGTCAATAAACCTACAGTAAGGACATAGATAGTAGAGTTGTATAGGTCAATAAACCTACAGTAAGGACATAGAAAGTAGAGGTGTATTGGTAAATAAACCTACAGTAAGGACATAGAAAGTAGAGGTGTATAGGTCAATAAACCTACAGTAAGGACATAGATAGTAGAGTTGTATAGGTCAATAAACCTACAGTAAGGACATAGAAAGTAGAGGTGTATTGGTAAATAAACCTACAGTAAGGACATAGAAAGTAGAGGTGTATAGGTCAATAAACCTACAGTAAGGACATAGAAAGTAGAGGTGTATAGGTCAATAAACCTACAGTAAGGACATAGAAAGTAGAGGTGTATCGGTCAATAAACCTACAGTAAGGACATAGAAAGTAGAGGTGTATAGGTCAATAAACCTACAGTAAGGACATAGAAAGTAGAGGTGTATCGGTCAATAAACCTACAGTAAGGACATAGAAAGTAGAGGTGTATAGGTCAATAAACCTACAGTAAGGACATAGAAAGTAGAGTTGTATAGGTCAATAAACCTACAGTAAGGACATAGAAAGTAGAGGTGTATCGGTCAATAAACCTACAGTAAGGACATAGAAAGTAGAGGTGTATAGGTCAATAAACCTACAGTAAGGACATAGAAAGTAGAGGTGTATCGGTCAATAAACCTACAGTAAGGACATAGAAAGTAGAGGTGTATAGGTCAATAAACCTACAGTAAGGACATAGAAAGTAGAGGTGTATAGGTCAATAAACCTACAGTAAGGACATAGAAAGTTGAGGTGTATCGGTCAATAAACCTACAGTAAGGACATAGAAAGTAGAGGTGTATAGGTCAATAAACCTACAGTAAGGACATAGAAAGTAGAGGTGTATAGGTCAATAAACCTACAGTAAGGACATAGAAAGTAGAGGTGTATCGGTCAATAATCCTACAGTAAGGACATAGAAAGTAGAGGTGTATCGGTCAATAAACCTACAGTAAGGACATAGAAAGTAGAGGTGTATAGGTCAATAAACCTACAGTAAGGACATAGAAAGTAGAGGTATATCGGTCAATAAACCTACAGTAAGGACATAGAAAGTGGAGGTGTATAGGTCAATAAACCTACAGTAAGGACATAGAAAGTAGAGGTGTATAGGTCAATAAACCTACAGTAAGGACATAGATAGTAGAGTTGTATAGGTCAATAAACCTACAGTAAGGACATAGAAAGTAGAGGTGTATTGGTCAATAAACCTACAGTAAGGACATAGAACGTAGAGGTGTATAGGTCAATAAACCTACAGTAAGGACATAGAAAGTAGAGGTGTATTGGTAAATAAACCTACAGTAAGGACATAGAAAGTAGAGGTGTACAGGTCAATAAACCTACAGTAAGGACACAGAAAGTAGAGGTGTATCGGTCAATAAACCTACAGTAAGGACATAGATAGTAGAGTTGTATAGGTCAATAAACCTACAGTAAGGACATAGAAAGTAGAGGTGTATTGGTCAATAAACCTACAGTAAGGACATAGAACGTAGAGGTGTATAGGTCAATAAACCTACAGTAAGGACATAGAAAGTAGAGGTGTATTGGTAAATAAACCTACAGTTAGAACCAAAGAAACCATAGCAAAGTCGGGTACAGTGGTACTTAGAGCCCTCAAACAAATGTGTTGCAACATGTCATTCTTACAGGGTTTTCATTCTAGCAGACATCAATCGTTACAATACGCCCACACTGCATCAGTTCTGAATGTATTATGAGTGCATGAGATGGAAATGTTATTTTGACAAAACAAAGAAATAGTAGAAAAAGTGACTTTTTTACTTTCTAAACATAATGTATTATGTTTACCACGTTGATAATAGTAGAACTGAGCATATGCTACTAAAAATTTCATCTGTTTTTCGATATATGTGTTTGGGACGTGATCGTACATTTATGCATTGTTCAGTTGAATCATTTTTTCCCATTCTGTCGATGACATCCTATTTTCTTTATGTCATTTTGAGAATTGTGTTATTAAATGAATTTGTTGAAAATAACAATATAATATTGTGTTTTCAGCTGGGATATAATTGACTGCATGTACATGTGTATGTACACTATTTCTATCTAATACATGTAACTACATAGCATTTGGTACCTCTTGAACCTTCGTCAAAACATCACTACTGTCCTATTCAACCGCATGAACTTAAATCAAACTAACCCCTTGACAATGAAGCACATCATAAACTTCATGTCAGTGCATGAAGTTCAATGTGAAGTTTATTAAGCAAACGAGAATAGAGAATCGATTTCCGATCTGGAGCTGAGATTATGACATGCTTGAAAGATAAAGTGGACTCCTTGACAAGTACATCATTCACAGACACTGATTTGGGTCTTCTCTTTGAAGAAATAAGAATAAGAGAATAATATTCTACTAGAACTGAAACAATGTAGCAATTGAAAGGACATTAATTTGTTTTCCTCTTTTTCTAACATGTATTTGATATTTCTGATGGATAAAAATGTGTTAATCTATCAAAGAGAAATGTACCCACAGAGTCAGATTGGAAGGACTTTGAGTCGAAACAAGAATATTTGAAAAGTTTTAAACCCATCGAAAGTGCAACTTTAAAAGTGATATAAACTATCAAGAACATGTGTAAGATAAAAACTGTTTAGTTATGGTTCAAATATGGTTATAGTTTAAATTACCAGAATACAACTGTTGATTAATTAACTCAGTAATGCCTCAACATTGTATTATCTTTATATTTCGTCCTCCTTGTTTTTGAATGATTTTTACTATAATATGATTTTTAATTCTCCATATATCAAATATATTGATCTGCATCTGCTTCTCTGGCAACTGTGCCATACACTCTAGAATTAGTGAATAATGCCAGTACCAAACTCACAGTATGATTAAAAATTTGGTTTTGGTTAATATGTATGTGAAAAACATACATTTAGAAACTTAAGTGTAAACCCTGTGAGTTGATAGTTTTGTAGTTATGTGACGAAAGGTTAATAATTAGAACACATGAGTCAGTGGCAGATTCTCATTAAACACTCATTCTACCATAAATGTACAAAATGCTCATTTCCGATTGGCTACTGTGACAAATCAGAGGGCGAATAATTTGGTTATACAGTGCTCTGCTTACTTGTCTTATGTGCAAGAATTCATGTGTTGCCTAGCAACAAGTATTTCTAAAATATTACAAAAAAAATGCCATTAATGCGTTTTATGTACATTATTTTAAAATTCATGTAAACTCTCAACATGATTAACGCTTGCATGCTATCAAAACCGGCAAAATACACGACACTGACAACAGATCAGATTTCCTGTTGGCATGGGCCGTCATTCGGTAGCCTTAGACTAGACCAAAACGGTCCCCACAAAGTATATCCGGCCAGAATATCAAAATTTATGTCAATCGAAAAGCAGCATACACATACCTTAACTATATTAACAACACCAATGCAATAATACCGACGTCAAGTTTGTGAAAATAATCAGAATTTAAAATATTCATAACGATAAAACAGCCCGCGGAGTCACTGCGAAAGAAAATAGTTCGAGTTTAAGTCGATCTTATGGTAGAATGGAGATAAACATGCTGTGTTTTGAAATCATTGGCATATAACGAAATTATCATAGCTCTCAATTATCCATTCAATTTAAAGCTATAATAATTCCGTTATATGTCGCTGATTTCAAAACACAGTATGTTTATCCCCTAATTAGACCTATAATTTCAAACCTTCTGCATATAAGTATGTTATCATTACTCACCTGGAATCAATGGAAGAGTTTCTAAACATCATTGCCTGTCTCTTGTAGAACACATAAGAATAACTCCTTAAAACTGAATTAATCTACCTACTGGAATTGTATACAGCTATCCTTCCCGAGCTTGTGGAATCATTAAACATGTTTTAAAAACATGTAATAAGTAATGAATTTGATACCAAAAGCAAATAAACAAATTAACGATCACGTATGTTTATAGTTAATATTTACCGGAAAACTCTTCAATGCAACCATGGAAGAGTGTCTCTGGTAAATATTTACTCTCAATCTTTGCAGAATGTAATCAGTCTGTATCCTGTATGAAGATAATATATCTTCTTGATCTGTTAAAATTTACTACTCTACATATTGAAAGTTGACCTTTCTTATAGAGTTCATCATTTCGAATGTGCTATATGTGTTTTATTATGATTCGCAGGGAAATCTCTAGAGTCAATCACTTTACTTGTTTATTCATAATGTCAAAGTACAAGAGTCAAATCCAATCAATTCTTGGTTTGATGTAAATGAGATCCAAAAGACAACGGATTAAATTCTGTTTCTATCAGTTTTATGTTGAAGTATGAAGTATCTTGACCTCAATCATGTGGTGAGGAGCATCCTACAGTAAGATGGAACCTGGCGGGGTCATCGATTTCCAATATGATATTGCATGCACTGACGTCTTTATCCCATAAAGCAAGTTACCTACTCAACACATTTCACATTTGCAGATTATCGATCAAGCTCTGCGCTAGAACCCTTCCCATTCATTTTGAAATTAACCATAGTTAGGATTATTATATGTTTGATTTGGAAGTTACTACATATCGATCATATAACAATTGATAATCGTAATTACAACCCTTCCCATTCATTTGAAATTAACCATAGTTATCATTATAATATGGTTGATTGGGAAGTTAATACAGATTGGCCAAGATAACACTTGATAATCGAAGATGTAGAAAAGGCGCAACCCATAGTGACCGGCAGCTTCTCCCGAAACGTGTTGTCTTCCCTGAAAAACACTTATGCTGGTTGACTCCTGTGGTAAAGCTACATTGGCTCCGCTGTGAACATCATGTCAATTCAAACAGGGTCGTGTTCAGTTAAACATTTCATTAGTGACGGGAGGAAAGTATATTGTAACATGAATTTGCTCTGCCAGCAGACTGAAGGCATGATGTTGATGTTGACAATAACGGTCTAATTATTTGAGCTAAAGAACAATTTTTGAAAGCCAAAGGACAGTATCACACAACATCTGAACAAATATTATTATAATTGTCATTGTATTTAACTGCTTGTGTCTCAATACTGACGTATAAATATATGTATTTGTAACCCCCTTCTTATTGTGTCAGTAACTTCAACATAACATATATATTGTAATTGTATTTAACTGCTTGAGTTATCTCATTTGTTATCAACCCGTCGATGTCGCTGTAAGATAGTAACTAGCTTGGCATCAACTGGGAATAGGACTAAAAGTAATTGCTCTGGCTCTATGTGATAAATGTTAGCCCGGATGGGGTTTCTGTGTCAAGGGTTCCTGCAAACCAAGTGGAAACAATTGTCACTGGAACATCCAAACTAATTGGCTCTGCTGTGAATGTCGTCTTCATTTACACATTTGATAAGTGACAGTTGTAGAATGTATTGTAGAATTAAGTTCCTCTGCCAATTGGTTCAAATGAAATGGTCATGTTTAAAATGAAATTTAGAATGAAATTTATTAACTTAAAAAACGTTTCACTTTTTTAAAAACACACCAATCTACATGTACACTTGTTGAAAACCATCTTTTATATGAAATCGGACTTTTTTTGCCGAAATGCTTAGGTTTTATGCTTGTGGTACATTTGTAATAAAAAATATACCCTTACTTGCATATATCAAGAAGTTTAGATATAGTGATTGGGTATATTGGGTAAGAGAGGTTAGTTATGGGAAGGGAAAGGTTGATAAAAGCTTCAAGGTTAAATGGATTCATACTTTAAAGCATAATAAATTTGAAAAACGTGGTTAAATTTTCCTTAAGTATTTTCTTTTTCCCCCTTTATAATGTTATAACTCCCCCCCCCCCCCCCCCCCCCCCCCAAAAAAAGAAGATAAAAATCAATTTAGTGAATTCATCTGAGCTAAGATTCTTTCGGATATGAATTTTCAACAGTGTTGACATAAAAATTATAAATAGTTTTTCAAATTTATGTTTCACCTCCTGAACATTTGAGTAAAGTTAATGTTTTAGCTGGGATTGGTAATTGGTTATCTCCTCTGAATCCAAACCAACCAAGGGGTTTTGTTATGTCAAAAGTCTGTGAAACGCAATTTATGTTTATCCATTTATCCGTTAATCCTCGAGTTTTAGTTTCAAGAGCTTTCTTTTTGTGTAGACAATGTTTGCACAATATCAAAATGAAACCGTTTATCAGTTTTAGATATCCATCTGCAAAAATTAAAGATTATATCAAAATCAACATCCTTGAATAACGTGTCCCATTGTTTGCAGACATGATATTTGATATTGTCAGACACCAGTTTAATATAAAACCTCAATATAACAGTCCCCTGTCTGATGTTGTAGATAATAGACTGTTTGTTAAACAACTCTGAACAGCCGAAATAAATCACATGTAAAGTCAATTGGTACATCCCTATAATCAGTTTAAGAAGTCAATTAAGGCGATACGATCAATAGGTTCATGAGTGCTAACAAATAAAGATAGGCCGTCTGAACGCCTGTTAGATTGCCTACATTTGTGGGTATTCGCTGTAATCGCGTTTCCATATGTTTGGCTGCTTTTATCCAAGAACGGCTGACAATGGTACTTAGCGCCGACATTTAAATGTCTCACAACATGTCATACATCAATCGTTACAATATCCCCACACTGCATCAGTCCTGTCCTTGACTTAACAATGCGAATGTCTAAGTCTGATATACGAATTGCACTAGAGACTCACTATACTGTGAACCTTTGTTAACGTAGTCCAAAAAAGATACCTTTTTTACTTTCAAATCATAATTGAAAAGTTTACCACGTTGACAATAGTAGAGATAAACAAGTAGAGAAAAAACAGATTTTCACAATGCTTTTTGTTATCTAACAATTCACATATATTCTTCGATAAACGTCGTGTGCATGGTGAGATCCATTTTCCATTGTATATGTGATATCCTATTTTCTTTTTTTGTGTGTGTTGATGAATGAATTTGTTGAAAATAACAATATCGTGAGTGTGTTTTCCAGTTTGGAATCATTGAATGACTATATGTCTGATATAGCATTCCTTGTGACATCATACATTGTAGCTTTATAACATTAGGAAGTTGTATTGTACAGCTCGCACCATAACATCGAGACCGTTTCTATTCAGCCTCATAAATTTTAATCGAACTTACCCTTTAACAATGAAGCTCTTGACCTTTTATCAAAACATCACTACTGTTCTATTCAACCGCATGAACTTAAATCCTAACCCCTTGACAATGAAGCACATCATAAACTTCATGTCAGTGCATGGGACATTTATTAAGGAAACGAAAATAGAACATCGATTTCTGATCAAGAGCTGAGATTCTGATCTGCTTGAAAGATAAAGTGACTGTCTCTTTGAAGAAAAATGAAGTGAGATTTGTTGACTGCCTCAAGAACAATGTCTGAAGTACAGTCGTGACATTTATTTGTTTTCCTCGTTTTCTTACATATTTCCAAATGTTTTATAGATGAAAATGTTTTGTGTTAATCTGTCACAAAGAATTGTCACCAGAGATATAGACGTAGACATATTGGAAGGATACTTTGAATCGAAGCATAAACATTTGAAAAGCTGTAAATACATCAACGTGTAGCGTGGAAACCGATACAAATATAAAGAACTGTTAGCTTGAATAGCATTGTAGCTAAAGACCATACAACTGCATTAGGGTTCATGTATGACTACGTGAAAACAACTTTAACTATGCTAGGTATTGCCTCGTCATTTTATCATTTATATATTTTGAACGTTTGACATTTTGGAAATCGTCTTCTTTGTTTATGTATACATTATGTCTAATTAAAAAAAGGAGTTATGTTGATATATACTTTATCATTAACAATGTTACCGTTCATATTCATATTCTTCTGCTTTGGACAGTCTTTTCTTCAAACTCTCTAGAATCAGGCGTTTGTTCAACATACCAGCACTGACGTCAGAGAACAACTTAAATTTGTACTTCCAATTGTATATAAGTGAAAAAATCATTTGGACATTTATGCCGTTATCCAAACTATCTGTCATCTCATCTGCTTTCTTGTGTGATGAGTAGGATGACCGCGAGTGACAAATCAGCAAATTAATTCTTTTTTTTTTGGAAACGTGTCATTGCTTAACATGTATTTGGATGGATAAAACAGTAATAAATCTTATTAGTGAATCTGAATTTGGACTACCTTTAGTGCATGTTTATCCTACTTTAAAGTACTTGAAATGAAAATATTTCGTTCTGAAAAAAGTGAGTGATTTAGATATAGAAAATTTAATAGAATTTCAAACGAAATGGATAAACTCGTTTGACAGTCAGTGATTGCGATTCAGGTTTAGAGTTGATAAAGATTTTTATCGTGCATAGGTTTGTTCACAGCCATAATAATTAGTTCACCACAGTTGATCTACCAGCAGCAAATTAAATTTTTGTTTTGGTGTAATTGCAAACGGTTTTTGCTCGTGAGCAACCTGTTCGATATATTTTAAGCAGGCATGCGTGTTTCAAACTTCTTCATCAGCAACTTGTTAGTTATTGAATTTCACCCAATAAACTTAATTGCACATCCGCTTGTAAAGCTTCTGCCTCTAGTGAGATGTTCCTGATAATGCGTTATTTCAAATGATCACCGTTCATCTCTTGTAGAGAATTGAATTCAGTGGCATTACTGGCACAAAATACCATTATATTAGTGGCATAAATCGAAAGCTTGATTAAAGCAATTGTTTGAGAGGTTTGCCTTGAAAAGAGCTTAGATAGTGTAAGGATTACAGCACATTTCAGGGATTCCCGGTCTTTTTGAGCTATCCTTAGATCAAAGCTCCACCACTGGACTCATTACCTTAACGTGGTGTGGTGGTTTGTGTGCTTCGACAACCCCGAGAGCTATGCCAGCTGGAGCTTACATGCTCCTGGTAGGGTCACCCAAACTGGACAGGTCGACGGGAAGAAGCCAGACCAAATTTGAGTCCTTCTAAAACCTGCTTTCTATCTCTTACTATGCCTTTCTTTCCGTCTTTTCCCTCATCCTTTCGATCCCTTTCTCCCTGATCTGTCTACTCTCGTTTGGATGGCAACATCCACGTGTTTAATAACTGAAATATTGTTCAAAACACGTTAAACACCATCTCACTCACTCACTCACTCACTAGATCAAAGCCTCCGACGATGCCTAACCCGCAAATATTGGCGAGTTTGAGGAGTTTATTCCACTTAAACCTAAATTCGTACATATTTGCGTGCTAGTTTTGTGATTACCGCATCTACCAATATTGGCGACTACATCTGATGGCTGCACGTTGAAGCGCGTGCATCGTAACAAGTGCACGAGGTTCATGAGCTCAAGGAGTATTGGACAGGTATAAATAATCGCATATTGCTTGCATTCCCTGTCAAACATTAGGCATCGCGTGTGACGTATTGAACAACAAATGAAATCTCTCGTCGTCAGGTAAGCTTTATGATATTCCTCGCTTTAATATCGCTTTAACATTCTAAAAAGCATTTACTGCATTGCTGCATTGAATTTTATAATCCCCCCCCCCCCCCCCCCAATATTAGTTTGTGCAAAATGTATAACCAGATCCAGATCCATTACTCAACCAATTATCAGTAACTAGAAGACGAAGTTATCACGTATTGCGCTAAAAATGCATTCGGCCATTTCAGTACATTTTTGAGCACCATTGCCATGTGGGTAGGGAAACGGTTCAGGTTACTTAAATGAAGAATTTACTTCGTTTATAGCTGCTCTTTGTGATTGAAAATAGATACATTGCAAAAACATGTCGTGTAATATTCCTTTTCGTTTGTTTCTATTTCCATTATTAGTTTTCCTAAGAACTTGCTACTGTCCCATAAAACAGTTCTTTACCATATTTGATCTAAAAAGCTGGTTTGAAACACACTGATTAAAAACTAACTCTTGTTCAAATGTCATTAAGCCATGAAAAAGTGCGATTCCTTACCACTTAATATCAATCAGATTTTATTAGTAGCAGTTGTATTTGGTAATGCAGCGAGGGATGGATTATTGTATAATGATGAAATATGAAATGATGAACTAGAAAATAGATAAAGAAGTGGCCTAAGAGTAATTGAAGGGTCCGTGTGACGGGGTGTCAAAAAGAACTGTTAACTGCAACCTAACTCTTGAAAAAGACTCAATTTGGAATATTCTGAAAGCTGAGATAATTATCTATACCATGATATGTGGAATGACACCATTGAATTTGGTTGCAGAAAGATTATTCAAAATGAAATCACATAATTTTCGAGTTTGGTTGCAGTCCCCTATAGGCACCTGCAACCAAATTATTTTTCCAAGAAAATACATGTTTTTATCAAACAGAAGAGCCTGGGCTTGAAGAAATTTGGTTGCAGATGGAATATATGATGATTTGACAACTGTTGATCACTTACCTGGCTTTTTATTTACATTTCAATGACACATAAGCCACTTACCGATCGCTATCGAGTCCGGTTTTCGTTCATGTCACATCATGTTTTGAAATCGTTTCTGTCAGTATGGATAGAAATATTTCACTGACCTTGATTATTTTAACAGTTTCTATCATAAAGCATGTCACGGTAGGTACTTTTGACATTATTTGACCAAATTGATCCCTAAATTTCATTTCTGTGTTTCAACGTGCTCCCATACCGAATTTGAATTGTTGTCATATCTCAAAACGATTCTCATTGGCTGTCAGGATTCCCTTTAATTGCAAAATGATTTTGATAGAAAATAAACATCATTGAGTAAGTTTAACAAATGGTTTCTATCCAAAAACAGAACAAATTTAATTATAAATCAAAAATTAGAAAATTTGAAAAATTGTTGGAAATGTTTGAGATTGAATCAACCAATTGTAGGACACGTCACTCACAGTGCAAGAGGGAATCTGTCAAAATGGAAATCCTGATTTGTTTTTGTTTTCACGTAAAATAAGGTAAATTATAAAACTCCTGCAACCAAACTTGCCTCTTTGCTATTCAACAGGCAACTAAAATCTCTGCAACCAAATTAGTGTTTGTCAAGACATGAAAAATGATGGATAATTGCTAGAAAATAATTTGGTTGCAGTTGCCTATAGGGACTGCAACCAAACTCGAAAACCACTCGGTTTCATTGTGATTGTACGTTCTGCAACCAAACTCAAGGCTTCAAGGAAATTGTTGATTTATAGTAAATCATTTTAGCTGTCAGAATATCTTCATTTCAATCATTTTCAAGGAAAAGGTTGCATTTTATTGATGTTTTAGATACCCCGTCATTCGGACCCTTCAATTACTCTTAGGCCAAAGAAGTGTTGAATTCAGGAATGCATTACATCTAGATATCTTTATAGCAACCCTAATGTAAACGAGTATTGCATTATCACAGCTAAGTAAGCTAACATATATCTAGAATAGTTCAGAAATGGTTGTTAAGTTCAAATGTTATTAAAACATAATAAAATTAAACATCAAAAGCGAAATCCCCCATGAATGTTAATACTTGAAACTGCAACCATACGGTAGATTACAATACCTATTCAAAAACACAAGGTACTTACTGAATTATTCAATTTTTTAACAATGATTACCCTTAGCAATCTTATATATAATGGTTTTAGGTGATAGGTTTGATAGGTTTTGTGAAGGGCAACATCATTTCAAAAACGTTTTTATTTCGTTTCAGATTGAAGGGATTCACCAATGCTCAGTCTTTAGGTGGATGCTCCAAGAGGAAAGATTTCAACAGCGTCCACTTTGTCTCAGAGGTGTTAAACTACATCTCAAAATGTTGCAAATTGACAAGAAGAGATTTTCATTTTACCTCGAAAATACAATAAAATCCCTTTACATTGATTTTGTTGTATTTTTTTATCACAGTAATGAACGTGCTAGTTTACACGTGCCGCCAATATTCCAAATCAGGTCGCCAATATTACAAACTAGGTCGCCAATATTCAAAACTAGGACGCCAATATGCAGAACTAGGACGCTAATATGCAGGAAAGGTCACCAATAGGACAGATATATTGGACTGTAATTTTACGATTATATAAGCAAAATACACATAATGGCACTTAATTTAGGTTTAATTATCTATCAAGTAGTTTGTGTAGTTTACCTGAAGTCTATTTAGTAATACATGAATTTGTTGTAGTTATTTTTTTGTAAATTATTAGAACACATGAGTCAGTGTCCAAGTCTCATTCAACATTCACTAGACCCATAGCTCATCCTTCAGACTATCATTTCAAACCTTCTACATCTCAGTATGTGTCACTGACTTACGTGCAATCAACAGAAGAGTCTCCTCAAATGGTTGCAAATTGCCTTCTCTGGTACAACACTTAAGAATTAGAGTTGCAAAGTAAGTAGCAACTTGCATTTGTGTTTACGCACATGTTTAACTGATTTTATAGCAATCAAAACGTTTAATAAATATTTTCGTTATGAAACAACTGTTGTTCAGATATATCTTGTTGGAATTTGATTACTACAAACAGTTCAAAATTCTTATTGTTATTCTGATTGTATGTTTCTATGTTTTCTGTTTGTCTAATTCGCTAACACAATGTTGAGGCAATCATCTTCTCGATCAAAGCACCATGTCAACAACCAGACAATGTGCATTATCTAAAGCTGAATTGTCTGCCCTCGGTACGAACACATATACTCATTCACAGACAGATGTGCTGTGTTCGTGTTAATGGTATTGACATGTTTTATAGGATTTAACAATGACAACATAAACAATAGGATCCATAGTTAAGTCATAACTTTGCTGTAGTAAAACTTTAATATACACAAAGAACTTAATTAAGCACCCCCCTATTTTGTAAAATGAATTTGGGTGCTCTTGGACTATTTGGATGTATTTGATGTATTGACCACTCCAGATATAACAATTGCTTTTTTATTGACTATTTAATTGAACTTAAGATCGCTAATAAGCAAAAATAACGAAAATATGAGAAAAACTGTGAGACTACTGAAATTTGGCCAATTATAACTATTGTCATAGGGGGAAAACTACACATTAAACTTTGGATGTTATGAATCAAAAATAACAATCTTGATCCTTAGTTGACATTCATACACAAAAAACCTTTTTATCATGCATGATAAGAGGCTAGCAAGACATTGAATTTTCAGTACTTTTTTCATAAAAAATTGATAAAATGCCTATAATCTTAACATCTGTAAGTAAATTTGAGATTCCTTGAGTTGAAATTGTTGACCAAACAGTTCCCATTCCTTCAGATAATCCATTTTCTTTGACAGTGGCCAATTAATGTCTTTGTGCAGTTTTCTTCAAATTCATTTTTTGATAATTTTGTGATTTTGAAGGTTCATATTGCTTTAACGATTGACTTTTGCTATGAGATTATTTACCAAAAAGTCATCAATTCACTCAAGAGAATGATAATAATCACATTGCAGCAAAAATTATTAACTTTCATTTTCAATTTTAAAGTAACTTGGATTTTTACTAAAAAATACCAAGTTTTTGTAAAACCAGTTATTCAGCGACAGTGAATCATACACCGAATGAAGTTTTTGTTTCCACAATGCTAGATGATCGTTCTATTTACAAATCCTTATTGTTTGATTGTACATTTGTTTTGTTTATTATCAGCAGTGTTTTTCTGTTTGAAAAAGTGGGGGGTGCTTAATTAAGTTCTTTGTGTATAGTTTCACTGCAGTGAGAATAGTAGGACTAAACATTTCCCCTCCCACACAATCATTATCTCACTTATTATTGTCAAGACAAGCGACTTGTTTCGAGGTGTTCGGTAAGTGAAGGTTCAAATTTTAATCAATGAATATATGATACTTTAAAACGTATTTTTAAATTCATTTTGTGTTGCTTAATTTCATCATTTATTGAGAATAAATAACGAAGTAAGGTGTATGCCTAGACAGAGCACGGCAGAACTAGTGACCATAATTGTATCAGAAGCTTCTTATTATTCTCCCAAAACCATATCATCAATTAAGAAACATTTGTGATAATAAGTCTTTGCATATTAATGTTGTTCTTTATTGTACACCAATAGAATTGTGACACAGCAATTTGTTTTAGTGTGTGCCTGATCAATAGATTTCAAAACATTATTATTAAAGATCAAGATGAATATTCATGTTGATTTCGAATTTGGGCGTTTTTGTAATTTCTTAACTAGACAAAATTGTTTTAGACATAATAATTATTTCTTTGTCTTAAAGATCCAGTCAGCTATAACTGTAAAGTCAGAGTCAGTAATGCCATCATTGCTCCCATCTCTTGATAAATATCTTTTAATTTACATACATTTTCGTCAGAGATTTTGATCTTTTTAGGTGGTCATCTTAGTATTATTTGGTGAACATTCAAAACATTGAAATTGATAACCAGTCTATTGCCACTTGTCAAGACACTGACAATGTAAAAACAGATAGAGTTGATTTCATTTTAATGCCAAGTAGAAAGATTTTGGTTAGGAAGTGACAGGCAGGCTATCGTGGGTAGGAACAAAAATAGGAAAGAATATACTCAAAAATGTTTACATTTACATTCCTAGTTGAGACAAAATAATTTTACGCATAAAACGTTTATTTATGGTTTATGTTCAAAAAAGTTTGGTTTGATTTTAATTGAAATTGTTCAAAATCTTTCCAACAATATTTTCCTCTATCAATGATGAGATCTAACTACGAGCATTACCTCCTCTTTTCAATAATGACCTTTATAAGGATAACCGGTGGAGATGATGGTATATTAAACTGGGTTTGGGGCGATACCTTGAAATTATTTTATCTTTTATCATATCTTCGAAAAGCTCCTTAAAGTTCACTCATGAAATTGTCCTGAATTCGATCAGGACCTAAGAATACAACACCCACAACATCAAGTTTGTCCAAATCTTGTATGACCGTCTATATGCATGCCCAAACACGACGTCGTGCTGAGAATACCAGACGCAAAATGACACGGTCTGGTATTCTCTGCCATTCCTCTCTCAGGGCTTGGGCAAGCTCTTGGAGGTTTCCTGGAACCACAGTTCGTTTACGGACTTGACGATCCATGGTGCCATAAATGTTCGATTGGTGACAAGTCAGGTGACCTTGCAGGGCCATGGCAACACGTTGATGTTGTGTGTCTTTGCAAGAAATCTCTGACAAAACGGGCGGTATTAGGACGGGTGTTATCCTGCTGGAAGAAGGTAATGTTGGTGTGCTGTTGCAGGAATGGTAGGAGCACTGGGCAGAGAATCTGATCGACGTACCTCTCTGCATTGAGGTTCCCATCAACCACAACGAGATCAGTCTTCTCTTGTCCGCTAATTCCGCCCCACACCATGACGCTGCCATCGCCAAAGGGTACCACAGTCTGAACACAACAACGTCGCCAACGTTCACCACGACGTCTATACACCCTCGCTCTTCCATCATTTCTAAATAGTTGGAAGCGACTTTCATCCGAAAAGATTACCTGCCTGCCACTGCCGAACGTTACGTGCCCACTGGAGACATTGACTTCGATGTTGCATTTGATGCGTCAGATGCACGCCACGATTTGGCCTGTAGGCGCAAATACCATGTTGTCTCAGACGTCTGGCCACTGTTCTTCGACTGACATCATGTTCATGGCCATTTGTAGCTGTTCCTGTCACTGACAGATGAAGAATTAGCAAATGGCGGTCTTCGTTGGCGGTCGTTACGCGGGGTCTTCCACTCCTCGGGAAGTCTACTGTCCTCCCCGTCTGCCTGTACCGTCTCATTAGCCTGGTGATAGTAATACGGCTGCATCCCAACGTCGTAGTCACGTGTGCATGCGTTGCACCCATCTGCACCATTCCGACAGCTCTCTCACTCTTCTGGTGATAATCTTGCCATGTTTGCCTGTACAGTTGAAGAAGTGGTATGTCTTTGAATGATAAGACACATCTTTTATACTCAAATGATGCATGTGCAGCATGTGATTTTGATGTAAATAATTCTCGCTTTAATAAAATTTCGCCAAAACGCAACAACTTATGTATACGTGACACATATGATTACTGATATAGGGAAATCGTTTCAATGTCGTGTATTTACATTTTCAACAGTTCGTAAAAAAATATTAGATCTGAAAGTTTGTATCGTTGCTTTTGCCCGTTAGTTTATAAAAATAACGATTTTGAATACCTTTTCATTTTATGCTCCTGTATGTGTCAAATTTCAAACAGATAACTTTTTTTCATTGAAGTGTAAAACAACTTGAGCATTATGCAAGAGAACATCTACAAACTCAACCAAGGCCTCTTGTGACATCTGCATATACATCAAATTGCATTTTCAAATTGATGCTCAAGTATGCACATCGTAGTGTATGTGAACATCAAACGCTTTTTATGTGATGTGTACTGTGTAGGATGAAAATAACAATGTCATAGTGAACCTTAATACATTAGTGAGACTATATTTTCGGAATCGTAGGTGACCACTATACGTTAATCGCAAGTGAGCTGAGATAATGTACAGATGTATTGGGAGTCATCGATTTACCATAGCATATTTCTGATGGTAATGTACTTATTATATTGAGTGAATTCCTTCGTATTGTAATTTCTCATTTTCCAGATTAATCAATTGATACAATTACTGAACAACGTCCTTCGCTTTGTCAACTTTTGACCATTTGAGTGCAATGATATTAATTATATCATATTTTATTAGAAAGTTTCAATGGCAGGAAAATGGGGAAAGCAGTTTAGTGTACGTCTTGACGTCAACATGGTTTCAAATTACCTTAGGGAGTTGATTCAATTGATCAAGATGTTAATTCTTAATCAATGCCAAGGTACAATATTAACACATATTCATATTTTATATGTGTGGCTCAACTACCGTAATTGTGTTCGATGGGTATCATATTTTGCAGCAGCAAATACCAAAATCTAGGCGGGTTTCAAAAATATATTTAGAAACCGGAAGTGGTTAGATGGCCACAATTTATTCGCCTATATGTTGGCTGCCGATTCGGTAATTTTGGTAAATAATGTCTTATTTGGTCCTATTTTCCCTTGGTTAGTCGCAAAATTTTGCCAAAAATACGAGGAAAACAGTTAAATTATTGATAAAAATTGTACTCTGATAATAAGGAAATAAACATACTGTGTTTTTTAATGTTCGTGGTCTAACGTAGATTTGATACCTGTTGATGTCATTCGGAGCCCATCGCATAAGCGTGAGGCTTCAAATGTAACATCAACGGTATCGAATCTACGTTAAAACACAAAAATTAAAAACACAGTACGTTTATCTCCATTTTACTATGACGAGTGTAAGCGTTTTAAATGTTATTTCTTTTCTACCGCGTAACGTCAGTTGTGCTTCGGTCATGACTGTGACGTCATAATGTCCTTTGCTTATGACGTTGACATCACTGAACCCAAATCGCTTGCGGTAGTTTCTTGATATATTTTCACCATTTCGCTTAAAATGACGCTATTTCCTGAACAAAACTCTACTTATATAAAATTACGGGTAGTAAAATGATAAAAGACTCTTAGTATTCAGACGAAGCAAATCCCGAAGCATATCAAGTTTGTTTCTATGGCAATGTGTACCAAACCGCAGTGCATCGCCCGTCATAAAAATCGTGTTTGAACGTAGGTTCGACCATAGAAATAAACCAATGAAGTTCGAGGATTTTGAAATGTAATGGTAGAATAAAGAGTTATGAACACTTCAAATGTGATGTCGAAGTACATGTAAATGGTTTACGCCAGGATAAAGACTTATGAACACTTCAATGATGTTGGCAAGTTCAAAACGGAAACATCCATCTACTGTCACTAACAATTCAGGTTATAGTGTGTCACTTAATCGTAGACATGCTTTCTCTAAATAACCATATCCAGATATAGTTAAGGTGATTTAAACAAAACAATCACTAAGTTTAGTTTAGTTAGTTTGTGATGTGGCTATTGCCTCAGCAAAATGCAAATCACAAGCTTAAGATTGAGTATGAAATAAAAATTAATATAATTATTTGGTTTTTATAAATCAAAAATTTTTTTCTTATTTATGTATGGTTTGACTGCTTCTTCTCATTTTTGCTGTAAGGACACATACCTCTCTTTCCAAGGCTTGTCAAAAGTAGTGTTAGCAAGATGAAGAAAGATGAGATATTTCTGAAAAGTGTTAAACAAGAATATTTATGCTGTTTTTTTTAATTTGCATCGAATACAAAGGTGTAAACTTTTAGCACCTAGCTAAAAATAGTTATTTTTTAACTCAACCAACAGTTGGAAAACATTAAGTTTAGATTTAAGTCATTTTCAGAATTAGACCACTAACACAAGCTGATCAAATATTTAAACACAGTTAGTATCACTCTTCCTGTAATCATGTTTGTCACCAGGAATAAATTGTCAATTAGACTAGATTGGAAGCGTCTGTGAAACGTCAGTAACGTGATGGTCCTTTACAATGTCGATACATTTCTAAGAGTACATCGTTTTGATGTCTAGGAGTTCATACAGAAGACCACGAAAATGTTATTTCGAGCATAAAGACATAGCTTACCTGATTTTGACACAGAAGGATGTGATGTACTTTTATAAGGTGTGAATAGCCTGTCTGATGTCCAAGCACTTATTATCACTTATTTTGCGGGATAAGTGGGGATGTAATTCAAAACCATAAACTTTGAGATTAAATCTTTGGTGGTTAAGAGCTACAATGTACATTCATGAATACGGAAAAAAGAATTACATTGACCTGCCTCTCACTACTTTGTGGTCTCTGTTTGTCAAGTGGCTCAGCCAAGAATGAAATCCTTCTGAAAAGGAGAGGAATTGTTTGGTTGAGGATCAAATAAAGATTACACCCTAATATGCTATGTTGGTGGTGTGTCAAAATCTCTTGATAAATGTTGATATTTTCTATGATGTAAATGTAGATTTTGTCTTCAAACAAGTATAATAGAAATATGGTTTTACAACCAATGTACTGATATAGATCAACTGGTTCTGCTTAATAACACCTCGATGTTCTCATCAATCCCGACCATTCGCTGTTATTTGTGAAGGAATCATATCCTACGAATGCTCCGTAATTCTTTGCATTCTTAATAAGTAATACCAATGAAGATTATTTAACAATATATTACAAAAATCATTTTCTTGTGACAATGTTTTAAAATCAAATAAGCAAAAGCAATAATGTGATAAACGAGAGTGTTACATTGTCTCCTATATCAATAGGAATCAATGTAAATCTGTTAGATTTTTCTTAAAATTACATTGATTTGCTCTTGTCAAGTAGGGGTTTTAGTTCAACATTTTAGTTTCAAATAGGTAAAATTCAGTTATGCAAACAGTCGAAGCAATCGTGTTAATGTTTTGTATAATACTGACAATATCGAGAATTATTTGTCCATGTTCTGTATCTATTGAATAATTCGATGAAGTTAAGCCATAATTAGTGAGGTAATTTGTCTGTTACCCTGTCGACGTTCATGTGTATGTGGTAAATTCCAACATTACGATTGGAAACACCTCGAGTTTGATGTTCCTTAGTTTAATCTCTGCAGTGCAAGAACGTACCTGATTTTCAATTCCTTTTGGACAGAACTAAATAGGTCGTGTCTGTTACTTAATAATAACTAAGTAAATTATCTGAAGTGATAATCGTTTTGTACAAGGAGTGATTATATTGAACATAAACAACCGTGCATAAGAACGTATAAGAATTTACATTACCATTTAAAAGTACTCTCCTGTCAGTGTTCTTTTGTTTATCATTCTCTATGATCCATAGCTTTTCGGCTTGAACTCTGAACTCTTACTAAATAGGAACTACAATACCTTTGAAAATGTCTTGAACAACATCTTGATATCATAAAAGTATTATATTTGTGTTGTAAAAAATGCACTTTGTAAGTTTTTTGTTGAGTGTATAAAATTGAAGTAGATTACAGACAGGTAGATTAGCTTGATACAGCACTAAGGAGAAGGAAATCCGTTTAGGCTCCAAGATATATTAAGCTTTAAGACAGTAAAATTGTTCCAGATGTTAACCATAAAGTTACCGAAAAGAAGTGTGTGAATAATACATGCTATAATGTCTTTCTGGCAATTTATGCTTAACTTCTTCAGAGTGTAAAAATATTGCGTCTCTCTAACAGTAAACCTAAGATTCATACCTATTAACACGACTACCAATAGCATATAATGAAATTGAGTATCATTATTTTTTGTGTCTTGAAACTATACAAAACAAATATCGCATTACCAGTAAAAAGCAAACTGCGTGTTTGTTAACCTACTTATGTTGTGTTCATTACTGAGTGTATAGCAGGGGTTTGACTTTATAGTTGGAAAATAGGTTAAGCTGTTCAAGTCAACAGATCCATGTAGAGCATATGTGTTCCTCTTATAGACAGATAAGAAAATTTAGATTAAAAAACGGCCTGTGGATGATATAAATATACGTCCTCAGCTTAGCTAAACGCTTGAGACTTTTGATGACTAATCTAATGTATCAAACTAGAATACTAAGATATAAAATGTCAGAAATGAGAGAAAAACTCTTTATGTTAAAGTTGTGAGTTATGATATAAGCCACTTAAAATAATATATGGAACATTTGTATACTGTCCCTTGCATACATAATACATTAAGCAAATGGTTATTCTTTTGTAATTAATCTTCATTAAATAAACACTACCATATTGACATACATGTATAGGATTAAATTCGTGAGGGCCATGCAGTTTCTATAGAACATTGATTGTTTGTTGTTTGGAAACCAAGGGGTAAAGAAATGTCACATGACGACAGATGGTTAAGGTGTCAGTTGTTGCAGTTTTGTCTTCAGTGAGATTATTGCTTTCCTTTATACCTGGTATCGAATGCTTTAATAAGGACATTTTATTGAAAGAATCTTGCTTAACACTTAAATATTTAATCTAATTTTAAAATCGAATTGTGAGTGGTTTGGCTCCCAAGGCAGGTATGCATATTGGTGTGAAGAAAACTTCAAACAAACACATCTCTTTGAGCTGCAGACATTTAAACTGATGATAGATACAACTTGATTGTTAATTACATTCATTTGAGTAGTGTAGCATATTTCTAAATTAAACAAATCCTTAATCCTTTAGCTCAAGAGACAAAGGCTAAATATACATTTTCCTATTATATATCCAAACGAATTTAAGAATGCAATCAGTAAATCAATGACAAAATTTGGTATAAGGCACTTTGTTCTCGTTTGATATTAAACTCGGACACATGATAAATCTCCATATCAAACTCGCCAACACATGGTAACTTATAATATATATCAAACAGATATGTTAAAATGGGACACTATTTGTTACAAACTCTTTATTCGACACTATTATTTAGCATCAACACCATTATTTAGCATCGTCTTAACAAATCAATCGACAGGGTTTAGTTCACAATAAACAAATATTTGTAACTAATATTTTTGAATAGATTAACTTGATTTTGGAGACAATAAAATTGTTTCACATGAAACAACATTCAAAATACATACAAAATGCCTCAATAGGAATTCTGGTCCCACCGGTATGATATGCCTGTCGACAGTTGTGATTGTCTAATCCTTCAATAATTAGATGTATATTTCCAACACCAACAAACATGACTAAACTCAACTGGCTGCGGAAATAAATGTTACAGTTCTTCCTTCCGTCACTAATGAAATGTATGAGTGAACACAACAATGTTTGAAGGAACATAATTGTCAAAGCAAAACCAATAAAGTTTGACCTCAATAGTCTTATTCAACTTGTTTACGTGTACTTCAATGAGGACAACACATTTCTTTAGAATACAAGTTGCATGAGACTATGTACGGCTTTGATTATCAGTTGCAGTATGCTCGATCTGAAATGAATACCATATCAAATAAAATATAACCCCTCCAGGATCGTCTAATATAATCATAAATCTTTATGTACACTTTGATTGTTAAAGGAATATTCCAGTACGATTTCAACTTAATTCTAGCAAAAGTTTGAGTTATAAAAGACATTCTCACAAATTATAAAAAATTTCTGTCAACAAGATAATATTTACAGAATTTTAAACCTTCGTCTTTGAGCGATGACGGTGGTCGCCATTTTATTTTAAAATGTGACGTCATCGACACACCACAAGAAATCGATGCAAGGAGCTTACATTATAAACTCCGTACATCTTTGTGCAGTGGAGTTTCCATGATTTGACTAGTATTGCTGAATGTGTGCGCTGCGCACTTTGTTAACGTAAAACATTGTTGTGCCCACAGAACGACCCAGTCGTCGAACAGATTATTCAACAAGCAACTACGACTAATATACGGTTTTGTCTAGAATTATTAACGATATATGAATTATCTAAAAGAACACAGAAAATAAATAAATAAATGTTTTAAAAACGAGCAAGAGTATAATATCTTGATGTGTTCTTTGCATTTTTTTTCTGATTAAAACATGGTACAAATTTAATGTTTACCTGAAAATGTTTGCCGTACTGTATAAATACTCCTTCTTTTATCTAAACTTAACATTTTTAAAGTAGAAAACGTTGATTGAAATTTGATACATCAAACGTGCATGTCAATGATTTACCTGTTATATACATATTATCAATCACTAAGACTTTTGCATAGCATTTTTATATCTTTCCGAAAATGATATTAATAACATTTTATTTTCTGGTACTCTTTCACATTCAATCTCTGGATTTTTAAAAAGCCTCTATAGTCAGTTAGAAAAGGGAAAAATAATTCAATAAACGTGTTAGAATAATTGTTTTAAAAATATATAAAAGGAAATATTCAATGTAAAGCATGCATAAATTACGTAAATATAGTATTTTGTTTAAAAAAATGAAGAGTTTAAGAGACATACGTTGTGATAATTTGTGCATTGTTGTAATTAAAATCACATCCTTCTGTTAAATAAAAAAAAATACTTAAATAGATAATTATTTTATTTAACAAATTAATATGGAATTTTCAGCTTCATCAACTAAAAGCAACTTAAAGAGAAAAAACACTCGATGATATAAAGAAATTATATAATAATATTATTTTTTATTCCTTGCTGATGAGTTGATAGATCTTTAATATTATTAAAAACCCCATTCCTTACTGATCGTTTTAGTATACTAATGGTATCTCATAATTCCATTTTAATTTCTTTACGTATTGTTTAGCTGAAATACCTTTGGAAAATAATCAACATGGTATGTGAACATAACAAGAATTGTAACAATATCATAATTATGCCGTGCGCCTAAGTGATTCGTAATTAAAATTGGTTTCGTACGGGCGACAACTAAATAAATAGAAACATATTTTCGTCCTCAAACAAGCCAAGATTTATATGATAAAAACGTGAATTCCATGTCAACATAGAAAATGCCATCTTTCAAATTAATCAATCGTGTTTTGATTGACATAAACAATTTCCTTTTGATTACGAAACCATATCACCATCATCGCGGATTCCCTTTTTAGGATTCGCTTCGACAAGATGACATTAGAAGGTCTATTTTTTTTAGTGATATAATTGATAAAAAATTATTCTAAGTTACGTTTCAATTTTTTTTACAAATGCACTTATTTCAGCAAAGTCAGTTAACACTTTATTTCAACCTAATGAGGATGTCTCAAGCTTATTAAAATTCTAAAAAATGTCAGTGAGTGTCAGTGTTCAAACCTTGTGACGTCCGCACATTTCGTGGTGTGTCGCTGACGTCATATTCCCGGTGTTTCTCGCTCTCGTTTACCGTTCGAGATAGCAATATGGCGCCCCCATCGATGCCGGTAAACTTGATTTTTCCCAACTTTGAATTTTTATTGCAGATTTGGTGATTTAACTAAAAATTATTAGCCAAAGTTGAAGGATTTATCCATAAACATTGTTTTAAAAGGCTCTTTTTCATTTTTCATTGGAATATTCCTTTAATATTTTTGTAAACATTTTGAGCGTCAGGGGAACAATAGTGTTGCCTCTATGATTGCATAAAACCTTTTTTGTGTTTAAAAAAATTCCCATGAAGGACCTTAGGCAATGAATATGCCCAATCACCAAAATCGAATGAGATGATTAAATTTGTCATTGTTATGTATCTAATACATATCATAACATTTCAATTAATCACACTTCAATGAAGAAATGGACTTCAACGTTAAACAGGTTGTGTTTAATGTAATTATGTTAAAATATCTTAACATTAAAATGGTAGTTTTCTCTTAAGATATACTTTAGACATCATATGTATCATATGTACCACAATCATTCCATCCATTTACTTCTTGTCGAGCGTTTTCCAACAAAGAAATATAGGTTCAATTGTTGTAATTGTACGTTAAGATGAACTGATGAGAAATTGCAAAACACAGGATTCATTCATCAGGTCGAAAGTAAGTCAAAAGGACGCCTGGGAGAAGTAAAGCTCATCAAACTTAGGGGAAATGAAGACTAAGTACCATGTATTTTTGTTCCACTTGTTAAAAGACATGCATAGTGTGATGGCAAGAAATGTGTTGTTCAGTCAACATATACACAAAGAACTTAATTAAGCACCGCCCATTTTGTAAAATGAAATTGGGAGCTCTTTGAATATTGCGATATGTTTGGTGTATTGACCACTCTAGATATAACAATTGCCGTTTTATTTATCATTCAATTGATGAAAAAATCCTTATAACACGACATAATTGAAAATATGAGAAAAAATGTGAGACCACTGAAAATTGGCAAAATATAACTATTGTCTTTGGTGAGAAACCACGCATGAAACTTTGGATTTTTTCAATCAAAAATAACATTTTTGATCCCTAGTTGACATTCAATTAGAGAAACCTTTTTTATCATGCACGATAAAAGCCTAGCAGGACATTGAATTTTCAGTACTTTTTTCAACCATAATTGAGAAAATTTCGAAATTTTTCAAATCTGTGAGTGAATTTGAGATACTTTGAGTTTGACTTGTGGGTCAAACACTTCTTCTCCCTTTAAATAAGCCATTATCTTAAAGTGTCGCCAGTTTTTTCTTAGGGAAGCTTTTTTAAAATTTGATATTTGATAATTTTGTGATTTTGAAGGCTCATACTGCTCTAACGACTAACATTTGCTGAGAGGTCCTTACTAAAAATCATCAATTCAGTCAAGAGAATTATCATTACCATATTGCAGCAAAAAATATTTACTTTCATTTTCAGTTATAAGTAAACTTGAATTTTCAAAAATACGAAGTTGGGGGAAATAAGTTATCCAGAGACAGTGAATCGTAAATTGAGTGAAGTTTTCATTTCTACACTGCTAAATGATCGTTCTATCGAAAAACCCTAATTGTTTTTCTGGAACCTTGTATGGTTTATTAGCAGAAGCTTAATTTCTGAAAACATCGTTGGTGCTTAACTAAGTTCTTTGTGTATATATTCCAGCTTCTGATCATTGGAGTCTTCGTCTTGTAGAGCACGTGTTAAACTAGTGTAACAAGACCTATTTTGAAGTGTCGTTAAAGCTGTATATGTGCATGTCAAACTGTTTGCAAATTAAGAATATCAAAGTTTAAATATAGTTGTAATTGAACGCAAACAAATTTCGATATTTTATTTTGATTATTTTGAACACCTTCATAAGAGAAACTTGTCAGATGAGATGGCACATGATTTATAAATTAGAATTGCAATTTTATTTTTAATGAAGTTGTAACTGAATACATTGATATTTAACACCTCAGCTGTATGTCAATAATAATCTATCTTGGACAAAATTATGTGGTGCACGTTAGTTATATATAAGTTATTTGATAGTTTTTTTTTGAGATTTTGTATACACTGAAATGTTCCTCGAAAAAAATGCAGGCATTTTATTATCTCATTTATTTATGGTTTTCTATCAGGAGGATTATAGCTCCCCTTGTACCAAAGATACACATACACTTTCCATCTTTTCAATATTGTGGTGTTAAATCAATCGAGTATGTTTGTTGGACACGGTAGGGTTTAACTTGCTTTTTTCTTATAAATTATCTATTAATTTGAACGGAGAATGTTGACAAATTGTATCCATGTTATATTGTTGACTAATAAAACCACACTTGGTTATTGGAAAAATTACATCTCCCACTTATATGAAGAAAAACGAGGCTGTTTTTAGACTTACAAAATATAATGAAATTACTGTTAGAGCCGTTTTATGTAAGATCACACTTACAAGCGTTGCTATACACAGTGTAGAGGGATGGATTTTGACCAATTTGAGCAATTAGACATACTGATTGCTATATATGTTGATCACTATGTATCCCTTCAGCGTTCAGTTAATATTAGAATGATCCACAAACACCTAGCCAAGCTGTTAGTGTAATCATATGAATGTTGGATTTACTCCAGACAATATTTGTTTTGCCCTGAATCTATATATCAAAGTCACCTTTTTACTGCACAGGTAACCTGTTAATCTCGGCAGCTTTGGTTGAATGTTGATATATTGAAACAACAGCATTTGACAATCCACATTCACAAGCTCCCCTAATCCCTCATACCATGCATATCAATGATTAACGACTACAGAGAAGCAATTATAAGAAATCAATTTGTTACTGTTTAATGTGCAGTGATATGAACTAGTATTATGCTAGTTGACATTGTTCTCGGTAATTATTCAAAGGAAGGGCTGTCTTTTTACTTGCAAACGCCTGAGAACGTAGGTTAAACTAATCTCTGTCCAATAATCTCTGTTCGAATAAGACCTCATCCCTGGTTTTCTGCATGGGCACCTTATACGCCCTACTACAACTCCATTCAATAAGGCATCTAAATTTCTAGCCCAGAAACTAGACTTAATCGAACAGAAGTTATTTCAACGTTTTATAATATTATGTACACCTGTATAATAATTAAGAGGGGGTGTGTACCCTCACAAATAGATATTCTCCCTTTGGGATAAATTATGATTTTATCGTAGCATACGATTATTTCTACTACCATGTTTTCTTATTTCTTATTAGAAAACGCTTTCTGCTAAAAAAAACGTTGGGTGCTTAACTTTTCTATATGTAGGTATGCATATATACAGTTATTAGAAATAATTAAATGAAATGTTCTTTAAAGTAAATAACCTACAAATGAAGTGCAAATATAAGTTGACATTAGCTACACAAAAACACACGTGATTTTGTATTTGTTTTGTGTATCTGAATGATCATATTCATAATATGTTTTCATTTAATGTTGATGTAGAATACATGTTCTTGAAATTTCTTCAATAAATGTACACGTATAATGGATTAACGCCAGCGTAGCTTATAAAAATCCATTAGATATATTACTTTAGTTTTAAAGATTTATTCACACTTGTTCTTCAGGCGACAAGACAAAACATAATAATTTACATACCGACATGCAAAAGATTTTAAATGGATAGTCTGAAGGGTAAGCAATGAGTGTTTAAATGGACCCTGGCAATGACAAATAATTGAACTAATGTAAATTAGATAAATATTACACTGCTATTACTAAGAGGGACTTCAGACCACACAATCTCTGAAGGCACTTCTGAATTGATATCACATAAATAAACGATGGAAACGGAGATGAAGTAGACTTCCAACCGTGTAGCGTATAACTGCCTTGAACTGAGGGCAGCTCAATCAGACTGTGACAATGACCTCGTGAAGTGTACTGATATATCTATCTTATGTCAACTATCACCAAACAAGTCCGTGACTTATTCATTTCTGTAACAACAATACACTTGTTGACTTTAAGCATGCAGTATCAAACCAAAACCTGAGACAAAAGCTAGACAAGCGAATGTGAAGTGAAGTTTATTTCGCGAAATCAATAGCTGATGAGTTGCTAGTGAAGACATTGAACAAAGTCAGCCTGTTTATCACGTTCCTACCAACTTACTGACGAATATGCACTGCTGGCTAACAGATGAACTTAAAAAATCAAATTTCGACAAGCAAACACCTTTGCATATCTAGCTATTAGGCAGTTATTACCCTTTCTATATGCAAATGGCATTTGGACAGGTATCACCCTTGAGCTTTCATGCCACCATTGACCAAATAGCTTGGAGTCTTCTCCAGAGGCTTCGGCAGGAGTTACATTTTAGATTCAAAGCTTTTCATGGTTTCTATTTATTGAATAGAAATTAAGCACGAGTCGTGTAAAAAACTCAATCGGATAATTGTTTTAAGCATGTGTTTGTTTTTACATGTATGTTGAAATTTGTATTATTGATTGATTAGGGATGTTATTACTGTGTCATATAAAGTTTGAATACCATGTTTTATAATTAAGTAAACAACTCTTTTTACAATCATTATTCTAAAAACGACGATAAATTCCTATGTAAATAGAGATTGACAAGTAGGAACTTTCACTTTTATCTGATCTATTTATCTTGCCTAAAACTTGTTTGACACAACACTATGCGATAAATAATCTTTGACATGAGTTCATCTGCAAATATGAATTTGGGTCACTCAACAATAGGAGAATAGACATGCAACCAATTCGCGTGATACATCTTTCAAATCAATGATGAACGTTGACATGTTTTGAAACAAAAAGATTAACTTTATGGAAATACGTAGGTAGATCATCTTTAATAAATATAAAAATGTAATTTTAACAACCGAATGTGGATTGATGTACCAGCTTTAGGATCGCTGTGATTTTGGTACTGAGATTATAATCAAATTCCTGGTGTTACTAGAGTGTGGATTATAAACAAACTCCTGGTGATACAAGAGAGTGTATTATAATCAAACTCCTGGTGATACAAGAGTGTGTATTATAATCAAACTCCTGGTGATACAAGAGAGTGTATTATAATCCAACCTCATGGTGATACAAGAGTGTGTATTATAATCAAACTCCTGGTGATACTAGAGTGTGTATTATAATCAAACTCCTGGTGATACTAGAGTGTGTATTATAATCAAACTCCTTGTGATACTAGAGTGTGTATTATACTCAGACTCCTGGTGATACTAGAGTGTGTATTATAATCAAACTCCTGGTGATACTAGAGTGTGTATTATAATCAAACTCCTGGTGATACTAGAGTGTTTATTATAATCAAACTCCTGGTGATACTAGAGTGTGTATTATAATCAAACTCCTGGTGATACTAGAGTGTGTATTATAATCAACCTCCTGGTGATACAAGAGAGTGTATTATAATCAAACTTCTGGTGATACAAGAGTGTGTATTATAATCAAACTCCTGGTGATACTAGAGTGTGTATTATAATCAAACTCCTGGTGATACACGAGTGTGTATTATAATCAAACTCCTGGTGATATTAGATTGTGTATTATAATCAAACTCCTGGTGACACAAGAGTGTGTATTATAATCAAACTCCTGGTGATACAAGAGAGTGTATTATAATCAAACTCCTGGTGATATAAGAGAGTGTATTATAATCAAACTCCTGGTGATACTAGAGTGTGTATTATAATCAAACTCATTGTGATACTAGAGTGTGTATTATAATCAAACTCCTGGTGATACTAGAGATTGTATTATAATCAAACTCCTGGTGATACTAGAGTGTGTATTATAATCAAACTCCTGGTGATACTAGAGTGTGTATTATAATCAAACTCCTGGTGATACTAGAGTGTGTATTATAATCAAACTCCTGGTGATACTAGAGTGTTTATTATAATCAAACTCCTGGTGATACTAGAGTGTGTATTATAATCAAACTCCTGGTGATACTAGAGTGTGTATTATAATCAAACTCCTGGTGATACTAGAGTGTGTATTATAATCAAACTCCTGGTGATACTAGAGTGTGTATTATAATCAAACTCCTGATGATACAAGAGTGTGTATTATAATCAACCTCCTGGTGATACAAAAGTGTGTATTATAATCAAACTCCTGGTGATACTAGAGTGTGTATTATAATCAAACTCCTGGTGATACTAGAGTGTGTATTATAATCAAACTCCTGGTGATACAAGAGTGTGTATTATAATCAAACTCCTGGTGATACTAGAGTGTGTATTATAATCAACCTCCTGGTGATACTAGAGTGTGTATTATAATCAAACTCCTGGTGATACAAGAGTGTGTATTATAATCAAACTCCTGGTGATACTAGAGTGTGTATTATAATCCAACCTCATGGTGATACAAGAGTGTGTATTATAATCAAACTCCTGGTGATACTAGAGTGTGTATTATAATCAAACTCCTGGTGATACTAGCGTGATTATTATAATCAAACTCCTGGTGATACTAGCGTGATTATTATAATCAAACTCCTGGTGATACTAGAGTGTGTATTATAATCAAACTCCTGGTGATACTAGAGTGTGTATTATAATCAAACTCCTGGTGATACTAGAGTGTGTATTATAATCAAACTCCTGGTGATACAAGAGTGTGTATTATAATCAAACTCCTGGTGATACTAGCGTGATTATTATAATCAAACTCCTGGTGATACTAGAGTGTTTATTATAATCAAACTCCTGGTGATACAAGAGTGTGTATTATAATCAAACTCCTGGTGATACTAGAGTGTGTATTATAATCAAACTCCTGGTGATACAAGAGTGTGTATTATAATCAAACTCCTGGTGATACTAGCGTGATTATTATAATCAAACTCCTGGTGATACTAGAGTGTTTATTATAATCAAACTCCTGGTGATACAAGAGTGTGTATTATAATCAAACTCCTGGTGATACTAGAGTGTGTATTATAATCAAACTCCTGGTGATACAAGAGTGTGTATTATAATCAAACTCCAGGTGATACTAGAGTGTGTATTATAATCAAACTCCTGGTGATTCAAGAGTGTGTATTATAATCAAACTCCTGGTGATTCAAGAGAGTGTATTATAATCAAACTCCTGGTGATACTAGAGTTTGTATTATAATCAAACTCCTGGTGATACTAGATAGTGTATTATAATCAAACTCCTGGTGATACTAGAGTTTGTATTATAATCAAACTCCTGGTGATACTAGATAGTGTATTATAATCAAACTCCTGGTGATACAAGAGTGTGTATAATAATCAAACTCCTGGTGATACTAGAGTGTGTATTATAATCAAACTCCTGGTGATACTAGAGTGTGTATTATAATCAAACTCCTGGTGATACAAGAGAGTGTATTATAATCAAACTCCTGGTGATACTAGAGTGTGTATTATAATCAAACTCCTGGTGATACAAGAGTGTGTATTATAATCAAACTCCTGGTGATACTAGAGTGTGTATTATAATCCAACCTCATGGTGATACAAGAGTGTGTATTATAATCAACCTCCTGGTGATACTAGCGTGATTATTATAATCAAACTCCTGGTGATACAAGAGTGTGTATTATAATCAACCTCCTGGTGATACAAGAGTGTGTATTATAATCAAACTCCTGGTGATACTAGAGTGTGTATTATAATCAAACTCCTGGTGATACAAGAGTGTGTATAATAATCAAACTCCTGGTGATACAAGAGTGTGTATTATAATCAAACTCCTGGTGATACTAGAGTGTGTATTATAATCAAACTCCTGGTGACACAAGAGTGTGTATTATAATCAAACTCCTGGTGATACTAGAGTGTGTATTATAATCAAACTCCTGGTGATACACGAGTGTGTATTATAATCAAACTCCTGGTGATATAAGATTGTGTATTATAATCAAACTCCTGGTGACACAAGAGTGTGTATTATAATCAAACTCCTGGTGATACAAGAGAGTGTATTATAATCAAACTCCTGGTGATACAAGAGAGTGTATTATAATCAAACTCCTGGTGATACTAGAGTGTGTATTATAATCAAACTCATTGTGATACTAGAGTGTGTATTATAATCAAACTCCTGGTGATACTAGAGTTTGTATTATAATCAAACTCCTGGTGACACTAGAGTGTGTATTATAATCAAACTCCTGGTGACACAAGAGTGTGTATTATAATCAAACTCCTGGTGATACAAGAGAGTGTATTATAATCAAACTCCTGGTGATACATGAGAGTGTATTATAATCAAACTCCTGGTGATACTAGAGTGTGTATTATAATCAAACTCCTGGTGATACAAGAGTGTGTATTATAATCAAACTCCTGGTGATACTAGAGTGTGTATTATAATCAAACTCCTGGTGATACAAGAGAGTGTATTATAATCAAACTCCTGGTGATACAAGAGTGTGTATTATAATCAAACTCCAGGTGATACTAGAGTGTGTATTATAATCAAACTCATTGTGATACTAGAGTGTGTATTATAATCAAACTCCTGGTGATACAAGAGTGTGTATTATAATCAAACTCCTGGTGATACAAGAGTGTGTATAATAATCAAACTCCTGGTGATACTAGAGTGTGTATTATAATCAAACTCCTGGTGATACTAGAGTGTGTATTATAATCAAACTCCTGGTGATACTAGAGTGTGTATTATAATCAAACTCCTGGTGATACTAGAGTGTGTATTATAATCAAACTCCAGGTGATACTAGAGTGTGTATTATAATCAAACTCCTGGTGATACAAGAGTGTGTATTATAATCAAACTCCTGGTGATACAAGAGTGTGTATTATAATCAAACTCCTGGTGATACAAGAGTGTGTATAATAATCAAACTCCTGGTGATACTAGAGTGTGTATTATAATCAAACTCCTGGTGATACTAGAGTGTGTATTATAATCAAACTCCTGGTGATACTAGAGTGTGTATTATAATCAAACTCCTGGTGATACTAGAGTGTGTATTATAATCAAACTCCTGGTGATACTAGAGTGTGTATTATAATCAAACTCCTGGTGATACAAGAGTGTGTATTATAATCAAACTCCTGGTGATACTAGAGTGTGTATTATAATCAACCTCCTGGTGATACTAGAGTGTGTATTATAATCAAACTCCTGGTGATACAAGAGAGTGTATTATAATCAAACTCCTGGTGATACTAGAGTGTGTATTATAATCAAACTCCTGGTGATACTAGAGTGTGTATTATAATCAAACTCCTGGTGATACTAGAGTGTGTATTATAATCAAACTCCTGGTGATACTAGAGTGTGTATTATAATCAAACTCCTGGTGATACTAGAGTGTGTATTATAATCAACCTCCTGGTGATACTAGAGTGTGTATTATAATCAAACTCCTGGTGATACAAGAGTGTGTATTATAATCAAACTCCTGGTGATACAAGAGTGTGTATAATAATCAAACTCCTGGTGATACTAGAGTGTGTATTATAATCAAACTCCTGGTGATACTAGAGTGTGTATTATAATCAAACTCCTGGTGATACTAGAGTGTGTATTATAATCAAACTCCTGGTGATACTAGAGTGTGTATTATAATCAAACTCCTGGTGATACTAGAGTGTGTATTATAATCAAACTCCTGGTGATACAAGAGTGTGTATTATAATCAAACTCCTGGTGATACTAGAGTGTGTATTATAAGCAAACTCCTGGTGATACTAGAGTGTGTATTATAATCAACCTTCTGGTGATACTAGAGTGTGTATTATAATCAAACTCCTGGTGATACAAGAGTGTGTCATATAATCAAACTCCTGGTGATACAAGAGTGTGTATAATAATCAAACTCCTGGTGATACTAGAGTGTGTATTATAATCAAACTCCTGGTGATACTAGAGTGTGTATTATAATCAAACTCCTGGTGATACTAGAGTGTGTATTATAATCAAACACCTGGTGATACTAGAGTGTGTATTATAATCAAACTCCTGGTGATACTAGAGTGTGTATTATAATCAAACTCCTGGTGATACTGGAGTGTGTATTATAATCAAACTCCTGGTGATACTAGAGTGTGTATTATAATCAAACTCCTGCTGATACTAGAGTGTGTATTATAATCAACCTCCTGGTGATAATAGAGTGTGTATTATAATCAAACTCCTGGTGATACTAGAGTGTGTATTATAATCAAACTCCTGGTGATACTAGAGTGTGTATTATAATCAAACTCCTGGTGATACTAGAGTGTGTATTATAATCAAACTCCTGGTGATACTAGAGTGTGTATTATAATCAAACTCCTGGTGATACTAGAGTGTGTATTATAATCAAACTCCTGGTGATACTAGAGTGTGTATTATAATCAAACTCCTGGTGATACAAGAGTGTGTATTATAATCAAACTCCTGGTGATACAAGAGTGTGTATTATAATCAAACTCCTGGTGATACTAGAGTGTGTATTATAATCAACCTCCTGGTGATACTAGAGTTTGTATTATAATCAAACTCCTGGTGATACTAGAGTGTGTATTATAATCAAACTCCTGGTGATACTAGAGTGTGTATTATAATCAAACTCCAGGTGATACTAGAGTGTGTATTATAATCAAACTCCTGGTGATATTAGAGTGTGTATTATAATCAAACTCCTGGTGATACTAGAGTGTGTATTATAATCAAACTCCTGGTGATACAAGAGTGTGTATTATAATCAAACTCCTGGTGATACAAGAGTGTGTATTATAATCAACCTCCTGGTGATACAAGAATGTGTATTATAATCAAACTCCTGGTGATACTAGAGTGTGTATTATAATCAAACTCCTGGTGATACAAGAGTGTGTATTATAATCAAACTCCTGGTGATACTAGAGTGTGTATTATAATCAAACTCCTGGTTTTACAAGAGTGCGTATAATAATCAAACTCCTGGTGATACTAGAGTGTGTATTATAATCAACCTCCTGGTGATACTAGAGTGTGTATTATAATCAAACTCCTGGTGATACAAGAGTGTGTATTATAATCAAACTCCTGGTGATACTAGAGTGTGTATTATAATCCAACCTCATGGTGATACAAGAGAGTGTATTATAATCAAACTCCTGGTGTTACAAGAGTGTGTATTATAATCAAACTCCTGGTGATACTAGAGTGTGTATTATAATCAAACTCCAGGTGATACTAGAGTGTGTATTATAATCAAACTCCTGGTGATACTAGAGTGTGTATTATAATCAAACTCCTGGTGATACAAGAGAGTGTATTATAATCAAACTCCAGGTGATACTAGAGTGTGTATTATAATCAAACTCCTGGTGATACTAGAGTGTGTATTATAATCAAACTCCTGGTGATACAAGAGTGTGTATTATAATCAAACTCCTGGTGATACAAGAGTGTGTATTATAATCAAACTCCTGGTGATACTAGCGTGATTATTATAATCAAACTCCTGGTGATACTAGCGTGATTATTATAATCAAACTCCTGGTGATACTAGAGTGTGTATTATAATCAAACTCCTGGTGATAGTAGAGTGTGTATTATAATCAAACTCCTGGTGATACTAGAGTGTGTATTATAATCAAACTCCTGGTGATACAAGAGTGTGTATTATAATCAAACTCCTGGTGATACTAGATAGTGTATTATAATCAACCTCCTGGTGATACAAGAGTGTGTATTATAATCAAACTCCTGGTGATACTAGCGTGATTATTATAATCAAACTCCTGGTGATACTAGAGTGTTTATTATAATCAAACTCCTGGTGATACAAGAGTGTGTATTATAATCAAACTCCTGGTGATACAAGAGTGTGTATTATAATCAAACTCCTGGTGATACTAGAGTGTGTATTATAATCAAACTCCTGGTGATACAAGAGTGTGTATTATAATCAACCTCCTGGTGATACAAGAGTGTGTATTATAATCAAACTCCTGGTGATACTAGAGTGTGTATTATAATCAAACTCCTGGTGATACAAGAGAGTGTATTATAATCAAACTCCTGGTGATACAAGAGAGTGTATTATAATCAAACTCCTGGTGATACAAGAGTGTGTATTATAATCAAACTCCTGGTGATACTAGAGTGTGTATTATAATCAAACTCCTGGTGATACTAGAGTGTGTATTATAATCAAACTCCTGGTGATACTAGATAGTGTATTATAATCAACCTCCTGGTGATACTAGAGTTTGTATTATAATCAAACTCCTGGTGATACTAGAGTGTGTATTATAATCAAACTCCTGGTGATACTAGAGTGTGTATTATAATCAAACTCCAGGTGATACTAGAGTGTGTATTATAATCAAACTCCTGGTGATATTAGAGTGTGTATTATAATCAAACTCCTGGTGATACTAGAGTGTGTATTATAATCAAACTCCTGGTGATACAAGAGTGTGTATTATAATCAAACTCCTGGTGATACAAGAGTGTGTATTATAATCAACCTCCTGGTGATACAAGAATGTGTATTATAATCAAACTCCTGGTGATACTAGAGTGTGTATTATAATCAAACTCCTGGTGATACAAGAGTGTGTATTATAATCAAACTCCTGGTGATACTAGAGTGTGTATTATAATCAAACTCCTGGTTTTACAAGAGTGCGTATAATAATCAAACTCCTGGTGATACTAGAGTGTGTATTATAATCAACCTCCTGGTGATACTAGAGTGTGTATTATAATCAAACTCCTGGTGATACAAGAGTGTGTATTATAATCAAACTCCTGGTGATACTAGAGTGTGTATTATAATCCAACCTCATGGTGATACAAGAGAGTGTATTATAATCAAACTCCTGGTGTTACAAGAGTGTGTATTATAATCAAACTCCTGGTGATACTAGAGTGTGTATTATAATCAAACTCCAGGTGATACTAGAGTGTGTATTATAATCAAACTCCTGGTGATACTAGAGTGTGTATTATAATCAAACTCCTGGTGATACAAGAGAGTGTATTATAATCAAACTCCAGGTGATACTAGAGTGTGTATTATAATCAAACTCCTGGTGATACTAGAGTGTGTATTATAATCAAACTCCTGGTGATACAAGAGTGTGTATTATAATCAAACTCCTGGTGATACAAGAGTGTGTATTATAATCAAACTCCTGGTGATACTAGCGTGATTATTATAATCAAACTCCTGGTGATACTAGCGTGATTATTATAATCAAACTCCTGGTGATACTAGAGTGTGTATTATAATCAAACTCCTGGTGATAGTAGAGTGTGTATTATAATCAAACTCCTGGTGATACTAGAGTGTGTATTATAATCAAACTCCTGGTGATACAAGAGTGTGTATTATAATCAAACTCCTGGTGATACTAGAGTGTGTATTATAATCAAACTCCTGGTGATACAAGAGTGTGTATTATAATCAAACTCCTGGTGATACTAGCGTGATTATTATAATCAAACTCCTGGTGATACTAGAGTGTTTATTATAATCAAACTCCTGGTGATACAAGAGTGTGTATTATAATCAAACTCCTGGTGATACAAGAGTGTGTATTATAATCAAACTCCTGGTGATACTAGAGTGTGTATTATAATCAAACTCCTGGTGATACAAGAGTGTGTATTATAATCAACCTCCTGGTGATACAAGAGTGTGTATTATAATCAAACTCCTGGTGATACTAGAGTGTGTATTATAATCAAACTCCTGGTGATACAAGAGAGTGTATTATAATCAAACTCCTGGTGATACAAGAGAGTGTATTATAATCAAACTCCTGGTGATACAAGAGTGTGTATTATAATCAAACTCCTGGTGATACTAGAGTGTGTATTATAATCAAACTCCTGGTGATACTAGAGTGTGTATTATAATCAAACTCCTGGTGATACTAGATAGTGTATTATAATCAAACTCCTAGTGATACTAGAGTGTGTATTATACTCAGACTCCTGGTGATACTAGAGTGTGTATTATAATCAAACTCCTGGTGATACTAGAGTGTATTATAATCAAACTTCTGTTGATACTAGAGTGTGTATTATAATCAAACTCCTAGTGATACTAGAGTGTGTATTATAATCAAACTCCTGGTGATACTAGAGTGTATTATAATCAAACTTCTGTTGATACTAGAGTGTGTATTATAATCAAACTCCTGGTGATACTAGAGTGTGTATTATAATCAAACTCCTGGTGATACAATAGTGTGTATTATAATCAAACTCCTGGTATTACAAGAGTGTGTGTTATAATCAAACTCCTGGTTATACTAGAGTGTGTATTATAATCAACCTCCTGGTGATACAATAGTGTATATTATAATCAAACTCCTGGTGATACTAGAGTGTTTATTACAACCAAACTCCTTGTGATACTAGAGTGTGTATTATAATCAAACTCCTGGTGATACTAGAGTGTGTATTATTATCAAACTCCTGGTGATACTAGAGTGTATTATAATCAAACTCCTGATGAAACAAGAGTATGTAGTGGAGCTGGCAGAGAAGCAGAAGACGCACACAAGATACTACAAGTTTGACATGCTTCTTTCAACATTCTTTTCTTCGGGTTGATCTCAATCAAAGTTATAATGAAACTAAAGCCAAGGCGTGTATTCTTTATATTTACTTTTTCAGGTTGAAATAATGATGCATTTACAACTTTTCAAATTAAACTGCTTAAAGTCTTCAGATTCATACATGTATTCTTTTTTATCCATCAGAAATTTTGAAATATTACATAACATGTTCGAAACGAAGAAAACATGTTTTTAAATATATTTCTTTGCAGCACATGCAGTAATTTAGTTCTAAATTGGTCAACAGATCTTTTCAGTTTTCTTCAAAGAAAAGACGAAAGTCTGTAAATGATGTACTTGTAAAGGAGATAGTCCACCTTATCCTAAAAGCATGGCATCATCCCAGCTCAAGGTCGGATATGGATTTTCTATTCTCGTTTGCTTTATAATCTTCCCATTGAACTTTACACACAGACATTAAGTTTATGATGAGCTTTATTGTCCAGGGGTTAGTTCGATTATGATTGATGCGACTGAATATAAGAGTACTGGTGTTTGGACGAAGGCTCTACAGCTACCAAACATTAGTAAGGTACACAATAAGTAGTCACATGCAAGGTTGTGCATTTCACATAGTCATGATTTTAAATATAAAACAAACTAATATATTGTCATTTTCAACAAATCATTTTATAAGACATTTCACAAAATGACATAAAGAAGATATTTCATCACAGATAGATTCGCAAACGGTGCGATATACACGACCACATCACGATACATACAGTGGAAACCTGATAAGTAAAATCTCTAGTGACTCCTCAAAATATTTTACTTATCAGGTATTTCACTTATCCAAACATATGAAAACCTGGTGATCATAACCATAAACACAACCACATAGACTGCAATAAGACCAAATATATCAGAACAAATGTATGTAATGACATGTTTGTTGCATAAATAATGTCAGGAGGGACTGTTTCTTTGCAAAACAATCCTTCATGTCCTGATCTGCCAGTCATGACAGTGTCTCCATCATCTTTAGTGAAGGAATTTGCCGGGACCAAAGAAAAGTGTTTACTTATCCAGTTATTAGTTAAGAGGTCTTTACTTTCCACTGTATATCGATGAATAGATGTGAACCGTATAATTGGATATCTGTTCGGTTTACTATTGTCGTTTTGAAAATAATTGATACTTTCCGAAATGGTACAGTGTCTGTGTTTATATAATGATCGATGTCTAGCTAGGAAAGCCTGAAAGTACGACATCTTGCGAGGCCTTTATCTGAGGACTCTTAGTATAATGTTCAGCTGTTCTAGGGTGATAGCAGCTAGACAAATGGAAACGCGATTACTGTGAACATTTACAAATGAAGGCAATAATATAGGCTTGCAGACAGCGTATCTTTATTTGTAAGCGTATCTTTATTTGTAAGCGCTTATGAAGCTAACATCGTAGTGATGACCTGTGTAGATTTCCTTAGTTGGCTTCTCAAACTGTTCATAGAGATGTACCAATTGACTTAACAAGTGATACATTGCGGCAACTGATAAACATAGTTGTTTAACAAACAATCGATTATCTACGGACAGACATGGGACTGTTATGTAGAGGTTCCCGCAAGAATAGATTCTACAATTTCTTTGTGAAACCAAACATATATTCGTAAAAAAACATTTACAAACATCACTCTTTCTTGGTATTCATTAATATGAGAGTCTTGATTTGTTATGGTAGATCTTTAATGTCGTATTCATTCAATTATGTATAATAAATCAGATGTTGTATGTATGGGGCGTTCGCACGTATATTGTTTTTCTTCATCAGAATTATTTGACCAAGGATCAGTATCTGAAGTTTTTAAACAAACTTATTGCAATTTGTATTCGCCAAATTTGTGACAATTTGAATTATGTTTAGCATTCTATAAAACGACACTTCATTGTATATGTACTTAACTGAATCATTCATGTAAGTTTGGTTTTGACAAGATAGCTTTCACTCAATCTAAGTAAGACCTTAGCTAGAATATGCATTGTTCATGTAAACTTAAATCTCTGTTTCTCTAATTGGAATAAGTTTCAAAACAGTTCAATAAACTCTTCCAATAAATAAACGCACACTTAAATTGCATTTACCAACATAAACATTTTCATAGCATGTGTTCAATTTCTTAGATACTGCAAACAAATATGAACATGAAAGGTTAATACTTTTTTACCTACAGATGATTTCAGATAATAGTCTGCAATCTTATAAGTCACTTCTTAAAGGGGCAGTAGCACGTTTTTAGTTGGAATATAAGGTGATGTCAGGAAAATGAAAATTAATGGTTCCAATTGAAAGACAATGTATTTAAACTAAATGGAGCAGTAACAATTCAAATATATAACGTAAAGTTTAGCCAGCGATTCCTTTTTCTTACACAAAATGAATTAAGGTGTTCACAAAAAATGGCCGCCAATGGATTTTGTGTGAATCTTCATACTTTGTCCTCTGACTATGGATGAGTGACTTGTGTAATTAGATTTCTGACACTGTCAAAATAATACAATTAGCATTAACTTACAATTATCAGTGGAAATTTTAAAATATAAAATTATCAAAAAACGTGCTACTGCCCCTTTAATATATCACATACAAGTATTTGAGTCAAGCTTGGCTGAATTAGAATTGAATGCGATGCTAGGGGAATGCATCGACCAAGGAACGTCGTCTGATATCTTGACAAGCACTTTTTTAAGGACTCTTTTACATGTGTATTTTTTCACCATCGAAACTTCATTACAAAACAACTGCCACTGCCATTCTCTTTCACTAGGGAGATTTGTGGTTTTCAAGAACTATATTTGTGCATATTCTTCTGACGCATGTTATCATGTGCGTGTTATTACACCTTTAACCTACCTGATTGAAATGTTTTTTTCACACCTATACAGGTTAAAGTGAAAATTATTTTGAATATCAACAAAGTCTATATTGAAATCTACTTAGAAACATTTTTTTTAAAATGAGCGCAAAGCTCTGCACATGCTTTATAAACACATCCAACCTCTCAAACTGTAACACCTGTTTGAATACTACAGAATCGTCAAAAACCAAGAAATGTTGACCTTTTTGCACCCAATTTAAACCAGACCACACAGGGTCAAGATAAAGTGAATTTAGCAACACACAATCAATAACTGATTGATTGTGATGAGGAAGTAATAAGCTTCAACCAATTCAGAGAGTGGCCACTTAGTTTATTAAAGCTTGTGTTAACAGTTTGGTATTGCCTATTCTTCTTTACGGCTGTGAGATATGGGGATTTGAAAATGTCACATCTATTGAAAAAGTACAAATTAATTTTCTTAAGCAATTAGCACCTCTTAGGAAGATAACTCCAAATGTTATGTTGTATGGAGAATTTGGTAGATGCCCACTTGCTAACACTATCAAATTAAGAATTATTTCTTTTTGGTGTCGACTTTTGACAGGAAATCTTTCAAATTATCTTTTATAATTTTTAAATTGATTTTTAATGATAAACTTTTTGGGAAAAAGTAAACATTAATGGATAATGAATATTGAACGAATTTTTGACGAAATTAGATTAAGCAATATTTGGAATTCCCAAAATTTTGAAAATATCAGTAATCTAAAAAGAGTGGTAAAATATAAACTTGAAGATGTATATAAGTAAGTGTGGCTCTCTTTTGTTGAGCATTCTTCAAAAGGTATTATATATAGCCCCGTATCTGATTTAGACCTCAGATTAAGTAGATATTTGGATATTTTAGATGAAAGGAATTCTAGAGCATTACTATATTTCATTACTTCAAATCATAACTTACCCATTGAAACAGGTCGCTGGAGTAATATCCAAAAGCATAACATAATTTGAAAACTTTGTATTAGTTATGAAATTGGCGACGAATTCCATTATTTATTCATTTGTTCTCATTTCATAAATGCAAGAAATAAATATATCAAGCCGTATTTCTATACTAGACCAAACTATTTTATAATGAAGACACTATTTAACAGCAAAAAGATAGGTACATTATTAATACCTTTAAAAATTGTCGTTACTAGTAATTACTAGAAAGAAAATCTATCAACCAGATACCCTACTGTTTTGCTTATTGACACCATGTACTGTAATAATAGTGTTATTCGCATTTTGTAGATATATATTGTAAATCTATCTGTTTGTATGTGAATGTATGTAACATAATCTGTATCATCATATGCCACTGCCTGCGGCCTGATTTGTAATAAAGTTCAGTTCAGTTCAGCATTACACATTTAATCAAACATTAACTTGAAACTCCATTACCTTTGGCAATCATCTTTCATTCTGCATAGAAAATGATATCTTTAATATCATAAACATAACAAAAATTAAGAAATTAGGAATTTGAAAAAATGCACATGTTTATTATATTTGCTTTGGTTTGGTACATGGATACTTTTAATTGATAAGTAATTGTGAAGTTTCTTTCATATTTGTCTCTATAATTTCATTAAAAAAGAACAATAAGACAAAGGTATTTTATTTTACAAGAAAAAGTTAAAAATGACATAGAAATTTCGCGAAAACAATATAATCATTCATGAAAATGTAAAAGATTCAATAGAATGGTTTTAGGACGGATTTAAATTTGTTGAAGTAAAGGTTTAAATAAAAGCTTAGTAATAATACTAAAAAAAACCAGAAAAATTACTTAAGTAAGTTCTGCATATATTCGACATTGTGTACCATACATTTGATAAACTTGTTTATCCATCTTTTGTCCAAATGGTTTTGGACCGGAAGAACGTTCAATATGGTTATGTCACTACTAAACCTCTTAACCTCAAACTTAATTATGAACAATGTTTTCAACGAATTATCTAATTTGGTGAAAATCGATATAATTCTTTTGAGATTACATTGCTATCAAAACTATACTATTCTTTATTATAAATTAGTCCTGTCCATGTTCGGTCAGTAAATGTACACCTTTCAATATAAAGATACTTTTTTCATCAAGTTTTGATTTTGCTCGTTCTCTAATGTACTACTATAATAAACAAAGGTTTTTAAACATAACATTTTTGCATTAAGATATTATCCTCCTGCAAAATCTGTGGTAGACTCGAACTTATTCGTTTAATTCTCCATCCTTTCTGTTTCCCGTTCAAATGGTCTGATTTTCATATCAATCTGATGCAAACTATTAATGATTTTAACGAATATTTCTAAACCATACATTCATCTGGAGATATCAGCAAGGCGATAGCATGTATTGCATGAATTTAAAATATAGTTTTAAAATAACTGCAGAAATAAGTAAAAGTCAAAATGACCTCACACATACCTTTCTAAATGTCGAAAGTAAAAGCAAAATGCAGTAAGAGTTAAAGATATCTCAAATGCCACCCCTTTTCGAGTTTGAATGAATACTATGTGTTACTTTATCACAAAAACTTACACTCTATATTTAAAATTATTTCAAAATATTGATTCACCAAATGTTCCTGATTACTAATACTCCATGAAACAGATAATATGACTGCCTGTTCAAACTTACACAAGAACTCAAATGTTAACCGAGTTCATGATACTGTTGCAATGTACATTCCCGCCTAAAGAAATGCTATCAGATAAACAGATGTTATAAATATTCGTTCTCGTCTTTTTTCAATATCAAACCGCACTCAAAAAAGTTAACTCAATGTTGTAAAGACAAAATTGACATGTAAATCGTTTACACTGTTCAAAACCTTTCAAAGGACAGATCAAAGGTAAGAACTGTACCAGTAGAAGTATCCGGCAATATCTCACTTTCTCTCTGTAGATAAACGTCTCATTCTAACCAACATTCCAGCTGGTCCCAGGTGTTTCTTGGAGTTCAGCCCAGTGAACGTCTGACCGACTTAATTAAATGATCGATTCTGGAATTGACTTCCATGTTTAAGTGTCACATAGGAAACCTGACAACACATTTTCCTGGTAACTCACAAAAACAGTGTTAATTGTAAAATAGGGCAAACTTATACAGCTCGAAACCTCACCTCCCATCATCTGAGGACAGATCAAAGGTAAGAACTTTTCCAGTTCTAAAGATGGTCTCAGATGTTTCGGGGACTGCTGTTGGTCTGGGAGCTGTAATAAATTGGTTGGTTCTGGAATTGTGTTTCATGTTTAAGTGTCACATAGGAAAGCTGACATTCCGACATATTAGCCTCTTGTACTCACAGGAAAATACCAACAATCGTATCATACAAACGTCACATCATCATTAGGGCCTTTGAAAGGGAAAACTCTGTAAATTATTTGCATGCTTCACAGGTACAATAAACTAGCATTTAACTAGCGTTTATTAAAACAAACAACTATCTGTTTTTCAGTTAGACATATGTTCACTTCATTTTCCTTTTTGCCAATTAAAAGGATATTTGGGATAAAAAGCTGATTTGTTGATTGAAATGTAAGATAACAGGATGTATTTTATAGCAAGTAAAGCCTTAAAATGTCACTTGGTTGTTTGATCTGTTACATGAAACCTTCAACGAATCATTTCATGACAGGGAAGATATGAAATCAGAACATCTCAAAAGGTTTTGGTGGAGTTGTTTAATATTAGGTATCAAATTTATGACAACAACTAATTTCATATGATACCTGGTAGGGGAAGCATTTGTAATAATACCTGTGTGTGTTTACATTATTGAATACAATATGGAGTCACTGTCTTCACTGTGTGATTTAATATTGAACAACATGTGTTTCTTAATAACTGATGGCCCAAGAAATAAATAATTTTTAAATGTAATTTTTTTTGTCAATATGTACCTGAAAGTATATCTCTATTTAATCACATGGCCACGGTTAAAGTTTTTGAAAAATGGTTATGAGCAAGGTAAACTTTTTCGAAAATTTGTTATGAGCAAGGTTAAAGTTTTTGGTGACAGAATGACAGACGGACAGGGCAAACACAATTAACCCGGAATCTCCGATTCGGGAGCATGAAAGACGGAGCTCAGCCAATGCTTTACTATAGACATATCACATTTCATTGTTTCGCGTTGTCTTATACTGAAAATATGTAATTTCAACAGCATATTGGACATCTAATATGAAGAATTTTGAATATTGAGTTTAATATAAAAAGTAAACGTTTACATTTTTTAATATTCCAATATCCATAAACACAAGAACATGCATGCACTACAAAGAACTCATGAAAATGCCTAGGAACACTCCCCCGTTACCCGCGCCCTCCAACTTCGATAATGGTATCACTTAGCATGCAAAATGTTTGTTCAAAGTTCCAAGAAGATTAAAAAAGTAATAAAAGTTGATAACCGAATACTTTCTGAAGTATAGCTTTACTCAAAGCATCATTGTAGAAGATATTTTTTTACAAATTTCATGTAGCAACTACTTCATCAGAAATTAGTCCATCCTTACCCTCGTTTTCAATAATGACATCGTTAATATTGATCATAACGTCAAATTCACCTACAGCATGGAATTTATCTAACAGCGTTATCTCAATTGCGAGATTTAAAAGGCACTCCATTAAGCTGGTTTTCGTCCTTAATAACAGGCTTGTTCAAGAATTTCACAAACACATTTCTCAGCTGTTCAGTCGTAGTGTAATTTCAGTTCTTTGATGAACAGTCGGATTATATGGGAGAAATGTAGAAATATGATATTGTTTTTTATACTCAATTTAACGTCAATGATGTTAATAATTCTTGGAATCTAATGCTATTTTTCGTTTCAAAGTGGAATTGCTTGATAAATAGAGATAACATGTCTTTTATTGAGATGTTGATATCTGGTTTCATATTGTGAGCAAGCAGTGTTTAAATTCAGTTACATTGTGAAATTCTTCTGTTTGTTTGGTCCCGCAACCTGACATAGATTTTTATATTAAAGATGTTATATCTGAGCAAGAGACAATATAGGTCTTCTTTATTATTGGTCCTTATATTTGGTATCTGGTGAAACAACATCTGAAGAATATTGGCGAAACAACTTTTTAAATTGCTTGGTCACATAATACAAATATAATGATAAATTTTCCTCATAAGTTGCATTGCTCATTAGCGGTATGAGGTACCTTATATGTTGCCTTACATGTACTTGTTTGGCAACATGGTCGCAAGGGACAATTTTTCAGCAACATTTCAGGGGAACTCTTTGGCCGCGGCTAGAGTTGACTAGACTTGACTAGACGTTGTCTTGACGTTTTGTTTGGTAAGGATATCAGGATCAGTCTCGCAGTATGAGGTCTGATATCTAGGTGTAGACGGGTTCCGTGTGCAAATCATTCCTTGGCACGTTCTTTGCTATCATGGATGCAAACAACAGATGCCTAAAGCATTTTATATCAGAACCTTTGCATTTTTTTTACCAGAGACGTCTCACAATTGCAAACAATGTTATTTTGGTAGTGATAAAATCCTCTTTCCTAGAGCTACGTTATGACATTGAACTGTTTAATCAATAATAATCGCATAATATTATTCATTTCATGTATGCATATCAAGGTGAAAGTTTCTTTTGTAGGTGGGTTTATATACTTTTTTGTTTCAAATGGAAGTTCCCATACGACCGATTGGCCAATATTCAGCTGTGCCTATAATGAATGACATGTAATCACAATAAGATCAGACTGTTTAGTATATCAAAACGACCCGAGGGAAGTCTAACCTCATTTAATAAATAAAACATTGTAGGCAAATAAAGCCTTGGTAACAGATGATTGAATTGATACTGTACATTTTCATAGCTTTTGTGTATCATTAATATGATTCATAAACATATTTTTTCTGAAACTAGCATATTGTAAATAACATAAAACAGACATTTAAAATTCGGAAGTAACTTCACTAACAACATCATCAAAATCTTAAGTCGTTTGATAGGCGAATATTCGAAATTGCATGATGAGTATGCTATAGACTTTCATTGATAATTTGATGTGATGCAATGTTCCTCCCTCCCCATATACGCCTGTGTGAAATATGATGATATCTTCCCACTGAAAGAAGCAAGTTATGAAAGTTCTCTTCAGACATTTAATAACAACATAACCCTTCTTTTGTTCCTGTTTTCCGCATTAACATGTAGTAGGCAATTGCTACATGGTGACTTACTACTAAAACTATAACTTATGATAGCCATCCTTAAAGGGGCAGTAGCATGTTTTTAGGGGCAATATAAGGTGATGTCATGAAAATGAAAATTAATGGTTCCAAATGCAAGACAATGTATTTAAACTAAATGGAGCAGTAATAATTCAAATATACAATGTAAAGTTTAGTCATGCGATTCCCTTTTCTTACAAAAATTGAATTAAAGGTGTTCACACAAAAATGGCCGCCAATGGATTTGTGTAAATCTTCATACTTTGTCCTCTGACTATGGGTGATTGACTTGTGTAATGAGATTTTTTTCACTGTCAAAGTAATACATTTAACATTAACTTACAATTATCAGTGAAAATTTTAAAATATAAAATTATCAAAAAACGTGCTACTGCCCCTTTAAGCCTGTATACAATTGTACTCTCATTAATATTTAGTATATCATTTGCTTAATCAAGATGACATAAGTCCGTGTTTGTATTGTTATAATTTTGTGAAACTAATGATTTTACAACTCTAAAAGGTTGTTCTAGAAATAGAACATGATTGTGCTTTTTTATGCATGAATATATTTCTTTCATTTGTTATAACCAAAAATTGTTGAAGAAATGAAACGAACATCCTGATATACTGAATACGTATTCTACTCATTTAAGTTTCGAAAAAAAGTCAATTTGTTTAGTATAACAAACATAAGTATTGCTTTTAATATTCGACCCTTTTTAATAAGGATTCTTATAGTTCGATAATGGTGATAAAACAAGGTGTTTTAGTTGCAGCATCGTTGGTGACAACGTGTAGATCAAGTAGTGATTAAAATTTATATATAGTTTAAACGTTTAGTCCATTGTAGTAAGGTAGAGTACAATGAAACAGGGGGCAAAATACGACATACTTTTCTATTTCTATTATCTCGGGCTATGATAATCATAACTTAAGACCTGTCATAACACGTAGCCTATCATGCATAATCCTATCCCAAGTTACTAATTATGGGACATTTCCTTTCTGAAATATCTATCTTTCTAAAAATTCATATTGGTGTAACTCTTATGTAGGCGTTAGAGTGATAGAGATTACAGGCAAAGTATAAAGCTATTTTTTGCAAATGAATCTGACCGACTTGTTCTCCTAAAAATTACATTCTTCATGGCTGGAGTTTAAATTACAAAAACTTAGTTTCACATACTGTCATTCTCTCTTAAAATAATATCAATATTGAGGACCTTATCAAGACTCAAAGTATCATCGCTGGTCAAAGCGCTACCTAGATGAGTACCCCGTAGCAATTATTGGAGAACAGTTCAGATTTAGAATAGCTTTTACCGTTTTATCTTGCAAGCATCGTTGGGTTGGTTGGTTGCATTTCTCACCATTCCATATGATGCCACCTTGTACGTGCCATTTAACAATCAAAGCCTATAAGCCACATTTTGTCAATGTGATTAGGTGGAACTGGAATTCACATTTAACAAGTATTGCAACATGATAAGGTGAAATGTTATTCTGATTGTAGGGCAACCATAACGATTATAGGGCAACCATAACGCAACCAAAACGATTGAATGTCATCCTGATAAATTCTAGCAAATAACTTAATTAGTACAAATTGACCTGTGCGTGCAGATAAAAATGTAAATTGATCCTGGGTTGAATCCCAGTTAAGCTTGTTTCTTAGAGCTTACCTCCACAATTCAAATGAATTACTGGCAAATATTTAACCAATTAATTAGTCACTTCGAAACACCTTTGTGACTCATCAAAATATAATATTTCTGAGTAGATTCTATTCTGGTCAGAGGTTTTATGGTTACATTTGGAACAAATTAGGGTTCCTAAGTCGGCGATGATCTTTTGGCTCATTCAGATTTACGTTTTTCCAGCGTCGACTCAGGCTATTAAGAACCAAGCTAGCTGTAATCTACCTGCAATACCTGCGAGACTGAGGGAATCGGGGAGTCTCATCTTGATGCTGGAAACCTTGTAACAGTCCAGATGCTTGATACTTGATTGTGGAAACACAATTATAATATGAAACGAAATGTTACATTTCTACATTAGTCATTACATTACATGCTTCCTAACTTAATCATACTAAAAGATAAAGTTGAATGAATAAACATTAATGTAGTATCTGCTAATCAACTAATACATACAATTTAAAGATAGTATGATTATCAATTGAATATAAGGCATATGGTATTCATTCAATTTATACACCAGCAGCATTGGCTAGAATTCCATTATTGATGTTTGTATAATAATAAAGCATCGATTCCACATGAATGCATATTCATGAAGTATTCAAATTCGTTAGTAACAGATGTGACCGTTTTCAGACCAAGCTCCCTTACTGTACTGACAAATCAACCAACATTCCAACGTCGCGTATGTACATAAAACCTATGAATCATGTCATTTCATTTCAAAACATTTTTCAACACACACCATAAGAGCATTTAAAATGATGAAAAGCTTAGTTTAAAATAATCAGTTAAAAAAAGATAAGCAAGGAGTTAAAAGTGAATGATGAGCTCACTAACTGATATAAACCGTCGTTAAGCTGGTTAGCACATTCTGAAAAAAAATCTATATTGATTTTGTTTTAGTTAAACACAAAGGAGGGTCGTAATAATATTGATATAATCCGGTTGACATGTTTCAAGACATTTTACTGTATATTATGATCAGATCAAATATTTACTCGTGTCTTTGCTCTTTTATATGATGCCTCAACGTAATTTAAATGTCTTTTTTGACAGTTTGTAGAATTTTTTTGTCAATTCCTGGCAGGTCCTCTGACTATGATCGAAGACTATTTAGATAGTATGTCTGGTTGTCTTGTGTTAGTTGGCATGAAAGGAGGATGTGAAGTATAAGCTAATCAAATTGTGAATTCAGGGGCAGTTTGATTGTCGTTTGTGGGTCAACATGAACATGATTAAGTAAGATGAAGATTGATAAAGTAGCCCAAACTCTGTGTACATTTCAGCTACAGAGCACGTTCTGTACACTCGGTGATATTTGTCTCATCCTGCTTATAAAACAATCAGAAAAGAACCTTATAAAATGACTGACATTGAATTTTTACTTAAGATAAAACTGCAAATTTATTCGATGATTTTGATAAACTCAACGCAATTATTTACCTTCCTCTGCTTTTAGTAATAGATAAAATGCTGTATACAACTAATGAATTTTTTTGAATTCAGTGCTTTTAGAAGTTATTTCTTTGAAATTTGATCGTTTATACTAAAAGTAACAATGTACTCTGAAATTGAATATTTTAAATTGTGAATTCATTGAAGTTAATGAATAAAACATACATGTCAGCATAGATTTCTTTGCCTCTTCGACAACCTACAATAAAAGTTACAAAAACGTTTTTAAAAAACACTTTAATTTGGTTTAATGTTTTATCCTATTGTAATGTTTGACCATCCAGTTAATGAAATGTATGACATATCACTGACACTTCTATTAAGGTGGTAAATACACAGAGAATTATTTGATAGATTTCATGTAGGCTTGTTTTGAAGCATATAAGAATGCGTTATTAATGTCAATTTTGATGTTTCAACAGGTTAGTATTCTTCATAGATTGGTTCCTTTTTATTGACTGTCGTCACTTAAGGATAAACAATAAAACTGATTTGTATTCTTTTATAATTTGGATTAGACAAGTCAAATCTAAATGAAATCTATGGGCTTACTCTTGGTTATTAAAAAGGCGATAACAAAATCAATTCTGAATCTATTGACAACAACAAATAGAACGAGAGCGCTAGGGTGTATCATAAGAATATCATGAACTCAAGCATAGGTAGGCCTGATCATTTTCCTTGTTAAAGTTCTTATGTCTTGTAAAAGCAGGAATGTAAATGAAATATTATTTTATCAGTTCGTACTAACGGGAAAAATATTTCTCATAGACTAGTGCATGATTCACTGAGTAAACCTTAGTAAAGTGACAAGTGAGGATTGATTCTTAATATCAGCAAGTTAAATGTTGATCAATGCATGTTATCAACATTAATTGATATTGTTGGGCCCGCCAGCTTACTAGAGACTGAATGGAATGCATATCGTAACAAATCATACACCAATACAACGACTTTAAAGTCCAATAATTGAAAAAAAAGTTATATTGAAGAATACACAGGGGTTCGAATCTCGGAGTGGACAATATACCAAAACATATTAAAAACCTGGACTTTTGCACTCATATATCGTTTTCATATGTTAACCAACTTCATGAAATTGATACACTGTACATTAACAACTACGGAAATGCTACCAAAATAAAAGAGACGCTACATAAACATATAATGTAAAGAAAAACTTCTACACTGACACGTAAATCGTTTACACAGCTTAAAACCTTCCTTTTCCTCATCTAAGCACAGATGAAAGGTAACACCTTCACCAGTAGTAGTATCTGGCAATAACTAACTTCCTGTCCATAGAGAAATATAATTCTCAACCAGCATTCCCAGCTGGTCTCAGGTAGTTTTTGGAATTTGGCATGCTGTAATTTTGACAGACCTTATTAAATGATTTGTTTGGAATTGACTTTCATGTTTTAGTGTCACATCGGTAACCTAGCTTCAAACACATTTACGTTTTCTTAAAAGACACTAACAAACATATCATTATACACAAAAATACAAAATACACACATGCATACTACTTAAACATAATTATTAGGGTTCTTAATGTATATTTTCATGACAGGGAAGTAATGTCAACATATTTGACTTACATTTGTTCAATATCAGGTAGCAAATTTACAATTATTAATGGTTTCATGTTGATTCCTGTGATGGGTGTGGTAACATTATTGAATATAAAATCGAATCACTTTTTAAAGCTTTGAACTTTGCAAATGACTGTTTTGAGCTAAAGGCAAATTCATTAAGTGTACACTTTATTGATATCATATCATTAAATGCAGCTAGAACTGATAATATGTTGGCGTTATTAGATCTTTACATATCTGCGGTGGTGTTTTGCTTCAAGCACTGTAAAACTTAATATATAAAGACAGTGCACCGCCAATCTTTGCAATAGATATGAATATGTCTCCTTTTATTGCCTAAGACGATGTCGTTCTTGCGTTACTTGAATACAAAACTAAAGCAGTCTCCTAGTAGCAATGCCCTTTGGACTTCTTATCGTAATTTGAAAGAGGTTCACAAAATATGCCATGTTTACTTTGTATGAAGTAAGACTGCTCAGTGAAAACAAGATTCCCTGGAATATGCCTGCAACCGCTTGAATATTTCAGGAAACTCGAAACTCGAAACAAATTTCGATGTTTCACTGAGCATGCTCAATACATGTGCAGAGTTCCAAAGAGATTGAAAATGTGTTACGCTTTTATTTCTGAAGACAGGTTCTGCTATTCTTAAGTCCACTGCTCTAAGGTTTGAACTATAACACTTTAAACTCCATCTATACAAATATCCATGCATCTTGCGGAAAACGGGATATTCACAACATGTAACAAAAACATGTGGTCATGTTTTAGCATATTTACAGAACAATGTGGTTAAAGGTAAATCATAAGTCCAAACATTTTAATTGCCTTATAAAGTCAGGATTTTGGCATCACTGACATATAGCCTAAGCATATGTGAATGTCAGAACAATTTATCAAAATAATTTGATAATGTCATTGAGTACCTTTTTTGAAATGGACGAACCGTGCTACATATATTTTATCTCTCTTTGACTCTGCCGTCCAGTGATTAAACCATTATTTCAACAGCTTCTTTGTTAGAAACTTATTTAACCTCTTTTCTCGTTTGAATGCGTTTCTGTTCTAATCGCTCTATGGGAGTCAAACTTATAAGAACCGAGAAATAAACATATACATAACATATGAAACAGGTCAGGACTTGAGTCTTACCTTTCATGCTCATAATATCTTATTCAAATGGAACCCTTTTGCTTATTTCTTATCCCAAGGCCGGTAACAGCTGTAGGGTTACATAACGCAGTAAAGTTGATTATTATGTCAAATTTAACAACAAAAGGCATCTATTGAACAGGGTTATCGCCAAGGCGTGATTAATATACCATTAACCTGTTCTATCTCCTAAATGACAAGTTTACTAAACACCAATCACACAATTAATTAGAACAAATTTCTCTGTCGTACAAGGAGACAGTAATACGAGATATACGGATTGATTAGTAAATCAGACAGATTATTGAGTTACTGCATATGTATTTACATCAACAAAAGCTCTTAATTGTTTCTTTATAGACGTATGTCTCGATCCATGTCTTCCTTCTTCAGAAAAATTATTCTATTACTCCATCCCTATCAGTCTTCCATTTGTTCTTGAATAATACACAGTTCATCTTTGGATCATGTGGAAGAAATGTAAAGAGATACGATTTTTTTTGTTTATTGCATTTGACATCAGTGGTGTTGAAACGTTGTTTCATTTTCTCGAAATAGAATGCTATATCTTTTTAAAATTGGCTTTCCTTGATAAATAAATCTTCCTGTAATATTTTTCTCCCTATTGTTGCAAAGGTTTTGTGTGAGACAACTTAGTGTAAATCCATGATCAATGAAATCACAGCAAGTGAATTGCTGTCAGTTTTTTTGTCAGTGTTACATTATTTGTTTTTGACAACTTGTCAAAGTTTACCTCGATGTGTAAACGTTTGACGGAAACAAAGACATGTCTATTTTTAATGACTACAAGTGTTTGATGTTTTTTGAGAAGAAGAGAAGGAGTTAGCTTTTGGAAATATTTTCCAACCAAGTGTATGCCATTTTTTTCTGAGATAGTCTATGGATGAACCATTGAAGAGTAAAATCTTTTGATATGTTTTGCTGGTATTTTTAACATCACAGATTTATTGCTAAAAGCCCATACCATATTTGAATTTGAAATGTTATTTTTTTATTTTTTTATTTCTTTTTCAATATGTTTCAATTTCCCTGTCTCATTGATTCAATTCATATATGTTATTCAGTAAGTACTCCGTATCATTCTAGCATTATTTAATAACCAATGATTTTCTGTCTAAGTGTATTTTGTGAGTTCTCTCAATCAAATTTATATTTGGTTAAAGTAGAAATACAAATAGAGTACAGATTAATAATTGTAATTCTTTGGAGCATGCTTTATATGTACAGACGTGACAAATATAAATCTCACTTTCAGACACCAACAATGTCATTGCGACGGCATAAGAGTGAAGGATTCGAATACACCAAATATACTGTGTTAACAGCCTGCTCATGCAAATGTTTCGATTCTATTGATAACATATGTGTCTGTGGCCTATTTACTTCTCCTCCACTCCCTGCATTGACAAAGTTCTAAACTCACCATTCGCTAATCCGATATTGTCAAGCAGTGAACCTGCACGCTGCCACCACAGCTAAACACTCAATGAAGGGTCACTATTTGACGTGCAGCTGGTTGATCAGTGACAATTTTTCTGAACGAATTTTTTTGTAAGTGTTAACGTATATGGTGAACTAAAAATGGGGTTCTGGCACATTTAAAACTGTGAGCTGCCACGTGAACTATTAAATATCAGTGTTGCATCAAAGTTGAGTATGTAACTGCTTCACATTTCAATGAATACACGCAACAATTCTTGTTGAAACTAGTCTTGGTTTTAGCAATTACGAAACTATTATTTGACCATTTTTTTTCTAGTAGCTAAAACTTGGGTTTTAGATAATTTCAAAGATTCATTTTATGTTCGGGAATAAGGTACAAATTGTTGTCAGATAGAGGACAACTGTTCCTTGCAGCTGCGATATTTGCCAACCTTGAATTTTTTTAAAATTGCTTTTTGAAATTTATTTTACTCCATGAGCAATTGAAACGACAAAGTTTAACATCATAATTATCAAATCATTTTTTTTTAAATTCGAGAGTTATATCAGACACAGATTAATTAGTCAAATGTAAATGCTAAACGTGAAACAAACAGTTCATCATTAATTATAGATGAGTATGAGGAATTTGGAACAGAAAGTCAACTGTATATGTACATATCGATTAAACACAGATTACACACTGAAGTCAGAAGTGCATGTATGCAATGTACATAACATATATGGACAAATGGTTAATTGAATAAACATACGTGCACATTGCAACCTGGCTATATTTTTTCTTAATAGAACAATTATGATCCAGCAATTTTACAAAAAAGTGAATTTTTTCTTCCAATTCTCATTTTATTGGCATTGTGTATTCATATTGTACATACAAAGGCTTTATGAATATTAGTTGTAATATATTTTCATTTTTTATTTCAAATTCAGATTAGATAAATTGATAAATATTTGGAAAATTATAACAAAATATAAATTTATATTAAATCATTTATGTACTTTTTTATTTTTATTTTATTCACCATGAGAAGTATAACGTAAACAAATTAATGTGATGCAAAGAATTCAGATATCTACAAATTGATGCTAGAAGCAGTCACTTTCGAAAAAAATATTTAAATCCATGTGTGTTCAAAATAATACCTTTCATTATAATATTTTCTACTCGATTTGTTTGTCATGGAAATTGCAAGATTAGTAGGACATTGAACTATTGAAGGAAACACTTATTTTTGTATGTTTATTTTGAGCCAAACCATAATTTGCTAAAAGGTATAGCTAATAATTAGTGAAACCCAGTACGAAAATAGGAACAACACATACAGCGTTTATGTATAAGATTTACATCGTCTGACGTCCTAATTGACAGACGTTATTCAAAGCCTGATAATGTTGTGTTTGCCTGAGTCTTATCTAACAAAAGAACCAAAATGTAAACACTTGGTAAGCAGAACACTCTGTAGGATCAGTCAATCATAGTCTGTGGTTTCCCTAGCGTTCCTATTTCATAGCAAACATCAAACACCATTACAAACCATCTTGATGATCAGACCGTCGTCACCTTTGGTCAATCTGTGTGTGGCTAGCTTCTTTACAGATATAAAGTGAGATATCGCCACTCAAGCATTCCTCTTTGATCTGTCAAAGCTAGGAAAGAGAGTCGACTATGCTTCTGTGTAAAGAACTGGCAAAGCGAGACCACACTTTTCACTATCATGAAATGTACATGTATGTGTTAGTAAAAGGTATTATTTAGTAAAAGTTATTTAGCTCATTATTGATCTACTTTCTGTTCTTCACAGCAGATCTAAGTTTAATCAAATATTATATATAACTATGGTGTTTACTACCCGAACTTGACAGTAAGATCACTACATCATGGGTACAGTAACGAACAGCATCATTTTTAAAGATGTTGATCTAAGAGAGTCATCATCCCTAGTCTTTTGAAACTCCTAAGTTCAATTGTTTCATAATCTTTAAGATATCAGATTACATAAATATAAACCCAATAAACTTCATATTGAGCTGTGAGATTTTGGGTAGCAAGTATGTCCTAACTTCTTTGAAAGGCATTTAGAAGCTGGTTGATGAAGAAGAAGTTCTTATGAACAGTCAACTTCGTTATTGAGTGGTATGCAACGTTTTGGTGTAGATAACGTAGCATTCAATTGGGTGACAACAGTGTAAGTATCTACACCGAAAGGTCGCATTCCATGCAATAAAGAAGTTGACTATCCATAAGAACTTGTTCTTCTTCAAGTATGTCCTAGCTGGAATCATAATTTAATTTATGTTAGGATATGGTCATCACAAAACAAATTTTACTTAAAACTTCTTTTTTTAACAAATTTCGTATAATTTCGTTATCACTTAAACAGCACTACATCTCTCGCGTGTCTCGACTCACTATTAAACAACTATCACATAATATATTTATATATACTTATCGATTAGTATATAGAAGCATATAATCATTAAATTTAACACATATGTATTACCTTCTCAAAGGCAACAAGCAGCTGACATGGTCGAGCTAAATCCCCCGCAAATTGCACATCATGTATAGGTTATCCTTATCATATTTCTGATTGATTTTTGTCATACAAAATAACACATTTTTTCCAGGATATGAAGGAAACTGTTCAAATAAAAAACTAAATGATACCAACTTCATGTTCACTGTAGCGGCAGTCACTTCACCGCAAGCAATGCCATTTAGCGGCAGTCATTTTACGTGTCGTAATTGGGAGTTACGTCCATTTCGCCCCTTTTGTTTTTTTGTATGTAAAGCCCACAATGGCGGCGACCATGCCCTTTTGTTTCGAAGATCTTTACAAATAGAAATATGAACTCTAACATATGAACGAAACACTCAAAGTGTTCTTACGGAGGTACCGGGTTTTGTTTACGAACATGTGCCATAATAAGACCTATATTAATGACTTGTGAAATGAATGATGAACGAACGATTGTATCACGAAATTATACGAACCTCCAGTTACAATAAAAAAACACTTGACTTTGAAACTTTTGAACGTTCTTGATTGAAAAAGGAATCACGTCAATTACATTCACTGTTGGTCATAATTCGTGAAAACTGACAAAATAACTATCAAACGAATGAATTATGTATTATGTAGTTGTATCTCCAAGATAAATTTGATCATATGTAATTTGAAACACCTTTATATGATTATGTATCTTTATATCAAATTTGATCCAAATGTGATGATTAGTTTAGAAGTTCTGAACCGAACAGGACTTGTAGGGGTTTTCTAACAGAGTCCAATTTTTTTGCCAAAAAAAAACAAAATTTTATTAAAATATTTTCAAAATTGTTCTTCATGACACACATTCATAAGATTATGTTTCTCCATATCAAATTTGATCAATATGTGATGATTGTAACAGTTTTCAAACAGAGTCCTCATTGTTTGCCAGTAGTATTTCTTCATTTGAACAGTGAATCCTTATAACAGTTTAGAGTTGACAGATATTCATTTTTCAGACATGATAAAGAGCAGGTGCGACTAATAATATCGGAGACAGGACGACCGAGTTCCGCTAGCTGATCTAGATATTGACATGCTGTTTGCTGTTGACGTCTTCTATCTTCTGTACATGGTAAAGTGTCAAGCACAATGTCAATATGTCATAGTCTTGTGAGAAGCTGATTGTTTAAGGTACTCATTGTCTTCTTACATCTTTATCATCAAGTATTGAAAGGATATGATTTATCTCGAACATGCAATCTTCAAAAGTTTCCAGGGTAACAGAGCTATAAAGGACATTATTGGTGTCCAGTGAGAAAACGTGCAACTTATATGAAAGGTGATTGCATTGTACAGATTGGTGATTCTAATGTTGTTATTGATCAGTTTGTATATCCTTCATAGAGAAATTGGTTTATTATACATTCAAAATGAGTAGACTTATATCATCCTTGGACCTGCTACATAGTCAAGTTAAAAAGATCATAAAATTATATAGTTGTTTATTATCAAATTATGTTTGTTGGTTAGTTATTTATAAAAGAGAAGTTAGGTGAACCTGCACCTGAATTCAGGTAGCTTAAATAAATCCCAGCCAATAAAGTACTCTGGCTTCAATTATCGCTCAATAAGGGATGATAATCATAAATGGAGGGTATGGACGATTTTATCCGGCAATGAAACTCATGATTCATTAGATTAGTTGTATCGTTTTTGCTAGGCACATAATTCAATATTTGATTTATTTCTTAATAAGTAAAAAACGTTCAATCCTCTAGGGTTTTGATATATCTTAGAAAATACATGCCTATTAAATTGAATTGTCTAGTGAAGGTCTTGAGTGTATTTCATCCTTCCATGTATGACTCAATCGATATGAACAACTTCCAGTCGGGGGTCAGCTGTATACTTATATGTTTACCAAATTATGGTTATTTTTAATCCTTGGACCTGCAGACTATTCGATTCCTTTAGGCCTTGTCCGCGGGGTCGTCCTGTTGATGACATAATAGCTTCCTTATTTTGAGCATCTCTATAATTCTACAGTCATTTTATTGACAGTTTACCATTCACTTATCGCGTATAATCAAACCCTGAACCACCAACACCCCCGAAACACAGGAAGGACGTGAAACGGGTGAATCGGTGATTAGTTCTGCGTTTACTAGTATCACAATGAGTCAATGGCTTGCTTACAACCTGACACTTATGGTGAATATCAGGATTACTCAAGTGTAACTCCCCTTACATTTCAATGATTTGTCGCATGAGTTCTTGCTTGAACTATTTATGTTCCTTAGTTTCATAGCTTGTAATACTTCTTTTTGAGTTTCGGATTTGAGATTTTTGTGTTAGCAGCAAATGAATTTTAGGACAATATATTCGGATGTTATAAAGATAAAGGAACAAATCTACAAATCATTTACTTTCTAGAATAAAACAAAATAGCTTATAAAATGGATGACTTGTCGGTCATTTCTTTCCTAAAATGACAGTGCTTGATTCTTTAGAAGATTCTTTTTATCATTTGAAACGAATAATGTTCACAGGTTGTTTGCAAAAAAATGATTGGTTGTCACTCAGATGATATTTTGTCGATTCAGCATTTCTTTGCATCTGTAGCCTGATATGTTTCGTCAATGTAATAAAATATCTGTCATCCTAACTTTTCGTTATGAAATTGCTTTTTTGGAGATAAAGATACAAAATAAAGATTGAAAAATGTCATTCCCAGAGAAACTGAAACGATAATGTCTAACATGATAATAAGCAGATTATTGTTTTGATAGAAGCAATCTGGGGAGAATAAAAACATTATTGATGATTTCAAACTTAACACGAGAAGTGATAAACAAACTGTTCTCCACAAGTACTTGAAGATGCATATTGTTTATTATATTTATCATAATATATTTCAACATACATATGTATATGATAGATTGGTCAAAATTGATGATATAGAAATAATATGTTAATATTGAAAATAATATATAACATTTGTAAAAGTACAGTCTTTTTCTGTTTCCAATTTTGACATAAAGAAGGTAACTTGAAAAATCAAATTACAAATGAACTTTTTGTGTTATCTTATGGTTTATTGTCATTTTGACTGGGAAAATGATAAGAGGTACAGTATCAAAAAGTTAAATTGATGGACATAATTTAGATATTTAGATATTGTTATAAGATAAGATAAGATGCATCATAATTGAACTTTTACAAATTAACTTAGCAAGAAGAACATTTTATATTCCAAACCAAACTTTATCTGAAACATACACAACTTTCTCAAATGGAGTTTATCACTTTAGAACATATAAACCTGAAGTCGAATTGTTAGATAGTATATTGATGTATACATGAGAATAATTTTATCAGTTGTGTCTTAGGGGTCGCTTCAATTGAAGTCTTCCTGCTCCAATCACACAGGGAGACGTTTCAACAAAGAGCTCCACCTAAATCCAAGAAGACACTTTGTTATAAGAGGTAAGGAACTATAATCTAGGAATTTGCGGTCAAATGTTTGCGATTTGAAAAGAAGATTCCAACAGTGCAAGCACATTCTCAGTGGTTCTTTGTATATCATGAGCCAAACCAGAACTCGGTAAAAGTATATTATATAGTTGTTGATGGACACAGAAACAAAACACATATCTTGAGACGATGTTTATGTATTTACCTTGTCTGAAGTCCTGATTGGCAAAGGGTATTCAAACACTGCTGATGCTGTCTTATCTAACAATAATATTTTGAAACTTGGTTCTGAGTCAATGATCAAGCGACCAAACAAAGTTATCACCCCTAGTCTTTTAGAATCACAAATGTGATTGTCACATATATTGTTTACATTTCATAATGATAACCCAGAAACTATTTACTTCCTATTAAGCTTTAAGTTTTGGTATACAGCTGTGTAGTTTTTTAAGTTGCATTTTTCATTTGCAAATATCACGGTTTTTTTAATTTGATTTTTACGTCACTGACAAAACATCATCCCATGTTTTATAACTATTTGTTACCTATTTTGTGGTTGTTACTCGCCAAAGATTTGAAATTTGGAATGATAATAAAGCGAAAATTGAAATTCTGATTCTTAAATTTCGATGAAAAATATATATAGGGTAGCTGAGGATACATCTACAGTTAGTACTATTATATTGCCATAGTTCAAAGGAAAAAATATGACTATCGCCTCAAGCTGTTGAAATCTTTGAAAGGATTTAAGGAATACTCATCTAAACAGTGTTTAAGAAATTTTGAACCTTTGACCCTTTTAAAAACCCTACCAAGACAATGTATTTAAACTAAATGGAGCAGTAATAATTCAAATATATAACGTAAAGTTTAGCCATGCAATTCCTTTTTCTTTCACAAAATTAATTTAAGATGTTCACATAAAATGGCTGCAATGGATTTTATGTTAATCTTGATACTTTGTCCTCTGACTGTGGATGATTTGCGTGTAATGAGATTTTTGATACTGTCAAATTAACATTTAGCATTAATTTACAATTATCAGTGAACATTTTGAAATATAAAATTATCAAAAAATGTGCTACTGCTCCTTTAAAAACCTACCAAGACTGTAACTGTAATGCATTGCATACCGATATATATACGTTCAATGAATATTAATTTCTTAATTAACAAATCAATATTATTTATTTTGGTTATAACAATGAAACAATACCTCAGAGAAATCTACAATTACAGATATATGCACACGCAGGACCTACATGTATGTTGGGAATCATAAAGTACCTTTAGGTACATCCTTGCTGGTGATTATATGACCAGGAGACGACCATTGTAGAATCAATGACTTTATGGATATAGAATATGACGTCAATGTTTTATCATATATCTGTCTCACCTATGACTTCCTGCTTTTATTCTTGTATAAATGCCTGGGGAAAAACTTCCTGGTTGAAGCCACAAAAATAGGTCCTGGAATAAGGTTGTTGCTAATGCTGTACATTTTACACATCTGGACACTTCATTATAAGAGTTATCATAACAAGATGTACATGTAGTGATATAATCATTTAACTGATTATGGCAGTAAACCTTATTCAGTGGCAAAAAATGACATAGAATGTTTTACCAAAAAGTCTTACTTAGTATCACAAAGCAGCATTCTTTAGTTTTATCTATTAATCATAAAGCTATGTCAGCTTAGATATTTGCTTTCTTCAAAACCAAAAAGAAATTTGATATTTGGTTAAATATGTTTTTTTATTTAGACATATTTATTCAAGATATGGATATATACATGAATAGATTGGCCAACAAGCTCCAAAGAGCTTATAACAAGGCCGTTCTGAATACAGTTACACATACATAAATATAAACTAATATTAGCTAGTGACACATGTCAGATTCCCAACTTAGCTTCACGGATATTGGTTTTGCATGAGAATCATGGTGTTTGCGTGTCATTCATTACATACAAGTGCTTATGAGATGTCAAGATATATTGATTAATTGACTTTATTTTAGGATCGTCGTTTGAGAGTGATGTTCATCCTCTAAATACTGTATCAATATTAATTCCTAAAATAGACGAATGAATTCTGTCTAAGTTCTGTGTATTTGTGGCCTATGAAAAAGTAGTTACGGCGTTTTCAATTGGAGCAATCTGGGCTGTCCGCGATATTTCTTTCAAACTTGTCGGCATTCAAATCACTACAACGGAGCCTGAGGCTGGAATAAAAACTTTGACAAATTCTTGAACCATAATTAAGATCCAAGTTAAAATTTGTATGTTTCTCTTGTTAAGATTGTTTGCATGAGCGTATCAGTTTACACATATAAGCGTAACAAAAAAACCCGAATTTGTTAAATCCTGAATGTGAAAAGAAGGTCATTAAGAGTAACTTTTGAAAACAATATTATTATATTAACAGCACACAACACTAAACCATATCTGACAGTGATAAATTCAACCATTAGATCCACTGCTATGTTTCTGTACATCAAAACATGGCAAACATAACATTTGTACGTGAGATCAAATAACAGAGCTATGAACGACATAATGAGAATTGCGTTGCTATGAGAATAGTCATATAATATTTTGAAATGTGGCGTTTCATATGAAAGTATTATGTATGTATTCTGATTTGTATGAAATTATGACTTCGTGGCCCTGATTAATATTTGAACCGCGTTTGACTGACGTGATGAGTTGGAGTGATTTCTGTTTTATCAAGTGCAGTAACCTATGTGGCACAGAAGCGTTTAAGAATAAAACGCAAATAACTGTTATGGTGAAATGTGTATTCTTTCTGCAAAGGAATGTATATAATTTGTAAATCATTTGTAATGTTTGTTTTTCCAATAATGCTTCAAAGAGAAATTAGGTTTCCTCGCCTCCAATTTCAAGGGGATCCACATTAGTAACACAAGCAGCTGTACCATTCTCAGTGTTTTAAATAAATCTCCTACGGTAAGAGCAAGCATACTTCAGGTGGTATGGATGATAAGATCAGTTTGTAAAAGAAACTCATGGAACACTTAAACGTTTTTGCTATGTGTGTAATATGATATTTTATTACCTACGAGGGCAGTCATATCGCGGTTCATATTTTTCATATGTTGCCCTAGGGCAAAATATCACTTTTTCATTGTGACGTCACGTTATAAACAATGCTTTGACGTCACGGTTTACCAATGACGTCACAATCTAAACAGGTCGGTGGCGGCTAGTCCGCCTATGCCGAGAAGTAGGTTTAGTGTATTTTCTTTAACATTAGGACTGCGGTAATAAACAGAATATTATATTCGTACCCGTGACATACTATGTTTATGACACTCGTGCCTAAATATCAGTATATCCCTCGCTCTCGCTCGGGAAATACTAATATTTAGCCACTCATGTCGTAAACATAGTATGTCATGGACACTCATATAATATCCTCTATGAATCTATTTCTGACAAGGTAAACACTGTCCGTTCTCTACGGGGTTTGATATAATTTAAAAAGTACATGTCGATTAAATTGAATTGTCTAATAAACGTCTTGACTGAATGTCATCTTTGTATGTTTGATTATATCGATATTAACAGTCGAGGGTCACATGAATAGGTATATTTTCTAATTTTGTGAATTTGGTTGTAGTCATAAATTGTTCGAAGTTGTTTGCAAAAACATATATATATATTTTTTTAATTTGCATTAATGGTTACAGTGACATTCATCCTTGAATTAACACACAAACAACATGTTTGTCAGTTATCACTAGTTTCGTTACTGTGAATTCTGGTTAAAGCCAAGAAAGGTAATATTGATGTATCAAACGTAAAAACGTCTAGAAGCGTTAAGTAATCACAAAAACTGTGTTCCATAATTTGCATTGAAGATTATCCAAGCAGATTTGTCATTGATCAGATTGTTTTCCCTTGCCCAGGAAAGTAGGTTTACGATGCAATCAAATTGTCTAGACAAAAAACTTTTAAATTACTATAGTAACATATATTTATCGGGGCTTAACAAACCCCATTATAGTTTACAAGCATTCCTCTTTGATCTGTCCAAGCTGAGATAAAGAGAGTCGACCATGTTTCTGTGTAAATAATTTGCAACATGAGAAAACACTGATCTTTATCACCAGTGAAATAGGGATCTGGTTATCCAAAATGGAAAGTAACATTCTCTTAGGATGAAGTTCATTCTTAACCTAATAACTAGCTACTATTAATGCGTCTTGTTTCTTAATTTCAGATATAATCAAATATCAAATAAGGATTGTTTACGATTCGAATATATCGAACATTATTCTTGTAAACATATCATTGGAAATGCTTACGTTTACCAAATGCTGATTGCAGAGAAGAATTGCTAGTACATTGTTGGTCACCAACGAGGGAAGGATGTCTTGTTAAGTAATTTCTTCTGTAATTTGGATTTAAGCTCTGCATTTACTATCACATCTCATCAGAAAAACTTAACCTATCTTCTATATGAGCAATGTAATGTGGAATAGTGTAAATTCATTAATCTGCGTTATTAGTTTTACACGAATTGACATCCTGTGTAATTATGTATTTGGATACTATTGTCCCTAGGTAATATTTTTGTGTAAAGAGGTGACATACATTGTATCTTTACAAGCTTTATAACTCAGAACTTCCCTCTTCACATTGAGCCCTTGGTTAAAATTGTGGGGCGTGAACGTTTCCATATTCGTTTTAGAAATTTAAATGTTGCGCACATCTGGTAGCTCGCTTTTACCAAAACCCACACTGGACACTGACAAATTAATTTGAAAATGCTCTATAAAATCGAAGACATTTCCATGGTTATCAGCATTTATAGACCAAGAAGTTTTACCAATTTTCTATAAATATTTGTTAATATAACTTAACTTAAGCATTCAAATGTTTCCTGAACATGACAATAAACAATAGTACATGGTTTAAATTTCTTTAAGGTTATACAGTCTTAAAATCTACAATATGATTACATATACACAGTGCACAGCATACCGGAGCCAGGGAAAATGTTTTCTCAGTCAATTAAGAGTTTTATCATGATTGATTTGTTGATATTGATGTTGATAATATAAAGGTGGACTTGTGCCATGTAAAATAAAATAAACAAATACCTATCAATAAGGGTAATAAGTACAACAGTGTCAATATTGAAGCCAGTATACAAAAATAGGATAATTTTATTTCACCACATTAAATTGAAATATTTTGTCATACTGCAACTAAAACAATTGTCACAATTTGTTGTTGTATAAGTACAGAATAGGTCAGCATTGCTAAAAATGTCTGGCATTTTGGTTTCATACGTGTATATACAATAATGTGTCATATTTGAAAAATACTCGAAAACCTAATTCTGATTTTGAACGCTTATTGTCAGTACTACCGAAAGAGAATGTACTTTTCACAATTTTTATAACCCATAAAAGTGGAACAATAAGCTTTCGAAAGCCGTCGGTAATCGTTCAGCTTTACAGCTTACCTTCTCACAAGTATTCTAGTGACCTACTTCGATCGAAACGATTGTATACGGCTGTGATGTACTTTTTCATCGCTCCAAAAAATTATCACAGGCGCAAAAATAGCTCAATTCTGGAAGATGGCATTAAAACCAGTTTCAAGTGTTTTATTAAATGTTCAGACTTTTTATTTTTCATCATTTTTGCCTTGAACATATAAGAGTTTTCATTTAAAGTTATGTTTGATGTGAAAATACGATTGAATTAATTTGAAGAAAGATTTTTAACGTTAATATTTTACACTGTGCCACTTAAACAATCATACACCTAATACAAGCTAATCAGAAGAAATGACATTGCTTTCTAGCACTTGGTCTCCTCTCATTTTAAGAAATAGGGAAGTTAAATTAACATATAATCTTTAGTAGGTTGTAGATAAAGAACACTTAAGATATGAAACTCATTGTCGTAGTTTGAGTAATAAACTTTGAAATTCTTTATTTGCATTAAATATTGGTCAGGTACAATCGAATTCATTTAAAATTCACCTTTGCTACAGTAAAGAATTTGCAATGAGTAACACACAATATGTATTTCAAAGATCCACAGATCCATTGAACCACTGACGGAGCAAAAACATGCCTCCCATAAAGCTTTGCGGAGGACATAATCACAATGATAATGTGCAACCATTGATATGCAGACGGATGTTAAGGGATCAGTCCGCCTACATGTAATGGTGAAACGTGACGAAAGCCCCTGTATATCCAATGTATTTACCCCAAAAGCAACATTTGGTCTCAGCATATCAGCGTGAGAAAATGATTAACTGACAACTATCAATTGATATATGCTGACTGAACAACTGTTGTGAGGATAATCAGTATCCTTTGTGAAAGGAGCATGTTAACTGCTATTTTATCACAGTGCTGATAGGATTAACAGTCTGTTGAAAAGACTTGTTATCAAGTCGAAATGCGACGCATCCAGTCATCATTAAAATGATACCTACAGCAAGTGTCGTCTGAAGTATTTTATTCATCATATATATATATATATATATATATATATATATATATATACATAAGCCTTAGCAGACATTTCATTTGTCTTCTATACATTCTTGAAATATTATTTGATTTATTTATTATTCTTATATCACCATATCAAACGAAAAGCGTTCTTTTGTTTTGTAGATTTCAAATTCTTTGAAGAAATATGCAAGATGACATTTTGCATTTGTTCTTTGAATATTGAAGTATTTGTCTCTACTCTCTCTCTCATGTAACAATAAACACAACAAAGATTATTTTTCAAATGACATCAGAGTTGCATTTTACCTCATCATATGATATCGAGGCAAGTCTAGTCAACAGGCAGAGTTTGCCCATGACCTAACAATAGATTGTAGTGCGGATATCACCTAAATAGAGGATATTATATGAGTGTCCATGACATACTATGTTTACGACACGAGTGGCTAAATATTAGTATTTCCCGAGCGAGAGCATAGTTTGTCATGGGCACGAATATAATATTCTGTTTATTACCGTAGTCCCGAAATTAAAGTAAATACTCAAAATTACTTCACAGGATAGGCGGACTAGCTGCCGCCGGCCCGTATGGATTGTGACGTCATAGGTGAATCGTGACGTCAAAGCATTGTTTATTACGTGACGTCACAATGCAAAAGTGATATTTTGCCCTAGGGCAACATATGAAAAATATGAACCTCGATATGACTGCCCTCGTAGGTAATAAACGATTCACCTATGAGGTCACAATCTATACGATTCGACCGCCGCTAGTCCGCCAATACTGAGCAGTAGGTAATAAACAGAATATCATTTTCGTGCCAATGACATACTATGTTTACGACACTCGTGCCAAAATATCAGTATATCCCTCGTTCTCGCTCGAGAAATACCAATATTTAGGCACTCGTTTCGTAAACATAGTATGTCATGGACACTCATATAATATCCTCTATATATGTTGAGGCAAGGACTTAGAGCTTCTAATGCTGATGCCGTAATAGTGAAGGGCAAGGGTTCTCAAATAAAAAGGGTTTCAATCAGCTGTCATAGCAGTATATGTGTGGCGTGTTGCCAGACGTTTGATCTTTTACCCCAATGTCACACAAGGTAGTGGGTTTCAAATTTACTTAAGAACGACGTAACCGCAGTGCGATCAATAGATCTAGAAATTGGTTGTATGTTTATATGGCTGTATGTTTATATTGAGCCTAACCAAGCTAAGAAGAAAGCCAATTATAAGTGAAACCAGATATAAAATAGGATTAACAACGGCTATGTTTATATAGTTAATGAACTGTATTTACGTCACCAACTCCCTGATTGGCATATTTTTGCAAACGCTAATATGTTGTGTACGCAAACAAAGTTTCACATCTCACAACCGATGTAAATGTTGGAGCTTGGTAAGTGAAGTTACACTGTACCGTCTATCATATAAGACCTGCGGTTTTGCTAGCAACTTCCTATTTGGCATATGTTTTGAAAATAAGTTGAGTACGCTTGTAAAACGAATCTTATCTCACAAAAGATCTAAATGTTGGGACTTGTTAAGTTGATTCACTCTCTGCCCTATATCATTTATAACCTGTTGTTTTGCGAAATGCTAATACCCCAAAAGCAGCAAAATGTTTTACTAGCTTTACTAGCTTCAAGATACCAAAAGGTAATAACAAACTCAACTAGAAAGTACCATTAATGTTCTCTGTATAATTCAACTTGAATAAATAACCTATCAACTCCACAATTGTAGTAAACAAAATATTCAAACTTCTAAATGATTTGATGTTGAAACCCTTGAAAAAGACTAAGTCCAAATTGTTGCCATGGAAATAAAAATCTCTAACCTCCAAAAGGCACATCTACATGATATGGAGAGAAAGTATACCAAGTTTGGTGACGATCGGTCACATAGTTTTAGAGATCTGCTCCGGAAACGGAATGGGAACGCCGACGCCAACGTCAATGCCGACGGGAACTCAGCTAAAACCAATATGTCTCCCGACCCTTCGGTGGTAGACATAATCAGAGCAACATGACGAGCACGTTTGACTGAAGGATGCTCAATGAGAATCACCAGCGTTCGGTCTATGTGTGCAGAGTGAAGAGTGTTAGTTTATTTACAGATAGGAAGTGAGATTATGTGCCGGATACAAAATAACACTTGGGCACTCCTATTTGGATTGTGAGAAAACACTTTCGGTCATTATTTTGGTAAATATACATGATCTGGAAGGCAGCAACCAAAACAAACACTTCATTAGACAAAGTTCACCCCTTGTCATCTTGCTATCTACCGCCAACATGTGTTTGTTCCTAGAAACCTGATCTAAAACCAAAATATCGATTGCATAAGATTTTAAAATCACAAGATATGCCTATTGATAAATTCATATTAGTATCTAAAATGATATCACAATTACAATAATTGAATGGTAGTAATATACATGTCCAACAGAAAAAAAATTCTAAGAAATTGAAATTTTGTGAATTTCTATAGACTCGATATCATACCAATACAGAAAAACTATGTATCTTAAATAAACACACCACCATGGTGAATAGTATCCACATTGTTGAAATTTCGTAACAAATATAACATATTGAACTAATAACTCTAAACGAATCTTACTATCTCACTAAAAGGGGATTACTGTCATATATTATTTCTTAAATTGCCACGTTCACAGATATACGGCCAACAAAACTTGAACAAATAAGAGAGTAATATTCATTTCTCAGGAAATCTTTGATAATCTATGATATTCTTTATGTTTGTTATATATCAAAACACAATTCGATATAGCAGCTTCAAGGTGATGCTGCTATGAGTATGTAAAAATCAGAATCAGAAAGACAGAGATGTGATAATGTCCAGGTTTATACTTTATTGTATACCAGTGTATGACGCTCTGTCACGGGAACGCAACTTCCAGGTCACAACTGGTAAGTGGTTCAATCTTGAACACAACTTTGCTGACAGTAGTTGTCACTATCAATTGAATAGAAGTCATCAATTTGAACATTCAAACATATTTCAAAATTATAACTACATGAAAACTACAGGGATATGGCTAAGCATGCATTGTGATTTATAACTTTTCGACTAAAAACCTATACACCACTTCTCTCATCGAATATGCGCGTTTGAGTTTTAATTATAGTTGACTTCCTTTTGTTTAAAGTGACAGCCTGACATTGTTACGCAGAAACACCAAGATACATTAACTTGTCAATTTGTTGAAAAGTTAATGTCAGGATTAAACTGTTTTCTGAATAGAGAAAATATACAGTAGAACTCGGATATGACGAACTCCAAGGGACCAAAGAATTTAGTTAGCTATATCCGGTGTTCGCTATAAGCAAATAATTTTGATGATATTATATAGGGACTGGACCTGAAAATCTTTTCGCTTAATCCGTGTTCGCTATATCCGTGTTCTACTGTACTTCTATATGTTTCTTCTACAGTTACACCTACTCAATCTGAACTGACTATGTCGCCAAGTTATAAGCTCTTCTATCATTGAATATATCCTTTATCTTGTCAGATTAATGATGATTTGTGACACTTTGCGTCACTACCAATGCGATACCATCAGAACACTCCGCTGTTGTAACTTGTTATTCTCTTACCCGCTTCATCACTTTAAAAATACTCCATTTAAAGTAAATTGTCATGTGACAAAGAAGAAACCGATAAGTACATTATCAAACGTTTCATAGAAGAACAAGTTAAACGTCTGTTATTTTTTAAATTATAAAATTTTATTTAACAAAATCCGTCCCTCAAATGCCTTTAAATGATTAATAACATCACAAGAAGTCAGCTAACAACTGTATGTATTGAAATGATGAAACCTGCAAAAAAGGAAACAGCTTTTAACTTTGCTTGATAAGCTGCAGTCAAATACCTTATACAAATATGTCTGTTTCCACGGATAAAGCCATATGGAAACATAAGAACCGGATCGTGACATTTATTTCTGGACTTTCAATAGAATTCAATGAAGGGAGGAACATTTGACCATATTGTGTAAATGCCATTGATTGGTCGTGCTGTTTATAATATACCTGTCGAATTTACGTCAAATGAGAAGTGAATAAAAGAATAATAACTGTCAATGAGACATATGTTGGTCGTCATTGATATATAACACAGCTGTGTCAATATTGAAGTAGGAAAACAGAGGTATAAAAGTATATATGCACATGCAAAACTCTTTCAAAATGAAAAAGGCAGGAGAGTATTTCAATATTTCAAATAACAATATCTAAACATCACAAGAACAGTTTTGAGAATACAACTATTCTTCAATGCATTTAATTTCTATACAGGTAAATGTTGATATTAATTGCAGTACAGATTATATTCCGTGGTATTTGTCTCTTGAAGTCAGTCCATCATTAATACATATCCAAATCTTAATACACCAAGTCAATACTCTGAATTGCACTTTATTACCTACAATTAAGTTAATTGTCGTTTGAAGATTATTTTAGTATGTTTGCATCAATATTCCTTCTGAGCATGATGTTATTATGCTTCTGGATTTTCTAGATCATTTCTCCTTGTCATAATTGAAATCTTTGTATTACATTCCCGAAACATATGTGATTATTTTGAAACCTGTATGAGTATACGATATTGAGACACAAAGATAACATTGATATTACACTAAATCTTCTCAGTCAATTGCTTCTGTTCTACTTGTATAAGCGGGCAGGGAGTTTGATACAGAGCAAAGTCAAATACTGTTTCCGTTTTAGCAGGTTTCATCATTTCAATACAGACAGTAGTTAGCAGACTTCTTGTGAGTTATTAATCATTGAAATGCATTGAAGGGACGGGTATTGATGTATCAATAAAACTTTTATATAACTTTATCAACACTGAAAGTACTGATGTGATTTACACATAAGCATTTTTATGATTAATGTAATACAGGAATGTCGTTTTGTCTCCTTCCAGTAACGTTAATTAATCAATTGTGTTCTCAATTCACTGGAGTCAACCACTGATATGCAATGACATAACCGCTTTACAAGGTGTTTACTGTCACTCATTAGAAGCTTGATAAATAGGTTGCAGGTGAATTGCCTATATACATTATAAGTTGTTTGCTTATCACGAGGGTAATACGGTCTGATGTACCATCTTTGTAGAAATGTTGCCCGAGCCGCAAGGCGAGGGCTGACATTTCTACAAAGATGGTACATCAGACCGTATTACCCGAGGTAATCCAATTTTCAATAAATCATTGTTCTAAGCTGTGTATGTTTCTTTACCGTATATGTTTGATCCTGCACAGAGAACTAGGATTAAAGGTAAACACAAGAACTTGAAGTGAACATGATACCAGCTTAAGTAAGATTTGTGGAAGTGACTTGTCCTTCTCTGTCATTCTTTAGAGAAAACCTAATTGGCTCTGCTGTGCTCATTAAAACATTTCATTAGTACCGGAAGGAGGATGTACAGTAACATTGATTTCCGTTGCTAACTGAATATAATTATGATGTTGACTGACAGGTTTCAAATCAATTTAGATACAATATCTATTGGCCTCGACCTACAATGAGAAACAGAAAACTTTTAAGTATTTTGATTTAATCATTGATTGATATACAGTGAAGTTACGACCAACAAGATATTTTGCTCTTTAATACACAACACAGCACAGTGGTGAAGTGGTTAGCGTGCTGGTCTCTCACGAGTTCGAATCCTGGTGGCAAATCTAAGACCTGGGTCTTATTCTATGTTGTGTCCTTGGGCAAGGCACTTTGTCCACAGTGCACTCAGTCCATCCAGATGCATAAGTGGGTACCTGAAATAACGGGTGTACGTAGATTAACTGCACCTCCGGCAGGACCAATAGTTCAATTCCGTCAGGGGAATAATGTTTGAGCAACTGCGTAGCAGATGGATATATGCGCATTATTAGTGGACTATTATTTTTATTCAGTAATATCGTTTTATCAACAACCCACGTGCAGATGAGATTCACAGTGTTCATTGACGGTGTCTTGTATTATTATGCTAAATATGTAAGGTTCATGTTAGACCCATTTATAAAATAGTCCCTAGATAGTAATTAAAGAGCTGATGAAATCCTGTACGTGATTACTCTCAGTCCCTGCAGATTTCTGTCAGTCCAAATCTTTATGTTACTATTTAGTTTGTTTGTGTTTACGAAAATGAAGAATTTGGTAACTATTGGTGACGTTAGTGAATCCGACAATAGCACTTGTTTTTTGCTTTATATTCATGAATAATAACGGCGTTTTATTTTGTGAAGGAACCATTAAATCATATTTGTAAATGTCCCTGTTAAGCATGATATCTCCATTTAATTCATGGGACTAAGAAGTTGTTTAACCAGCAAAATGTAAGTTATTTATAGTAAAAATCACTTACATGAGTCAACTTTTCTGCATGATCCAACATATGATTGACTGAATTCGGTCACTGAATTGAAACCCGTTTTATTACGAAGGAATAAGGTCTAACTGCTTAGTAATATGATATGTATGTATGTTCTTGACCTTCATGATGTGACGAGGAGCATCAATAGGAATGAACCTTGCGGGTTATAGATTTCCAATAAAACATTTCATGTGCAGACGTCTCAGAACGGATGGGGTCGAAGTTGGCTCTGCTGTGGACATTATGTTCCTTCAAACAATATCCTGTTCAGATAGATAATTCATTAGTGTAACTGTACACATTAATTTCCGCTGCCAGCTGACTTATATCATAATGTTGATATTAACAACAAATAAGTAAATTATTTGAGAGTTAGAACAGACATAACTTTACACAGGTAAATGATAACGATAAATTATAAGCGTTTTGTGCTATGCAAATGTTTTAACATTTGAAACACAATGTGTTAGTTGTACGATTGCAACTTTAAGAAGGCGAATGTATCTTGATTGTTCTTCATTTATTATTTCGCCTAAATGAGATTCCGTAGGAGATCCATTCAAGTAATTTGTGCTTCATTTATCAAAATGGATGTATTTTTAATTCTATATTAAATCAGTATATTGAAAAACAATAGCTATTTGACCAGTTTAGGGATATGATTCCCTCACGCACTAATGGTTTGAATTAAAGAGTTCATCCTTGTGTTGTGAGTGACACTCAGCAAGCAGCAGTAGACGTTTGTCACTTCTTTGGCTCTAAAAGGGACAGTAGTTCGTTTTTTGGGGTAATATAAGGTGATGTCAGGAAAATGAAAATAAACGGTTCCAATTTAGAGACAATGTATTTAAACTAAATGAAGAAGTAATAATTCCAATATATAACGCAAAGTTTAGCCAAGCGATTCCTTTTTCTCACACAAAATTAATTAAAGGTGTTCAAAAAAAATGGCCGCCAGTGGATTTGATAGGAATTCTCATACTTTGTCCTCTGACTATGGATGATTGGCTAGTGTAATGAGATTGTTGACACTGTCAATATAATACATTTAGCATTAACTTACAAATTTAAGTGAATTTTTTTAAATATAAAATTATCATAAAAACGTGCTACTGCCCCTTTAAACCCCTACTTATGCGAGTTAAATACTCAATGTTAATTTCATGACAGAACGTTGACACTGAAAGGTATCCCCATCAACAAAGAATCGAACGACGACACTCCATCTCAGGAGGAGTTAGTGTATGCTGAAACAATTAAACAAATAAAAAAGACTACCAAAATTGAAAACCTTGCACTTCTTCCTCTTCATATATGAACACCAACTAACAAAATTTTCCCCTCACCATCAAAGTTGATCAACCTTGGGTTTGGGTGTTCCAAGTTGACATCTTGACATATGAACAGTAAGTATCAACATGCAATTTGAAGAAGGGTCTCAAATCAATATATAAATATAAAGTCAACTTTGAATTTCTTTGGCATTTTGGACTTTTTGTTAATGAAAGCTTTAATCAAAATAAGTCAGTTATCTTGCACAGAAACCTATGGACCAAACCGACACAACGTTGTTGTTTAACCTTCCTGATGAATTTGTTCTCCACTGGTTTAGAGGGTTATACAAGCTACAATTTGCAAGTACTCGGACATCAAACAGGCTATTCACAGCACTATACATGTATAGACTCATAAAAGTACATCATATATATATAGTTATATATTTCTAATTAATCCTTCTGTTTCTCAATCAGATCAGCTCTCTGTTTATGATAGTCTCACAAAAGTACATCATATATTTATGTATATGTATAATCAATCGTTCTCTGTCTAAATCAGATCAGCTCTATATTTATGATAGAAAGTTATTTAATATATTCTGTATGAATTCTTATACATCAACATGGTGTACTTTTAGAAAATGTATCGATAGATAGCTTTCAAACTACTGTGACAGGCGGGGAACGACGTCGACGAGGGACGATGCAGGCAACGTTAAGGTAGGACGATGATGATGTGAAATGACGACTGGAGACTTCTTGTGATGGTCGACCATTATTTTATTCTTGTTTGGTAGCTAGTACAAACGGTACATTAATTATACCCGAGCCGGTGGTACATTCACAGGTCAGTGTAGACGCCAGGGAGCCCAACCCCGTCGTCTACCTGAGCTGGACCGACTCGAGAGAGGTGACTTCTAAAATCTACAGGGTGATGTGACCGGTCAGTCGGCTGGTCTCGGGTGAATCTATCGAGAGAGCGCTGCTACAGCGTTATAACAACTTGCACATGCATGTTATGCATGCGATGACCAAATTTAGAGGCCAGACGGGAAGGAGAGATCACAGGCCAGCGTGTGGTTAGCTAATTAGATATCCAAGAATGTACATCTGCTAGTCAGCAGTATCTTAAAAGAGATGCTTTATTCATTGAGAATTTAACGTATATTTGGAATAAAGATTTGGAATATATTTTCCTGAATTATGTACTAAAAGATTGGCGGTGACAATTCTTCCCCTCTTTCGTTAAAATTTGTCCTCAAATTTTGTTAAAAGAATGATTGTTTAAACATGAAATATTGACTCGTGACCTGATCACTGAAACATGATTCATATGCATAGAACATTGTTGCATTATAAAGTATAGGAGTTAAATAATACATATTGCAATTGTAGATATAGTGTGATAATCAAGCCAGTTTGTAAATGAGTGAGTAACATGCGTAATGAATATTACTTTATCGGTGAATGTATCTATTAATGCCCATAAACATATAGATGAATCAAATTGGGAGTCTTATATTGTGAGCCTAGACTCGACAAGGCTGAATTGACTAAATAGGGTGATCGGAGGAGATCGCATGAAAATGAGCATAACCTAACCGACTTGAATCGCCTGATATGAACGTGACAATATAGATTATACATTCATTCATTTGAGAAAAATGCACATATTGGACATGAGTATATGTAATGCAAGAAATCGAGATTGATTGTTGGCATTGTGATACATGAATAGTCTCAACGTGTTTTTCTTAAATGATAAAATTCAAATTGCTTTGATTTTGAAATGACGGAATGATTTCGAAAAACAAGTTAAGCATGGTGCAATTTCAAATGACATGAGTCTCTTCAGAGTTGTATATTTGATGCAGAGCAGTTATTGGCATCCGGATACGTAATACTGGTCAGAGCCAAAGGTCTAGAAATACACTACTGGCAGAAACATTTCAGCTTCTCTTTACGTCTTTTAAGGGTTTTTAAACCAATTAAGTTGAGTTAACCATTAAACATTAAAATCCTTGACACCGAGAGTCGTATTTGGTGATAGGAAGACTCATCAACCTTTATGCGAGATATAGAGAAGATGCATGCACTTAACCGACGTCAACGACTTAAATTGATGAATGAAAATCATAAGGTTTATCCCAACGACTCCAGTACATACATAACTTATTAGCATTATGTATAAATATATATGACAAAACGTTGCTACTGGCTGATTAAATCACACATACCTGTTTGATTGATCCAAGAAGTTAAAACACATGCTATGAATTATCAAAATTAATTATGATAATTGTGGGTTAGAGTTCTGTTGGAATGATATACACAGAGTCTTTGTTCTTTGTCCCTTCTCTCTTCAAAGGAAACACAGGAAGAAGCGTTGATATCGTTGATTGAGGGTTCCTCAAGATAGAGAGAAGAACGTAGACTTGTTTCTTCTGGATGAAAGTTGATCGGTTGATTGATTGCAGGCTGTGGACTGCAGACATCAGGTAGTCTGAGAGTATATCGTTGCTTGGTGATATACTGTGTCGGCTCCATGTTGTCCTGAGAAAGTAGACCTCAGGCTGTTTGTCGTTGTCCATTGTTGCGTCTTCATCTTCCGTCGTCTCCGGGTTCCTCGACCGTCGCTTTGCTGCATTTTAGGGTACCAGGGACTGCGTGAGCTACAGCAAACTCACGCTACCCGGATTCTCCACCATTTGTGACTGGCGGGGAACGACGTCGACGAGGGACGATGCAGGCAACGTTAAGGTGTGACGATGATGATGTGAAATGACGACTTGTGATGGTCGACCATTATTTTATTCTTGTTTGGTAGCTGGTACAAACGGTACATTAATTATACCCGAGCCGGTGGTACATTCACAGGTCAGTGTAGACGCCAGGGCGCCAATCCCCGTCGTCTACCTGAGCTGGACCGACTCGAGAGAGGTGACTTCTAAAATCTACATGGTGATGTGACCGGTCAGTCGACTGGTCTCGGGTTAATCTATCGAGAGAGCGCTGCTACAGCGTTATAACAACTTGCACATGCATGTTATGCAAGCGATGACCAAATTTAGAGGCCAGACGGGAAGGAGAGATCACAGGCCAGCGTGTGGTTAGCTAATTAGATATCCAAGAATGGACATCTGCTCGTCGGCAGTATCTTAAAAGGGATGCTTTATTCATTGAGAATTTAACGTATATTTGGAATAAAGATTTGGAATATATTTTCCTGAATAATGTACTAAAAGACTGGCGGTGACACTACTGACGTTTCACAGTTTATTTCATTGTAGTCAGAATTTCAGCACCACCATTTATTTGAATTTCTTCAGCAAATGACAACGCTTCTCGCATGGAGAGGGTGGTTCATACATGTAAATGTATATATATATATCACTTATATATATATTCCTTTGTCATAATACCCTAGCCAAAATGATGACTTCAGAACAGCGTCGCTGATTGCACAACTAACTTTGATTGCCTCCAGCCAGGCATCTCCCATTCTAGCCCACAAACTCGGCGTGATAGAACAGAGGCTCGATCAACATTTCATGACTTGATCTGCGTCGGTGCGGAGAGAATGAATCTATGTGTAACTTGACAAATTGCATGGATGTATGTATTGGCATTAACTACCTTCATCGTTCAGGCTTGTTCGAGCTAATTGGCGTGTCCCTTTAACCAGGTTTAAAAAAATTATTTTGCTTTTTTCCCTTAAAATTGAGGTAACAGGACGACATACAAAATAAAACACCATGTGTATTTGAGAGTGATATTTCAAAACCTATGCACAAATTATAATATGATTTTAATATGTTAACATTATCAAATAAACAAGCACTTAATCAATTCGGTCATGTAATGTTTACTTGAAATATATATACATGTCTATGGCTAGATCAATACATACACCATAATGCTTTTCCCTCTAACTAAACCAGATTTACAAAGTTTCTATCAACCTCTGATAAAATTATTATCATTTCAGTCTTATGGTCAATAGTGAACATAGCAAGAGATGTTATTCAGTAATTGTATCAATCACTTATTCTTGAAAATGTGAAAATCTCATATGGAGGAATTCAATCAGTATGTTAAAGATGTTAGCATTAGGAATATGTTATGGTAGATCGATGACTCTCGATGTACCTCATCTCATCACCAATAAACTTAATGTGGTCACAGATGATGCAGGATATATAATACCCATCAACAGTCGAACTAGTTGCAAATATTCGTAACATATGAAGCCATTGTGAATATGTTTATCGTTAACATTGTTCTCTGGTTGTTAGGACACATTTCTTGAACTTGAGATGATAATAGTCTTATATAGATCTCTTTGAAATTTGAACACACAAAGGATCATAAAACAGAAAACGAATATGAAATATGTATCTTACAGCATTGACTTACTTGAAATATTAGAAATAAATTAATCTATTTTTGAAAATAATGTTAGAGACAAAACAATTTCAAGGTTATGGCAAAGTAATGCGTTGTGATTCATCATCTCCGTCAAATATCCTTGAAAGAATTAGATTGTCCAAATGAGGTTATTCGCCTTGTGAGATAAAGACGTCAGTCTATTTAATATGATATTGGAAATCAATGACCTTGATTTTCCCTCGTTGCATCAGACGCGAAGTAGGATGCACAACAACTAAATTGTTTCAACCATATTTGTTTAGGTCAGCAGTATATTCTTGATATCAAAATTTTAATTTTAGAAATTGAATAAAGTCATGATAATGAGTACTTTGTAAGACATGATTGAAAACTTGTACTCTATCGTACCTATGTTTTGAGGCAGCAGCTCAATTTTGGGCTGTCATTACTAATCAAACTGTTCAGACAAACAAGTTATTATTAGTAGGAGCAAGATTGAATTTGTGTTTGTTTTTCTTCCAAATTTAGTCTCAAATTTGTCTCAGCGTCGAGAATGAATGATTTGTCAGCAACATTGTGGCGACAACTAACAATAAATAACTGTTCTAGATTTGGTTGTATTGATGTCTTTAATAACTTATGTAATATATTGAATATATAGTTTACTTTTCCTAAAACAGAAACCTTCTCTTCAAGTAATAACATTTCTGTACTTATAAAGACAACACTGTATTGATAAGTCTGTAGTGACTATGGTCATTCTCTGTTTACATTTAATTCAATCATATACCTTGATTGTTTTAGGTTTCCATTCTGAGTAAACAATGTATTTTAGAAATTAGATATTTCCTGGAAATAACAAGTTACTTGATAATTGATGTCGTATTGATTTTGGTTTGGTACCATTGTATAAAAAGTTTCCTTTTTCAGCTAATGTATTCTTAGAAAGAATTTTATATGCCATCATGAATCACATTTTAAGTCGGCTTTACCAACTTTCATGTGATCAACATATCATACCAACAATATGGAAAACCTCAAAAATCATCCCAGTGCCTAAGAAAATCAACCCTTCTGTGTTAAACGACTTTCGACCAGTTGCACTCACGTCTATAGCTATGAAGTGTTTCGAAAGCATCATGCTAAGTACTCTAATATCAAACGTCGGACACCTTCTTGACCCTCTCCTATTTGCATATAGAGCACGTCGGGGTGTCGAGGATGCTAAACTTGTTATTTTAAACAGTTTCTACAAACATTTAGAAACCCCCAAATCTTATGTCAGACTCCTTTTTATCGACTTTTCATCTGCTTTTAACACTATACAACCACATATTTTATTGCAAAAACTTTTATCCATGAATATCAACCGGATTCTTTTACTGTGGATTGAACAATTTCTTACTAACCGTCCCCAGTTTGTGCACTTGAACCACGCTGACTCATTAACCACTAACACTGGAGCACCTCAGGGCTGTGTTCTATCACCAGTACTTTTTATTCTTTACACCAATGACTATGTAAGCCAGAACCCTGATTGTCTCACTGTGAAATTTGCTGATGACGCGGCAGTGGTTGTTCTAATCAAGGAAACTGAAGCTCACTACAGAAAGGACGTGCATGACTTAGCTTAGTGGTGTGACGATAGTTACTTACAGTTGAACGATAGTTACTTACAATTGAACGTTTCAAAGACAAAAGAACTTATCATTATTTCAGAACCAAGAAAACTGATATTTTACCTGTTAAACTCGAAAGTGAAAATGTTGAAATTGTTAATCATTACAAATATCTTGGCACCATCATCGACGATAAATTACACTGGGGTCCAAACACTGACTACATCTTTAAGAAATGCAAGCAAAGATTATATTTTATGCGTAAATTGAGATCTTTTAACGTAAACCAAAACGTGATGCTGTTGTTTTACCGTTGTTTTGTTGAGAGTATTTTAACATTTTCCATGCAATGCTGGTATGGTTCTCTTAATATCAAAAGCAAATCTTATCTTAACAAAATCATTTTAATGGCAAGTAAAATATCCGGTGTTATGTTTCGGACTTACCATCCATTTTTAATGCCCGTGTTGTTAACCTCGCTGAGAGGATTTTATCTGATTCCACCCATGTTTTATTTCATGAATATAATCTTTTACCCTCAGGCCGCCGTTACCAAATGCCCCGTTTTAAAACCAAAAGAGTTCAAAATTCTTTTATTCCATCAAGCATCCGCCTCTTTAATGACTTTTAACTTTATTTATATGTTGTGTTGTTTGTGTTATATTTATATGTCATATGTGTTCACTTTCAAATGTAATAATAATAAAGTATTGTCATTGTCATTGTCATCATTGTCATTTGTGAGCAAACTCCTTCAAACAAAAGTCGAGGTCCTTTATGCTGTCATTGCAACCTTTGACCTTCACATTATTCTCAGGATAACAAGGTGAGCGTCTCGGTATTTTATGGTTAACCTATAGTGTTTATAGCTTCCGCTATTATGTTTTTGAGTACACTTAAGAAGCATTGACATACACTGAATTGACCCATGTGCCAACAGAGAGAATCTGTCTGTCTGATGTCTTAATCAGTTGTTAGCTTAAAGACAAAGTTTAAAAGGTCGATATTTCTAAAAGTAATTTTACTGTTTTCTTTGTATTTTTTGTGATCAACCTAGGAAAAACCGGAACAATCTTCATTTAATATGAGATAATTACCAAAATGACGGGCACGGCAGCCGGCATAAAGGCAAATAAAGTGTGGCCATCTCACAACTTCCGGTTTCTAGATATACGCTTGAAAGCCCGTCTTTGTCGCTCACGACTAGATTTTATTTCCGTTTCCCCGAGTTTCGTTGCTGCATAAGTTGAAACCCATTTTCTACTGAGTAATGTAGTTATATTCTCAATAGCTAAATTTCATCCCGAACCGCATGCAAGTATGATAATAGGTCTTTAATATGTTCTCCCTGGATGTCTGGACTCCATTCTCAAGCTAACAGAATACTATCAATTGGTTGAGCCATTACAAGTGGAGGTCGACCCCATCTGTCGGTCGTCAATTTAGTTTAACTGACTTTGAGCAGTTTACTTTTCTGCCTCTTAATTATACAACCAAATCGTTCAGAAGTTGTATAACTTTTCTTGGTAATTTATTTTGAATGTGTCATATTTATTCCGATTACATTTTTATCGTCAAGTTTATCGCCTAGCACAAAACCTTCTATTCATATTATCATAGTTCCAGGAGGATACAAAAAACCATAAAATGAAAATATGATCATAAACTGCACCTTTTTTTACTTTATTTACTAAATAATACCGAGATCTTCTATTCACAATAAGTGAACAAAGCTTCAGGTGAGGGCCAGGTAGAGTAATGTTCATCTGGCAGGACAATGCTCACAAGCTCTGGTGATTACAAACTTATACTTTCCTTGATATGTCCTCTCTCTCCCTAATGATTTACCTCTGATTGGAGAGAACGATGAAATTCTGGAATACATGATGGCGGTATCACATTGCAAATCGGTTGTCAAGTAAGCAATGATGATTTTGTCCTAGCAGTCGCAAACATATTTTGTATGTAAGTAATAGTTACTAGCATAGTAAATTGTATGCATCGGATAATGGCATGGACTCTTTGTCCGAGAGGCCAGTACGAGGCAGAGCCGAGGACTGGCTCGATGACAATGTGTCCCTGGGCCCCTTCACTGTTTAATAAATGAAGTTTGTAGTACTATGAATGATGTACGAGCACGTGCTTCTTGCTTGTCAAAGCGCGAGGCACGTGCTTCTTGCGTGTCAAAGCGCAAGGCACGAAATTATCGAAGTAAATGTTTTGGACTTGCAGACTTCGTGCACTCCATGAATATGAGCCTGTTTCAAGACAAATTTTCACAGGTTGTCCATTTCTGTTTCGATTTTGAAGGTAGAAGACGCGTTATTAGAGTCCTCATAGACAGCTAAATTTGACAGTGGTTTCTCCTTACGAAACGTTTTTCTTGGATTTCTAATGAAAAGTTACTTTTATCATTCCCATTACACGTTTAGCCTAAAAAATATTATCTTATCTATGAAATGAATTAATTATGTATCATTATCCAATTATGTTGGATATTTCTAGACCTATTTTCCTAACATAACAAAGGTTTTGGTGCAACACAAATCATATAATGTATATTTCTTAGTATCGTTTTTTTTCTAGTGCAAACTAAAGTCTACAGTGTTATTAGGTGATTTTAATATTTTAATTCACGCAAAATGTGTAAGTATTATGATTGTTTTCCAGCTTGTTTTATATGACTATTGATACTTTCAGTTCACTTCTTTGTCTAAGTTGTTGATTGATTGTTTTAAACGTTGTGTAGGAGAGGTTTACAAAAGAGTCCTTGCATCAGATGTCAGGACTCTTTTGTCTAAGAGTTCCTGATATCGATAATGAACAGGAAACTTTTATGAATGGTTGCCATGGACGACGAGGTATAAGTGGGATGTAAAGAGAATTTCATTAAATTACAGAGTGGTAGATGTAACCATCTATATGCAACTTTAAACTAGAGAAATTTCTCTAATTTATCAATGCATGATTGAAATACAATGTTCAATTTCTTCTTAAATGCTGTTCTGTTTCATATGCGTCTGGTCTATTTCTATACGAATTATGGCATGAAAGTTAAATTGGCAATATTCGCTTAAGGATCTGAAAGATTTGGACTGTTTGGCTACTTTAACAGCCTACCAAGCTAAACGGTGAGGGTGTTGACCATGT